>CM032231.1:75562500-75720000 GCA_019009955.1 Riptortus pedestris
ATAACAATATATAAATTATCTTTTAATATATTTATAAATTCTCTTGTAACAAAATGTAAAGTGCTCTACTTTGCATATGGACAATCACACACCCACCCATACACAAACACAATAATAGACTGTTATTTTTTTCTTCATGAATTTTGAGAGTAAAAATGAATAAATAAAATAAAGAATTAAATCAACTTTACCTTCATCATTATCAGAGCCTTTTTCAACTATTATAGAAGGATAATCCTTAAAATATATCTCAGGGTCTAAAATTAAAGAAAAAATATTAATTACAATTGTAATATTAAGAAAGAACAATCAGTCACAAAGGTTGTTGTACATATACTTGATTAACACATTGCAATCTCATTATTTAGGAGGTAATTAAATCATTTTCATCATATATCTAGGAGGCAACAAAAAAGAAAGAGACATTTTTTAAAAGCATTTTATATTCTCATTCCACTATATTAAAAAGCTTTCAATACATGTTTCACATTTTCTGTAACACTTCCTCAGGAACTAAATGTTAAATTAAAAAATCGTCAGTCCATTGCTGAGGAAGTTACCTGTCCTCTAAACTGATTTCAAGGTGTTCAAGGGCATAAAACAGGTAAAAATGTTTAATAAAGTAGAGTGAAAGTATAAAGTGTTTTTAAAAATTTGACACACTGCCTTCTGGTGACACTTGTTGAAATATTTTGGTACAGTATCATTCATCGTTAAATAATTTAGGCTTCCTAGGAGATAATAAATGTTTGACATGTCCACAGGCTGCTGAGAAAAATGTATAAATCACCAGGTGAAGTGAGGGGAAGGGGTTGTCCAGGGAAGGTGGCTGAATGGTCTAAGAAGCTACTTTGAATAAAGAAGTAGCAATCATTGATTTGTAATGCCTCCAAGATAAGACAGGGAAATTCATGGGCAAACTGAACACGACCTCTTACCAAAGCTGAGTAGTGGACCCTGGCACTTAATGAGCTGCTAAAGTCAAAGATTTTCTTACATACAGGGCAAGTACAGAAAATATTTGTTGTGATTTCTTATCAAGTCAATAACAAGAAGAGGCAAGATGTTACACGAGTATAGAGCCCTGATTCTACTTACAATCAAGGTATTTAATTACTTATATGAGTCAAAGAAATAAAACCAAGAGGGAGGATGGACTAAGTTTTCTTATTCTTGTAAAAGCCACAAACAAAATTTTGATTTTCCTCCAAAACTTTTCATAATTTGACTGCTATTCATTTTTTTCCAGTATGTTTTTATATCTCTAACAATAATAAAAAAAAAAAAAAACTATTTGGAGTTGTTTAAAATTACATGCATGTAACCAATTTCCTCTTGTTTGATATAAGAGAACATTTAATTATTGAGTTTACGTCAGTTTCTCTTAAAGTACATAGTTAAAATACAACAAGCCTTTTTATGTTTTCAACAGTATGAGACTTGTTTTTGTGGCTCAGGATAGTCATTTGAGTTGAATTGTAGGTCTTGATCACTTAGTAAACCTAGCCTCCTACGTTTGATTCCCCCTTGGGCTTAGTACTACTGTGTCTAGAAAGATTGGTAACCAGTAGATAACCCATCGTAAATAGCTATAGTAGCATTAAGTGGACTTTATTAAATTACACTTACTTTTTTTGTTAATTAATTTTTATTTATATATTTACCTGAGAAGCAGATGTTTAGATTAGCCTAGCTTTCCTAGCTTAGGCAGAATGAAATATTGCAAGAAAAAGTCAACTTTAATATAAGCAGACTTTCCTCAAGCAAAATGAGCTTTTCAGGCTGTCCTCATGGTGTAATTTTCTAAGCCTTCTTCAAATTTTCACTGACTCTGTCTAGTAGATGATGAAAATGAGCTCTGCACAAATATTATTATATATCTTTATTTTTTTTTTATTTTTTGATACAGCCAAATGGGTGATATAAAGTCAAAAAGACTGCTTTCGAGATGTTTTGGGACTTTGGTCAAATTTAACTATGTCGTTTGATTGTTTATTTGTTATTTTAGGCCTTGGCAGAAATAATAAAATGTACCGCAATATGGGAAAATAGGAGAAAAAATATAATAAAATTCTCTTCAGACATTCCGGTGAAATACATTAGAAGTATGTATGGCATGGTGACTGCAATTTGAAGTAATGAGCGTACTGTTATGGTGCTCATAATGGGTTGAAAAAAAAAAAAGGTTTCCTGTGGAAATATAATTAAGGTTATTTCACCTGTAATATAATAAGGTCTCACTCCTATATATAAAATAGTGAAAAACACAAGAAATACATTCAGAATAGGAATTAGCAAGACGGTTTAACATCGCACTTACAATGTAGTCTGCTTGAAAATGGGCTAATATTAAAAAGGTCCCTCTCGTATCCTATAGGCTGTCTCTACCATTAACCACTCACATCTAGGAGTCATCCTCAGCTTTCCCGGCTTAGTACTTAAAGGGCTAATCAATTTATTTGTAATTTTTTTTATTTTCAGCCTTCAATGACATCTGAACTCAAATTCATAAGATTTTTACATCAAGCATTGTAAATTATATCATTAAATATCCAATGTCTTCAAAAATTTACAAGTCTTGTACAAGTAGGGTTTTTACTAAGACAGATAAGTAAGGGGGACAAGGGTTGATTAGAAATATCCCATAATCCCTTTGTTTTGATCGTGCTATTGAATTATCAAGATTGGCAAGATACAAAAAATCTAAATTCATTCAAGTTCCATAAGAATACTTCTAGTTCAGCTGTATTAATAAATACCAAGGGTTCAAAATGTAATTAGATTAGTAGTGTTTAAAAAAAATACTTCTAATAAATTAATTAAAAAATAGTCTAATTACAAATAGTTACCTAATTTATTAATCTCCACATTAAAAATAAATAGGCAGCTAAATGAGATGGTTTATCTATAACATTACCTCTCCTTGAGGGAAATCAGCTATTGAGGTCGTACTCATGACACAATTTTCAAAAATTTTCTTCAAATGTCCATCGATCCTACCCAGGAGATGACGAAAATGAGGTCTGTTGAAAATTATATATATATATCTATATATATATATATATATATATATATATATATATATATATATTTGTCTGTTAATGCTCTAGTGGTCACAATTTTTGCTTGATCGTTACCAAACTCGATATTTAAACTTTTTAGGTAAAAATAAAGATCAAGTTCGTTAATGGCTGAAATCGGGCCAGTGGGAGGGGTGGTTTAGAGGGGAGGACTCCGTTACTATACGACAGATCGAAAGAATTTATAGAATCAATCTTATTGCAAATTAAATTTACTATAAATATTGTTATATACATTTATTCTCTATCTTGAATATTAACCGAGATATTTGCATTTTTCAGTATTCCGTCTTCGGCAAACCCCCACTTCTACTCATGTTATATAAACAATACTTGGTAATGTAATAAACCACATCATTCGAAGCTTAAATACCTAATATTGTTTTCAAGAGACATTTATTATACATGCAAATATATTGTCATGACCCCCCCCTTCTTAAATTTTTGGACTACTTAAATTTGATAGATTGAGATAAAAATTATTTTGATTCATTATAAATTATAATACTAGATATACTAAATAGTTTTCAATCAAATTAATACGGTACATTCACATAAATTACAGTAATTGTTTTTCTTTCTGGTAAGAAGTTGGCAGAACTGTTTGCTTAGAATCCAGAAGCTTTCCATCGGGAGGTTTCTTATTATAGTTTGTATTTATTCACTGAATATTCACAGTGGTGTTGTGTTACCGTTATGTAGATTTATCTATTATTAAACTAACCAGGGTAGGGGACTAAGGACTTTATATAGTGAGTTTGCCACTACAAAAATTCCTTTCGCCATGTGAGAAACAAACTCATCACTCTAATTAAAAAAGTGTTTTCAGACCAATATTTTAATTCACACGACTAACCTGAGCCCCCAAGACAGTTAAACTAGTCACTAATAATGAACAAATACTACAAACCCTATAAGAAACCATTATACAAGTTATCTAGGAAATGTTTTTGTATATTCATAATGGGAACATACCTGAATCAGAATTTTTTATTTGTATCATCTCTGATTTTTCATTTGTATATGAATCTGTATGTTTCTTTGTAGCAAAACATTTCCAAGGATCTGTAACATTATTAAATTAATAGTGTTTAAACATTAATAACACTAAACAATATAAATATTATATATTCAATATATATGCTTACCTTCCTTTTCAGGCATAGCTAAGGGGTCTTTCAAAGAGTTATCATAATTCCATGATTCTGAAATATATTAAACGAATAATTTTAATTAGGAAAAAAATGATTTTCTATTTAGAATAATGAATCATGAGATAAACATCACCAACCATCTTCCTCAGTTTTTATAATAGCATCCCCATAATCCCAAGGCAATTGACCCTCCTCATTATAAGATTTACTTTCCTGAATAGCTGAAAGAAGAAATGGTCATATTAACGCTTTACAGGATCTAATTCTTCTAAAAAAAATTTAAAAAAATAAAACAAGTATTTGGCTCATCAACGAAGAAGGAACAGGACTAGTCAAACAGCTTGGTCATGTTGTCAGCTTGATGCGGTTCCCTGCTTTACTGTACTTCTCTATAGAAATAGCTACTCAGTTTCCTCATTATGTTGTGTAGCATCACAGGATGGATAGAAGTTGAATCTCTAAGCACCATAACAGTACGGTTAAATAAATCAGGTGTGCAATCACAAGCTTTGAGCCTCATGTCTCTTTTATGGGAGTTCAGTGCTTTTACCTACTACGTACCCTGCAGCATTTCAATATTTTTTATACCATTAACTCATAAGCCAATATGAGCATTTTTATTGCTACAATTAAATTTTAATATAAAATTCTGTTAAAACAGTAAGGTTCCTTAAAAAACACACACAGAAATATATTACAGTAAAAACTGTCTAAAACGGAATGCAATTGGTCCGGCCACATTTTTCCGTTTTGACGTGTACTAGGCTTAGATATTAACAATAGCTTTTTATTTTTTTCTGTGGAGTTTGGAATTCTTATAACAAAAAAAAATGTAACTGTTATAATAATCAATAGCTTGGCAATTATGCAATTAAAATCTATTTGATTCTTATTAAACAGTTTTGCGGGCAACTTCTTAATTAATGCTGAAGGTATTTTACATCCTTGATTACCTTTTAACTAGTTTATATAGCACAAAATAACAAATATAAATTTCAAAAATCTGACGTGGACACAACCTGACTTCCTTGATCTCCTATTCAATTAAATACACGAAATATATGGGTACATTTCATTTGCAAGAGATATACAATAAATCTGTTCCAACACATAAGGAAGAAAAATGTCATAGAACATAATTTACAGAACTTTTCATGATAAACAAAACAGGTTCTATAGGCACGCATACACACACACACACACACACACACACACACACACACACACACACACACACACACATCACAGTTTCAGTGAAGGCCAAAACAGATAACTCCACTGAAAATTTAAAAACCAAAAATTATCACAATTCGTACAGAGAAGTAAAAAACAGGAGGTTTCAATCCTGTAGCTTTACAAAATATAAGGCAGCTTGGTGATATTTTCAACTAAATCATATAGTTATTAGTTTTTCATATGAGAAAAAAAAATATAAATTCAGAGTTTAGTGTTCAGTTTATTTGATTTATCTATCTATCTTTTGGGTGTATCTGGCAATTTAATAATGTGTAATGGCTTTGAAATCTGTACCCTGAACTTCAAAATAGAAACCAAATAGAGATAGAATAAGTGGATTATGTTAATAGACATAAAACATATCAGGTTAGTATTAATATTGTTACGTTTTTATTACCAAAACCAGTAATAAACGTTTTTAATAAGAGTTCTTTTGGATTGCAAAATTAAATACTCGCAAGTTTCACAGTTTTTATCAGTGCACAATTTATTTGGGTAATGCACAATAAACTTGGTAATTATTCTTAATTACTACTCACAGTATAGACTGATAGTGTCACTGTTCTTCAGATTACTGAAATTCACAACAAGACGCACTGTCCTTTGCTTCGCGGCACTGCACTGTCTTCTACTTCGCGGCACTGCACTGTCCTTTACTTCGCGGTACTGCACTGTCTTAAATACGGCACTAAACTGTTACTTACAGTCATGGTACAACACTGTTCTTCTCATAAAAACACTTTACCGCACTGTACTAAGTCGCACTGTAGCATTGATGTGAACATCAAGACAGGTGAGAATAAAACTGACTGCTCACGGCTGGCCCGAGCTTCTTTATATAGCTTGTCGGCATACATCAAAGGGGAATTGTCTAGTTCATTCCAGGCTGGGCTAGACGAGCCTAGTATCGTCTCGACCGACCCTCCGTCGGTCTCTTTGATCTACGTCACACTTTCCAAATACGCGACTCTCTCTCTCTCTGAAGGATTATTCATCTATTTAATTTTCGCAACACTGCCGCCCACTTAAGCCTTTTCGTCCCGAATAGGCTCAACATCGCCGTTGCCATACTTGGCCTTCCAGACCCCGGACTGTGGTATCCTTGCATCCTGCAGACAACGTCGCCCAATCTCTCGATCACTCTGCAAGGTCCACAATTTAGGCGATAGTCCCCTCTTGCGTTGTGGGTTGAATAGCAGACCCATTCGTCCTTCCGTAAATTCCTCCGTATTCACTGCTCGACCACGCACGCCACCCATCTGGTTACTGGTCACTTTAATGCTGTCCAATATTTCATGACGGGTCGACCTTCCATTGCCCTCCTTAGCCAGAATAGTGTCACCCTTCTGCGCCGTCGACCTGGCTCCTCCTGAGTTAACACGGCTAAGTCGTACATCAATGATGCACTCCTCTTCCTCGGCTTTTGTACAATCCTTGTACTCTACATTGCATGGCCGCCTTGAGAGGACTGGAGCGTCATCGTGTTTTCCGCCTTTCCTATGAACAATAGAAGAGGCTTCTGCTCGACGTGACAATTTCTGGCGTCCGTCGGTACGTAGCTCCTTTGTGGTCTTGCTCTCATGTCCGACATCCAAAGGTATTTCGGTGTTTCGCCAGATCATAATTTGCTTACCCATGTGCAGGTCAATACCGTGGGCTATCATGAAGTCTACACCGATGATCACTTCATCCATTATGTCAGCAACAACAAAGACATGTTCAGTGCTGATGTTGGCGATAGCCACTCGCATCTTGGCTCTTCCGTAGACTGTGGCTGACTCCCCTGTGGCAGTTCGCAGTCGTACGTTCTCCAACGGTTCCACTGCCCTTTTACCAAATCGGGCCTAATGATGGAGTGTGTTGCTCCCGTGTCCATGGTGAGGACCTGCTTCCTCCCGTTGATCAGTCCACGAGCAGTAAGGTTGCTGTTCTTCTGTCGTATAATGGAAATGGAGATGGTAGAGCCATCGGTTTTAGGAGCTAGTTCTTGCCCCTCAGTGTGAGCTCGTTCTACTTTAACATTGGCTCCTGAGATTTCGACGTCAGTCGCCCGTTTGTTGTCCCTCCATGGCGAAATAGATCTCGACCTTTTCCTTGGCGTTTTACAATTACGCTGAAAGTGGCCGACCTTGCCGCAGTTGAAACATTTAGTGCGCGATCTATTCATTTGATCCTCCAGTACTTGCTTGACCACTTCTTCTGTTTCACTCCTTGAGATATGGACGTTGTTCGCCCGATAGTGGTCCCTCCATGGTGTAAAAGATCTCAACCCTTTCTTTGGTGCTTTACAGTTACGCTGAAAATGGCCAACCATACCGCAGTTGAAGCATTCGGTGCGTGATCTATTCCTTTGCTCCTCCAGTATCCGCTTGACCACTGCTTCTATGTCACTATTTTCGTCATCGCCACTTCGTGTTTCAGCAACAAGACGTCGCACATTGTAGACTTGCGGCTTTGAAATGACTTTAGCAGTCTCCTGGGCTAGCGCATAAGAGATGGTTTCAGCAAAGGATGATTTTTGCATAGCACAGACCGCGAATTTAACGTCTGGATCTCGTATACCATTCACAAATGCTTCAATCTTGAACTGATCCAAGAATGGATGATTTTCACCTGGGTAAGTCAGCTGCACTAGACGTTCGATTTCCATGGCAAAATCTTGTAGCGTCTCGTTCAGTTTCTGCATTCTGTCCCGTAACTCCATCCTGTACAGTTCTCGCTTATGATCACCGCCAAACTTGCGCAGTAATGCCAACATAATGTCCTCATAGTTATTCCTACAAGCTGATGGTAAACTCTCCAGGATTTCTGCAGTGGTTCCCTTCAGTGCCAAAATCAATTCTACAGCTTTCTCTTCATTATTACATCCGTTTCTACTGGCCACCGTCTCAAATTGGAATTTAAAAACATTAAATGGTACATTACCGTCAAAAGTTGGGGTCTTTATCTTGCTGGAATTTTCTGAAATGAGCCTCACCGGACCCTCTCGAACATGTAGATTATCCATTTGGAATTGTAGCTCACGTATTTCATCGTCTACCTTCTTTCCTAGGTTGGACACTTTCTCTTCAACATTATTCAGTTTTTCATCAAAACTTTCTGCTCAATGGCTTCCACTCGTTTGCCCAATACCTCTGATATTTCGTGGAGTTTGAGGTTTGTCGTTCTGGAGGCTTCCTGAAGTTCCTCAAGTTTCTCGCAATTAGCTTTAGAAGCTTCCTGGAACTCTTGTCTGACTTCCGCTAATATTTTCTCACTGTTGCATCTAGAAGCTTCTTCTAATCTCTCGTAATTAGCTCTAGAAGCTTCTTCTAATCTCTCGTAATTAGCTCTAGAAGCTTCTAAGAGTTTCTGGTTGTTATCTGTGATTTTTTCCATCATGGCGGCCAAAATTGAATTTAAATCTAAATTGCTGCTTGACATAGGAGTACTTACAGCAATGTCTTCTTTATCGTCAAACTCGTGTGTACTTATATCGATTCCTCGTCTTTGGAATTCATCTGTCAACCGCCTTTGTAATTCAGCCTTATTTCCTGTTGTTGGCAGATCCAGTTTAGCCAGCTCCTTCTTCAGCTGTTCCACTTTTAGTTCTTCAAACTTCATTTTTGTTGATTTTAATTTTGCAATCCCACTTCTGACACCAGTTGTTACGTTTTTATTACCAAAACCAGTAATAAACGTTTTTAATAAGAGTTCTTTTGGATTGCAAAATTAAATACTCGCAAGTTTCACAGTTTTTATCACTGCACAATTTATTTGGATAATGCACAATAAACTTGGTAATTATTCTTAATTACTACTCACAGTATAGACTGATAGCGTCACTGTTCTTCAGATTACACAGTCCAATAATTCACTCACGGTCACTGAAATTCACAACAAGACGGCACTGCACTGTCCTTTGCTTCGCGGCACTGCACTGTCTTCTACTTCGCGGCACTGCACTGTCCTTTACTTCACGGTACTGCACTGTCTTAAATACGGCACTAAACTGTTACTTACAGTCATGGTACAACACTGTTCTTCTCATAAAAACACTTTACCGCACTGTACTAAGTCGCACTGTAGCACTGATGTGAACATCAAGACAGGTGAGAATAAAACTGACTGCTCACGGCTGGCCCGAGCTTCTTTATATAGCTTGTCGGCATACATCAAAGGGGAATTGTCTAGTTCATTCTAGGCTGGGCTAGACGAGCCAAGTATCGTCTCGACCGACTCTCCGTCGGTCTCTTTGATCTACGTCACACTTTCCAAATACGCGACTCTCTCTCTCTCTCTGAAGGATTATTCATCTATTTAATTTTCGCAACAATATGTAATCAAGACTAATTTAGAGTTGTGATTTGGTGGCTTTCTGCCATAACATTTTTATGAGCACCCTTTTAAAATCTATAGGCAAAAACAAGCAAATATAATGATTGAAATATGGATATATTAGTCTATAAATTATATAACACAAGTTCAATACCTTCACTCACATCCATTAATTCATTGTCTACAGTGGCTATGGCCTCTTCACCTAGAATTAAAAATAAATAAATATACATATATTACACAGTAAATAGTATAAAAAAAATTCTACCGACTATGTTAATGTGTTAAGACAAAAAAATTAAACTATTGTGTGCAAGACCAGGGCCATTGTCACAATCTTAAACCATTGAGTGTTCTTGGGTCCTTCATTTCTACATCTCCAGTTCTCAGGTTATCTAGCCACCTCTACCTAGGCCTGAACTCCTCCTTTCTCCACTTTTGCAATATACAACATTTTTCTGGACCGCCTGCTGGGCTCCACTTTCTCGATGTAGTCTAACTAGCATTATCTGACATTCATAATAGTACAGATGACAGCTTCACTATACAGGTACAACTGGTCATTGTTTCCTCTATCTGTACTTCTCTCAATACAGGGCACTTCTCTTCCAGACCAGGAGAGAACTCTGAGTTAACTTGTTACTTGGCAAGAGTCCATGTTTCACTTCTATATATAACTGTTGGTAAGATGTGTGTTTAAGCAGATTTCCCTTAGGGGAAATCATCTATTCAGGATGTACTCTTGATGCTCGGAAAATTTCCTCAAATGTCGATTCTACCCAGGAAATGATGAAAATGAGGTCCGTTCAAAACTGAGTATATATAATTGAAACATCTGTCTGTAAATTGATTTTTTTTTTCTCGATATCTGCAATTTGTGGCTTTGGTATCTGTATATTTGTTACCTTTTCACACATAAACGGTTGAATCAAATTTCATGAAACTAGGTACATATATTACTATTAACCCACCTATAGAGTATAGGCTATACTAATATTCTTTGAGACGAACAGGAGTGGGGGTTATAAGGGAGACCTAAAATTACAAATAGCGGTATTTCGCTTCCTATTAGTTTTTTGTCAAATATGCACATAACAAAAGTTGTTTATTTTGTTATTTAGAGTAAATTTTGTTATATACACTTTTGTCACATAACAAAGTTTAAACGAGATATACACTAAAAACTAAAGTTGGAGTCAACAATTTTTGAAGGGCATAAAAGCCTGAATGGAACTCAACAAAACTCCGTATGGAATTTAGTATTAACACCTCCCTGATTATAAGTTATATTAAAATTTCTAGGTACAAACAGGAGTGGAGGTTACAGGGGAGGCCTGAAATGAAAAATAGCGCCATTTCATTTTCTATTGATTTTTCAGCAAATATGCACATAACAAAAGTTGTTTACTTTGATTAAAGCAGCATTTGCTATATATACTTTTATCGTTTAACGAATTATAAATGAGATACACACTAAAAACTATAGCGAGTCAACAATTTGATTGGGCACAAACGAATAAACGGAACTCAATGAAACTCTGTATGTGGGTTAGTATTAGTATTATAAGATATATGAACATCTTTAGAAAAGAACAGGAGTGGGGATTATATGGAAGGCCTGAAATGAAATATCGCGATATTTCATTTTCTATTGATTTTTCGGCAGACGTGCACATAACCAATGTTGTTTAGTTTGTTATTTAGAGTAACATTAGTTATATACACTTTTGTTGTATAACAAAGTAAATACGGGATAAACGATAATAATTAAAGCGGGAGGCAAATATTCATTGGGCCCCAATGGTTGTTATCGGGGAAGGGATACTATCCGTTTCCTGCCAAAAGTATACATAACAGAGAATGTGAAGCATTCCATTAAACATTATGAATACTAAATACTAAGATTCTTTGTCTGGGATTTTTTTTTTTGAGAATTTTTATTAAATATATAAAATTGGTATTTTAAAAAATTAAATTATTTATTAACATCCACTTTTTGCAACTAAGGCTAATTGGGATGGGGGGAGGGATCAGGGAAAATTTGTCCTTAAAACTCTTCTTAGTTTGCTTTATTCTAGCAACGTGTCCAATTTGTATTTGTCCATTCTTATAGGAGTGCCATAGCCTTGTATTTTAAGTCTAAAAAAGTACTGCAGATTTTTCCTTAATGCATTACATGTTTACGATTGGTTTATCTTTCTGAAAGGTTTTTTCATGTTCTTCTTAGTACTTCCTATTCTCAAAATAATGGAGTACCTTAATCTTGTCCCATGTATTATCTTAATATTTAAGTAGAGCTGAAATTCCTTGCTAGCCTGAAACATCAGTATTTGCAGATGCATCCAATACCCTAAATGAACAACTCTATAACCTACCATTGCTAAAAATATGGAGAATTAAGATAAATTAAGAAATATCATGCCCTGCAATATCCATACTCGGAAGAATGAGTTGGTTATAAACAATATTAAATAGAACCCCTACATACATTACATGGGACAAATAGCCTTATTGAGACTAGACTTGAAACTCAAACAAACTTATAATAAACAGGCAATAGTGCATAATTCAAAAACTATCACTTTCAAACAACTTACTCATATTTCAAAACTGTTTTTCTAAAGAAAGACCTTCAACAGCTCCTCTTCTCAATAGTTCTTTTCTATTTTCTTGTTTACCTAATGTAATAAATTAAGATCTCAACATAAAATCCTCCAACAAAAATTGAATTGTTAGTAGCCAAAGAACTCATTCCAGCAAAATTAATTACACAGTAAATATTACTGGGAGCTTCCCATTTTTAGTGGGTTCAGCAATGAATCATACTCCTAACTCAAATCAGTTCATGATAATGTTAAGATTTGAATAATTCATAGAAAGTATTTATTTATAGTTAATTTAACAAATAAATATATTTAGGAAATCAGTCTTAAGTTTGCTCATGAATTATCTCTGTAGTAGTAATCAGTGAGTTTCTCATTATCTAGGCCCAGTCAAAATAAATGGTTTTCTTTGTCAACCATGAATCACACATGGCTTATTATATAGATACCAGCATACCTATCTTATCAGTGGAAAGGGTGAGTTATTTATAATCATTACTCTCTTAGAAATAACTTACTTGAATCAATATCAATGGCTTTTGGATCAGAAGAGACCGCCTGTGCCCTTTGTTTTGTTATATTTCGATTGTGCTTAAGAAAGTTTCGCCTAATCTTTTTCAATTTATCAGTCGTACGATGAGGCTTCTTCTTTCTTGCAGGTCCTGAGGGTAAAAATTAAAAAAAAAAAAAAATTCTTAACAGTCATACATTTGAATGGCTTTTATGCATAATAATTTGAGTGTATTTGCAACAATTATTCAATCACTCAACAATAAATATGGATTCATGATTTTTTTTTTTTAAACTAACCTCTTTTTTGTACAATTCCACTGTTGTTATTGTTTCTTTTTTTATTAGTGAATTTAGCTTGAAATGCATCAATTTTCTTCTTGCATACCTCACTCATATGAGATGCCAACTTCTCTTTTGTAACAACACGATGGCTTACAACAGTAGGCTCCGTATCAAACTGATCAGACTCATTAACACTAGCCATCTTGAATGAAGACAATAAATGAGCACAAAAATTACTTTTCTTTTTCTGGGTACCAAATACATAAGATTGTAAAGGAGACACAACCTTAATATAATCTGCAATTGGTAAAAAAAAATAATTAATTAAAAAAAATGGTACTGCGTTGTTCTACAATAAATAAAAGGCTTATGTGGACACCTCTTGACATCCTTGCTCTTCAATTAAAAACAGTAAACAAAAAGATATTTCACTTAAACTAATTTAATATGAAAGTTATCTACAATAATCCGTTTTAATGCATCAGAGCAAAAACATTGTTGTATCTCTAATACGTATTGAGAAATGTGCAATTTTTTACTTTTGCTCTCCTTTAAACTACCCCCCCCCAATCAATTTCAATAAAAAAAGAGGTGCACAACTAGTTGGAACAACAGTTTTAAGTACGACAATTCCAATATTCGAAGGTGTCGATTTTGAGTTATTCAAGATAAATACAAACGTACAGACATAGTACCAAACTAGTGAAAACAGATTTAGGGAAGGTCAGAAAGGATAATACAATTGAAATCTGAAAACCAACATTTTTTGCAATTACAAGACTTCGTTGAATTAGTAAGAGGAAGTAAAAAAAAAATACTATTACATAATAATTATTTCACTATAAATATCTGAATAAAGAAAGTAATGAAAATACTATAAAGAATTATTTGCAACACCAAATAACTTTAAAGTGTGCTTTATTTGTTGTTCATTTTAAAAATATTTTTAATGCTGGGTTCCTCAACATCAAATTAACCAATGGAAAAATAATTTTAGACAAAGGTTTCAAATGAGCCAGTTTTTGTCTAGTGTTGTTCTAAATTTGATCCTAATCAAGACTAATTAATTTATTTTATCTAACAATATTTTATTGATTTTCAAAAACTAACTAGGCTCTATTTCAAAACTATTCGATTTAATATTATGTAAAACTTGAATGACTACAAAGTTAAAATCAAAAATGTATTTGTTAAATCTTTTGAAAAAAATAATTTCCTTCTTACACCAATAATGTATATATAACAAATATTATAATTAGTTGACCTTGGGAGCATTTAAATAGGTTATTTTGTACCCAGAGATCTCCTGAGAAATTTTCAAAAGTCTGTCAAAGGCTAAAACCCACCCATAAAACCACATTTTCTAGTAATGTTATTCTGGAAATCACTACTCAATCATGCTCATTCCAAGGATCTATGTATTAATTTAAAATAAAGGTAAAATGACACAAACTCAGAATAATATATTCAGCTCCAAATATAAACATAATTGAAAGTAGTTAAAATTCTTGTATATGTATGTGTATGTAAATATATATATATATATATATATATATATATATATATATATATATATATATATATATATATACAGTAGTCTCTCCTTACAAGGATTTTCCCTATAACAATGGATGTTAGGTCTGCCATAAGAACCATGTGTTTATTCTCTCTGTATAATGATATTGCTCACTCTCTATAACGATTTTTTTAGATCAATTATGTTTATTTTTAAGATTTTTTCAGAACAATAAACATAAATTATGCTCAACACCTTTTGTTTCCCATTTGAGGCATGTCATGAATAGTGGCATCCTTAGTTGCGCCTGGTGCTGAGCGACTGCCTACTTAATGTGTGACTCCATGTGGGAGGGGGTAGTGAGGAGCCCAGTTCACCACACACTGCCCGGCGAGAAACAAACTGATGTCGTTCGACGGACGGAGCTTTCTCAATTAACTGTGGCTACTATTTGGAAGGACAGGAAAAAGTGGCTTGATGCAGAAGTAAAGGGAAGCAAGAAAAAAATGCTTAAACCTTGAAGATTTAGATTGAGCTATTCTACAGTGGTTTAAACAGCAGCGTATCAAACACATCCCACTCTCTGGACCTCTGGTCAAAACAAAAGCAGAGTTTTATGCAACGGAGCTTGGTATAACTGACTTCAAGGCATCTGAGCTGAGAAAGTGGAAGCAGGGTCACATCAACTAGATCAGAGGAGAGGAGGTTGATCACGAGATCAACACAGAAACATCACAGATGGGCCTGGCTCAGGATCAAGTTCTTCTTGTTCACTGTTTCATCGATGTTTTCTAAATATTGTTGTGTATGTGGAGAATAGGTTGTGGGAAGCTCAAACTGTTGAGCCTAAATCGCATTGTCATTTTCTGTTGGCACTGACTCCTTCAGCCATCCTCCATTCTTGAAGGAATGCCTTATTGTCTCACCTGTCACCTATGCTTATTCCCTGCTGATCATTTGTACATCTAAGATAGTGGGTTCAAAATTCCCATTTGACTTGACAAGTTCCATTAAAAGCATTCACCTATAGTGACTTTTTAAGCTTTTTAATACACTTCGATCCATTGGCTGAAGGACACTTGTAGTGTTGGCAGATAAGAAGCCAAGTTCTAAGATTTTAAGATTGGCGATTGCAGGGTATGCAGAGCAGTTGTCAACAAAAAGCAAGATTTTCTTTCCCTTCAATTCACAATCCCATTTTCTTACCTCTTCTTCAAAAATTTGGGATGTCGTCCAAGCACTCTTGTTTACTTTGCAGTTGACAGGCAGATGCTTAATGTTTTTGAAAGAACGTGAAAAACAGTTAAAAAGTGCTAAGATTTAAAATATCACAGCAGCTCCAATAGAAAAAAAGTTAGTCATAAATACATAAACAAAATGGGGTTGAAGAAGCTTTACATACCAGTAGCTATAGAAGTTCTAAAAGATATGCAGATGAAGATTGCACGTGGATATATAAAGGGTTATTCCTGGGAATCCTCGGAGCGAGATATAGAAGATGAAAGAGGGTTCATTGCATAGAATACTTAATTCTTTAAATGTCAAATGTCACCAGGCATATGAGAACCCTCTTGGATATTATACTGTCGCCAGTTTTTTTTATTTAATTTTTAATTTGTAAATAAATAGCAAGTAAAATATTTTTGCCAAGCATTTACTGTTTTCTCAAAACATCTATATCCATAATAAAATACCATCCACCTTCAAAAGTAAGATTATTTAGGTAGAACAACTTAGTTAACTAAAGATTTGGGGGGAAAGGTGGATAGTGACAGTAATCACTTAAACTGTATTAAGAAACTGTAGAACACAAAGTTAGCATTCAATTTATAATAGGTCTTAAAGACTGCTATCTTTTACAAAAAAAACAAATCAGTTTTCAAAAGATAAGGAGTACTCTATGCAGCCATTCAGTTTTTTTTTTTAATTATTTTTTTAACAATAAAATACAACCATAATTCTAATTATCCAAACAGTCAAAAGAAACTATTCAAATTTTTGTTAAAGGTAAAATCAAAACTTGTTAAAGATCATTTTAATTTCAAATTGCGTTTTCACTAACATTCAATCTTTAGAGAGAAAAAAATGACAATAAAACTCGATTTGTTAGGACGTAAATGCTGATTACATTTAGATTTAACAAAACATTATGAATAGACAAGCGTCTTTAATAATAGAATCAATTGGTGTACTTACCAAATAAATAAAATCATAAAAGTTACTGACTTCTTCACCACTAATTTAACAACATAAACAACTCGTAAACAATCACTCTGAAAAATGTATTCAAAAGCAAAGAGGTGTGAAGATACTCTCGGCATCCCTGTACAAAACAGCTATGACCGTCACAAGGGAGGTGTAACACCCCCCTGAAAAAAAGGAAGAATAAAACTGGATAAAAAATTAAATATATTTTTTTATATAACGCAATTATTTTTCTCATATGGATATCTAAAAGTTGAAACAAATATTCATAAACTGTTAAAAGGACCGGAAATTAAAAACCCCTTTAATCAGTGGTCAAGTAATGAGCAATTTAATCACAAAAATAATTTCAAAGAAACAATTTAGTTTATGCTAACAAATTTTTCTGTGATCCAGAGGAAGATTCTCATAAACCATTAAATGGATTTAAAATTATCATAACTCAATCAATTTTAGACTAAAAAAGAGAAAAAAAAAAACACTTTCTGATATAAACATTTTTGAAAACATCAATAACCTAGAAAGTCATACAACACAAAAAGAAACAAATATTTAAAGCTATTTGTGTTTAGTATTGATATTTGTTAAATTGGGTTCTTTTTTTTACCTTCGATACAACCCCTTCATAGGATAGCACAAAAGGGTCGTCAAATTGCATATATTTTACTACATTTCAGAATGTTTAAATACAGATTCTATTACACAAACATAAGTCTACACTTCAATATTACTTTTTAATATTTTAATTGATTAATGTTTTCTCCCCAATTTTAAAAACCGGGATCACATTTTCCAAGGTAAATATTCTTGAGACCGTGCCAGAGTTCTTTACTAGTACTTTTCGACTATTTACTTAGTAATGCATAAGAAAAAAATCGCAGAATGAGGATAATTATGAATCAATGAACTTTTTATTCTGTAATTAAAGCGGTTAATTCTCAGAATTTATCCATCGCTTTTCTGTGTTGCATATTTTTTAAGCTAAAATCACGAAGTCGGATTCTTTTTTTTTGAGTGGTTGAATTGTGTCCTTATAAGATAATGTTTTCCAAGATCATATTTTCTCCTCTGGAATGCATGGTGGCCAGGAGCGGTGGTTGAAACCAACAAACTGATTTCATTACTTAAACTATTATTATCACCACTTACAGCAGACAATATTATGATATTAATGTGAGACCGTCTTTTTAGTTTTCAGTATACTTGACCTATCAAACGAACCACACAGACACTAAAGCACACATCGCTCCAATATCCTAATTAAATCTAATACCCTTCCTGAAAAAGAAAACTTCGGACTTTATTAAATCCAAGTTTATAACAATTTTTCTTCAATACTCCTCCGGATTTTTCCTACAACAATTACTTACTTCCTGATAATATATCACTAAGTCCTAGAACTTCTATTATTTATTATTAAGCCCCCCCCGCCCACCCCACCCCCCCCAACCCCCACCCCCCCACCCCACCCCGCCCCACCGCCCCCCCCCCCCCCCCCACCACCACCCCCCCCCACGCCCGCGCCCCACGCCCCGCCCCCCCCCCCACCACCCCCCCCCCCCCCATACCCCCCCCCCACCCCCACGCCCCACCCCCCCCCCCCCCCCCCCCCCCCACCCCCCCCCCCCCCCACCCCCCCCCCCCCCCCCCCCCCCCACCCCCCACCCCCCCCCCCCCCCCCCCCCCCCCCCCACCCCCCCCCCACACCCCCACCCCCCCCCCCCCACACCCCCCCCCCCCCCCACCCCCCCCCCCACCCCACACCCCCCCACCCCACCCCCCACCCACAACCCCCCCCCACCCCCCCCCCCCCCCAACCACACCCCCCCCCACCCCCCCCCCCACAACCCCCACCCCCCACCCCACACTCCACCCTCCCACCCCCCCGTCCCCCCACCCCCCCCACTCCCCACGACCAGTCCCCCCCCCCCCACCCCCCCACCAACGACTGTAGAAGACGCTGTTACAATATTTACATGAGAGGAATATTTTGGTCTATCAGTAAGGAAAGTGTGTCTAAATCACATTATATGAAACTGTATAGAGGGAAAAATAAGTCTTTTTTGGAATTGTATTTTAAGAAAGTGTGGTGAGCATTGTCGGCGTTCGGATTGGCCACGAAGGAAGTTAAAATTTAATTTTGTTAATGCATTGAAGTTTAATTTCTGCTGGTGCAAAGAATTGACATCTGTCAATTTTTGCAAAAAACAACTGAAAATTTCCAAGTAAGACTGCTAGTGATTGGAACAGTTACATGAAGGAGTTGATGTGTATTTAGATATGAAGAACAGTATTTCCACACATTTCCCGCCTAAAAGTGAATATAATGTTTTATTTTTAAAAATTGTATTTTTCTTTTATTTTATCATTAGAATCCAGTAGAAGGTTATAAGGTAAGTATAACCTCACTTGCAGGCAATGAATCGTACTACTTAAAACAGTACCGCACTCTAGCGTGGAACTAGTGGAAATAATATGAGGAGGATATTAATGCCACAAGTACCGTATTTTCCTTAACGGAAATCTAGAAAATGAAGGACTGGGGGGGGGGGGGGCTCGACACTATTGTTCATAAATACTGGATTTTGTTTGTAATAATTTATTTTTTTTTACTTAAGCTCTCTGGTTATTGATGAATAATTATCTAGAATTTTGATATTAAATGCTATAAACTTAAACTATTGAACTAGTATTAAGGAGATGGCACATTAAGTATGCTCTTTGGCTAAGAGAGGAAGCCTGCCATTTTGGACTAGCTGCTAAGTATCCTGTTTCGGCTATAAGGGCTGGTATAGATGGTCTAATAACTGGGGAAATAATCGGTTTAAGCTTGGTTCGAAAGCCGGGAGGTGATGTAGTTTGCTGGGAGGCCCAGCTCAGGAAATTGAGTCACCCCCACCCCCACCTCACACTGATGGCATACAACCTACACAAACTCGCCCCTCCCTCTTTCCTATCAAAACCGTATGCCTCAACAAGTAATTCGCTACAATACCAAGTCTGGTCAGGTAGTCCTGACAGCGGATATATCACGCTGCTTTTTGTGGAGCGAAGCTTGTTCGTTAATTTAACACATAACTTAAATAAGGAGTTATATTTTCAGTACAAAAGGACACAACATAGAGGATCTGTTCTTCTAAAAAAGTTAAATCTAAAGTTAAAACATTAGCTGGAATCAATCCGCTGCCTAGAAATATATACATCCTATCGGTAAATTCATTAAAACTCCGTCACGCAGGTGCTGGGTTAACTAAGCAGATTTCCCAAGTGCGCCACCCATTTCCCTTTTCCTGAAACGTAAAGGTTCAATGAGAGCAATATTTAGTATTTAGGCTACAAATAATCTGCTTCATAATATAACAGCTTATTGTTAATATGACATGAAAAGGAGTGGGGGTTTACAGGAGGCCTAAAACTAAAAAAGTCCGTCAGGCAGGGGCAGCGTAAACTAAGCAGATTTCCCACGTGAAGTTTTACAATAGAGAAATCCGCCTAATAACAGTAGGAGTAAGGAATATCTAAACCTATTCACGGGAGACGAAGAATTATCGAAACGGCCCGCACTTAGCTCTCCCGAACATAGCCGACCAGCGCACATGCATACAAATGCAAATATCTCGGTTAATATTCAAGAAACAGGAATAAATTTATATAACAATATTTATAGTTAAATTTAATTTACAATAAGACTGATCTTATATAATTTTATCGATTCCTACGCATAATAACGGAGATATTTCGATTTTTCCATAATCCCCCCTCCCTCTACCTAAACCCCCCCCCCTCCCAATGGGTCCGATTTCAGCCATTAACGAACTTGATCTTTATTTTTACGTAAAAACACTTAAATATAAGTTTGGTAACGATCAAACAAAAATTGCGTCCGCTAGAGTTATTTATTATATTTATACTATATTTTATATATATATATAGATATATGTGTGTGTGGTGTAATTTTGACACGGGACCTCATTTTCCGTCATCTCCTGGGTAGGATCGATAGACTTTTGCGGTATTTTTTCAAAAACCGCGTCTTGAGTACGACCTCAATAGCTGATTTCCCTTAAGGGAACCTACTAAAATGCTAATATCTAGGTTAATAATCAAGATAATAAAAAAAAAACTTACTTAACAACCATTTATTTTAGAACAGTAAATTTGCAGTAAGACTGATTCTATATCAATTTTTCGACTTGTGCTTTAACAACGGTGATACTGAGAAATTTCGAAATTCTCCTTCTCTATTCCCCCCCTCCCATTGACCCGATTTTAGCCGTTAACGAACTTGAATCTCTTTTTATTACATAATATCCTTGATATTTTTAGTTTGGTAATTGATTAAGCCGCTAAATTGCGGTCGCTAGAGCGGTAAATGACACACACACACCACACAGATTTATATATATATTTATATATATCTATATATATATCTATATATATATAGAGATAGAGAGAGAGGTAGAGAGAGAGAGAGATAAGAGAGTGATAATTTTGAACGGAACTCAATTTTCGACCAACTAGATAGGTAGGTAATCTAACATTGGAAGAAATTTTTCGAATATCGCGTCTATAGTATTATCTCAGTAGCTGATTTTTCTTAAGGGAAATCTGCTAAAAGTATCATATTTTTCGAGTGGGATACATCGTCGATACATAGCAGGTTAAAAAAATAACTGCGATTCACAGATATTTATTTTTCTCAGACAAACGTGTTTTCATAAGAACCAACTGAATCATGCCTGTGTGAGAAAAATAGATATTTGTGACGACACGGCTCTATCGTCTTGATTTCTATACTGCAAATAATATCAGTCTCCATTATAATCATAATAAACCCCAAACTAAAATGCACTCTTTGCAATATGGATGTGCAAGAGGATATATATCATATACTATCTATTGCCCTATTTTCTCTGCATTAAGGACCAAACTCTTGAACAATATTGTTCTTGTAGATAATGATAGTTAGTTCCATGATTTCATTCACACTTCATCACGAGATGATCTAATGCTACTTTATAAATATATTGCCAGTGTGGTTAAATTGAGGTCATCATTATTAGCTTTGTAATATAAACATCATTTTTCTGTAATCGTTGATTATGGGTATCAATACTAAAACTGAATTGTTCGAAGAAGGAAATAGGAAAGTGAAACATTTTGCTTAGTGTGAAGGAAAGTGAATTGCCTTCTTTATTAGTAATAAGTATAATTGAAAAAATAATTTGAAGTTGTGAAATTCTAATGTTTTTTTAACATTGTAAGAATTTATTTTAACAAAATAAATTGAAATGAAAGTGATATGAGTTATTGGTGGAAAATTAATCAATATATTTTAAAGGTAATTCTGAGCTATTATCCGGTTAACTTCAATTCCCTCCTTTCTGTAATATTACATTAGTGTAGTGCTGAATATTAATAATTCAGTCCTAATTATGTGTCGGGGAGGAGGGAAAACGAAAATATATTAATAAACTTAATTTAGTAGTCGTCTGGCTCACTATCGGTATCTGGCCTTCATGAACGACGCGAGTGGATAAATATTTTGTAAACACTAATTTTTCCAAATAACGCCATCGGTGGTTAAAACGAGGGTGGGGGTTTTTCTTCCTTGTTCTAAACTTTAGTATAAAACAAGAGTAGCTTACATCACATTTTTTTTAGGGCGATTAATTGATATTTGATTGGGCAGATTGGGTCAGAATCTACTACAATGGCGAGGAAAACGAGCCAAACCATCCCCCCCCCCCTCCTCGTCCCTAAAACATGTGATGTTATACTCTTTGTTTTTATACTATTGTTTTAGAACAAGAATAACCCCCAACCCTCGGTTTTAACCAACCGATGGCCGTGTATTTTGAGAAATTTTAGTTGTTACAAAATTTATCTCGCGTCGTTCATGTAGCCAAATACCGATAGGTGAAGGCCAGGAACGACTACTTAAAGTAAGGTTTATTAATATATTTTTCGTTTTTCCGACACCATAATTAAGACTGAATTATTAATATTCGAGCACTACACTTAATGGTAAATACTTACAGATATGAGGGGAATTGAAGTTAACCGGATAATAGCTCAGAATTACCATTTTAAAATTTAAATATAAATATTAATTACCTTCCTTGTTTATAACCTGCACTTGTTGATAACTGCACTACTTCACATTCATCACTAGTTGTTTTATAAACTATGCTTATAACCTTTCACAAACCATGCTTATAACCTAACCTACAACATACCATAAATCTTCACAACATCCTATTTTTGTTCATATTCTGGTTAGATCTGATCATGGTATTACACGATTACAGAAAAAATTTAATATTACACTCGTGACGAAAGTTGATATTTATCAACTCTCGTAAAATTACCACACTCGCTTCGCTCGTGCGGGGTAAAACGTTTCACTCGAGTTGTTAATTGATCTACTTTCGTCACTTGTAAAGAATAAATAACTATTTGATGATCCACATTTTTTCTGAGAGTTAAGTTTTCTTTATTCATTTTCAGTATATGTAAGTGTAGAGGCGGGAACCTTTTTAAAGGCAATAATAATAGAGCATTAGACTGAAATAAAAGTATTAAAGAGATAATTTCCTCATAAGAAAGCATTAGACTGAAATATTTACTATTTTATGGAAAGATGAGGGTGAATAATACAAGTTACTATTTGAGTTCTCCAAATAATCAAGTATATAAGGCAAACATATATTACCTTTTATAATAGTGGCGCGCTAATTTTATACAACTTAAATCCTAAAGAATGACTGATTTAGAAACTAACCTTATGTCTAATTGAACCCAACCTTTAGCATTTATTTATATAGAAGATGAAAGAGAAACAAAGGAAATTTAACTTTATAAAATACTTTAGCGGCAAGCCAATAATATATATACAATATAATGAACGATCGGTCCTATATTATGAGTACTCATTTAATAGTTTGCGTAGATAATGCTAGCATTATAATGAGAAGTAGGTACCTGCGGGAAACATAAACTTTCCTTGAAATAGAGTCTTCTTCCGGTGTTATTTTTTGTTCCCGACGAGATTATATCTTCTATCTGGTGAAAACTGGTAGCGGTGATCCGTATATGATGGTAGCGTTGCGGGAGATGAAAGAAAGACTGTTACACTGTAGCGGAAGAACCAATAAAGGAGAGTGGACAAGCCTCCACTCTGGAGCAGAATAGATCCTAACTGTGCAACGGGTGAATCCCAACTGAACTGATGTAATGGCCGCTCAGATCAAGAGGGCTCTGTCCTGTAGGCTAGCGCGGCAGTTTCCTCTCCTGGCCACTGCCTTGGCGATCTCCATATGTGTGGCGGGTTTGTGAACTAAGCGAGCGCGGGAAATTCAATTCAAAGACGACTGAACAGTAAGATTATTTTTTAATTTTATTTATTTACTATAAAAAAATTAGTTCTGCGAAAGTTTTTTTTCTGTATTTATTATTTTTAATATTTTTTTCCGGTAGCTTTGAATCATTTTATTTCTATTATTGTTTAGCTAAGAAAGTATTTTTTTTTAAATTCAAAAACTTGTTATTAAGTACATATAATCAATGATTGTATCATAAAACAACTAATACAGATTAACACAATTATACAAGCTAATCCCCAATTGCATGGGAATAATCCTGTAAACAATTGTAAATAAAATCTAAATCTAAAATCATGCCTTACAAAGTATAACATTGTACAATAGTCTTATATATATTTTTTCTAAAGTAGGGAACCACATTTAGTCCTGCAAGACTTTTAGTTAACGCTACTAACTTTCTTTGTCCATATCCAATTTTAGCAGATTTCTCTTTAGGGAAATCAGCTATTGTGGTCGTACTCATGGCACGATTTTCGAAAAATGTCTTCATATGTCCATCGATCCTGCCCAGGAGATGACGAAAATGAGGTCCGTTCAAAATGATATATGTATGTATGTATGTATGTATATATATATATATATATATATATATATATATATATATATATATTTGTCTGTTAACGCTCTAGTCGTCGCAATTTTTGTTTAATCGTTACCCATCTCGATATTTAATCGTTTTATATAAAATGGAAGATCAAGTTCCTTAATGGCTGAAATCAGACAAGTGGGAGGGGGGTATAGAGTAAGGGAGTTTCGAAAATTCAAAATATCTCCGTTATTATGGGTCGGATCGAATAATTGTATAGAATCAATCTTATTGAAAATTGAAGTTACTATAAATAATGTTATATACATTTATTCTCTATCTTGAATATTAACCGAGATATTTGTATTTTTATTAAGTGTGTGCCTGATAAACAGAGTTGAGATCGGCAGAGGGAAGTGGGTTCTATTCGGGAATTTCAACCGAAATCTAGTTCGGCCTTTTCCTTTACTGTTTGGCTCTCGTGGTTTGAGACTCGTTACTACTACTGTTATTAGTAGGCAGATTTCTCTATTGTAAATCTTCACTTGGGAAATCTGCTTAGTTTACACGGCACCTGCGTGACGGACTTTTAGTATTACAACATGAGAATTATTTGATCAGTATCACCCTCGATACAAGGAAAATTTGTTGAATGGCATTACATCGTAAATGAATGTTGATTTGTTAAGCATTAATTAGCTGGACGAAAGGTCGCCCTTCGCATGAAATAATTGGACCGTGTTAATATAATTAGCATTGATTGCATTATATTCTGTACCAACATTCTGATATTGCATTACCTACTGGATAGACACATCACGTTGGTATCAAAGAACGAGTATTGAATTCCATGCATTAGTGTACTTAGAACCGCTCTAGAATTATTCAAGAATCTTTTAATTAATTCATTTTGATTCTGAATAAAATAACAATATTGAAAAGTAGAAAAATGTCATTAGTTTCTGATGAAAAGTCTTTAGAAGAAAAACAGTATTATAATTCTGGGATCTGCTTAAATTTCCTATAATTTGCCAGGAGCCAGGAAATTGTGTGATGGTAATGCCTTATTAGCCTGCCGTTACAGTAAGAGGGTCTCTCATTTTATTTCTTATTTTCAGACCCAGTAAATCATTTATAAGTAAAAGACAAGATGAAAAAATTGAAGAAAACAAATTATTATTTAATGGAAACATTTTCCTCGGTAGATTTTCTCAACTTTTAGCTTTCACATTTAGAGAAGTTAGAATCTGACTTCAATTTTTTTATGTACAATTATCATTGATTTTTTTTTCTTAATTGGTCCCTTCCTATTTAGATTTAAAGAATAATCACTTTCAAGACATATTTTTCTCTTGTGAGTCATTATAGTGCACTGCTGTCTGTTGTTGATCATAAATAATTCATTTTTACACATTAGAACATCTGTAGGTATGAAAGCTATGCTATTTGTACATAAAGAGTATGAAATACATGTACTGAAGTCAGTACTTAACCCTGCACTCACAACGTGAGATATTTGTTGCACATTTGACAATGTCGGGTCATATGTGACCCCATATAATATTATTCATATTGCTATTTAATTTTATAATGTTAATTGTTTATATTGCCATTTTCTATAACTACTAGTCGTAAAATAACTATTTATATTAAAAATATTAAAGTTAAATGATAAATGGGAGTTTGAAAAATTAAACATCATAGTATCACAAATTGAGGTTATATGTATTTGTACATAAAAACCAAAACGTACATTAAAGTTTTTTCTCAAATTACATTACATTACGTTTTCTTTAGTAATAGTATAATGCAGGAAACATACAAATTTGTTGGTGAAAAAATAATTTTAAAAAATATGGGTGCCGTGAAAACGTGAATAGAAAAGTGTGGTTAAAAAAAAAAAAAGTTTTTCATCTACACAATTTGAACAAATACTTTGTCTGTGTTCAGCACATAAACTTTTATAACATTTAACACATACTTTTTGTCCCAAAATTCCGTAGTGGACAACCCAGATGATTTTAAAACTCCAGATAAAAATAAAACTCCAAAAAGTGCTTCCATTTCAATAAAATCAACATGTTGAAGGTACCCCTGATCAGATGAAAAATTTGCCCTTTGTTTGTCTATTTCACTGTTAGCATGAAGAATAATTTCTTCAGTCATAAATAAATGAAAAATCTTACTTACAGACGTTTCTTTGACGGCTTCCCCTTTTGGGCCAGGCAACTTCAACACGATGTTTTTTTGAGCCGTACGGGTGTTCTTTGATGAAAATGGTTTTCCATACCACTTCAGTCCGTTTCTCCCATACATCACTTTTCTTGTCATTTCTTGTTCAATGTCACTATCACTGGATGCTTCTATATCAGAAGCATCAAAAACATCTTCAATTCTATCTTCTTCTAACTGTCCATCATCATCTTCACTTACATGTCCGTCATTTAATTCATCATCAGTACTTTCATCAGCAGAAGAATGTCTCAATTTTTCTTCTTCAATTTGCCGAAGAAGTTCTGTGCGAATTTCATCTTCCGTATTAAATATTTTATTTCCCGACATTATAAATTGTAAAAGTAAAAATGTTACGTTAACCACAACGTGGGTCGCCCGTGACCCCAAAAGCACTATATATGTTTCCTATGAAAGGTTTGAAAGCAGACTGGCCCTCTGTTATGAACATCTTGTCAGGACAGGAAGGTATAGGATCAGACATGTCGAACAGCTGGAGTTAAAAGGACTTACACAATATTCTTAGGAATCGGGGGTCATGGGTGACCCCACGTTGTGAGTGCAGGGTTAATGCTACTGAGTCAAATCGGGAGCCTTTCACACATACTGTGAGGGCGGGAAAGCCATTATTCCCTGGTTTCGGCACAAAAATGTAAGGGCGGGCGGTTAGCTTTTGCGGTAATAATAAGAAAGCATTAGACTGAAATAAAATTAATAAAAAGAGATAAATTTCTCACTTTGATTATACCGAAGTATTTACTATTTTATGGAAAGATGAGGGTGAATAATACAAGCCGCTATTTGAGTTCTCCAAAGAATCAAATATTAAATAAAGAATAGTATATAAATATAACCTTATAGTAATGAACCTTCTAAGAGGTTATAACAGAATGAGACTAATTTGATACATTTTAAACCTGAAAACAATACTAATTTAGGGACTAACCTTGAATCTAAGGAAACAAACATTAACTTATTGATAAAGATGTGATAAAAACAAAGAAACTTTAACTTTATGAAAATATGGCTGTACAACATAAAAGATGTTATAGCAACCCTTAACCTAACCCCTACTAGCTGCCACGTGGTCTCAGTGACAGTGTTGCCAGAACTATTTAACCTAAAACAATTAATCTAATTTTAAGGTGGCTACACTGCGAGCAACCTTATAATATCCTGAGTTAGTAGGTAAAATTGACCGCTTACTCTCGCAGTTGTGTTTTTGTGAACTCTGCTCCGAACCATTTTGCTGTTATCTATTCAAAGACCGATTGTTATTATTTATTGCATTTTGTGTTCTTCAATATTTTATTTTTCGACCAGTTGTTTGTTTTTTTATAAATTATAGTGCCTTATTACTTTCAAGTTTTGTTACTGTACGTTATAAAAACCCGTACATTAAAATGTTATAAAAACAACGAAAGGTACTTGTGTATTATATCCACCACATTATAGTTCCACGCTAGAGTAAGCTACTGTTTTAAGTAGTAGGATTCATTGCCCGCAAGGGAGGTTATACTTACCTTATAACCTTCTACGGAATTATAATGATAAATAAAAGAAAACACAATTTTTAAAAATAAAACATTTTATTCACATTTAGGCGGGAAATGTGTGGAAATACAATTTAAAATGCACTTATTGGAAATTTTGAGTTGTTTTTTGCAAAAATTGACAGATGGCAATTGTTCGCACCAGCAGTAAATGAACTTCAATGCATTACAAAATGGAATTTTACTTCCTCCGAACCAAGTGCCAATCCGAACGCCGACTTGCTCACCACACTTTCTTACCACTTCCAAAAACACTTTTTTCCACTATAAAGTTTCATACAATGTGATTTAGAACACTTTCTTCTGATAGCCAAAATATTCCTCTCCTGTAAATATTTAACAGCGTCTTCTTCAGTCGTTGGCAAATCCCAAAGAGGCATTTTCAAAGGACTAAGAAACACTAAACAGCAAACGCAACTATGACAAAAGAAAACATCATTAGACTGGGAGAGCTAGAGTCGCACTTCAGTAGCGCATTCTAGCGTGGAACTAAAATGTGGTGGATATAATACACAAGTACCCAACGAAACTTTAACTTTATGAAATATGACTGTACAACATAGACAGAACACAATGGCTACCCTTTGTTTGGATTGTAAACTTTAGCGGCAAGCCAGTAATATAAATACACTTAATAATGATTGAAATGTCCTATATCATGAGTACTCATTTAATTCACCGATAATGCTAGCATTATAATAAAGAAAGAGGTACCTTTGAGAAAACTATACTTTCCATGCGGCGGGTTTTCTTTCACGTGTTATTTATGTTCTACAGAAGATGCCTTCTTCTCGCTGGTGCAAAATAATAGCGTATCTTCGATGGGGGAATCCTTTCTGAATTCAGGAGCGGCGGGAGGAGAACAATGTTCACCTTTTTATGCGGAGCAATCCAACCATGTGCTTTTCACTCGAGCGATAGAATCCAACTAATCATGGCCGCTCAGATCCAGCGTGCGCTTCGTCCTGTAGGACTGCAGTTTCCGCTATTGGCCACAGCCTTGGTGACCCTGCCAGGCCGTGCGGCCGGTTAGTGAACTAAGAAAGCGCGGGAGATACGACTGAACACATACATACAGGTTTTCACCCTTTTCTTAACGAGGTTCTGTTCTTTAAGAAATTTAAATTTACCGTCGTGAAAATTGACCATGAATATTAAGACTTACAGAGTCTTTACTTATGCCAATTGACAATTATGCCTTGTCAAATTTGTATTATTATATCACTGGGGCTTTCAGGATAAGATCATTTGTTCTTTTTGAATAGAATCTTTGAGTGGATTAATTATTTTTAATTTTACTTAGTTTTAATGGAAGAATTAAGTTTTTTTTAAAATTATACTCTATCATGTTGTTTTATTTTTTGTTGTGATATCTTCTTTTTCTAAAATTCTAAATGTTGAAGTTTTGCATTTCATTTAGTTGAACATTACTTTGTATTCTCTTTTGTTCTATGTTATTTATTTATTTATCTTTCATCCTAAGGCCACCAGACCCCTGTAATAGTTACATAACAAAATACCGAATATTATTGATATTATTACACCTGTACCAACAAGAATAGCTAAAGCATCATATAAATTTTTATATGTAGCAAAACAGAAATATTTTAATATTTATTTTTTTTCAAATTATTGTGTAACTTATGATACAGCAGTTCCATACTCAATCCAGTTATAATGATGACCGTTTATAAACTGATTTGTATAACTTTCAAAGATTCATGCCTATTTATCGCTGAATCTGGTTAATTTTATTCCGTAAAATACCGAAGGGATTACAAAACAGCTAAATGCTGTTCCATAATTCCTTATATCACTTTTCCCGATACCATGCAGAGTATGTTTTACTTGTTCAATGAAACATCATAAGATTTAATGAAAATGACATGTGTCAAACATATGTTTACGCTTCACCCAGTCCCCTTGAACTTTTTTGAAGGATTTAAGTTTCCCTTTTACCTACTAAGCATCTCGAGGCAATTTAAAACCCAATGGAGTAAATATATAGCGAAATAATTAGAACATGTACTATCATCAAAAACGTAAGTGGCATAAACACAAACACACATATATATATATATATTGTATGATGTGGTTATGTACTTGACTTAACTTCGTCCCCTACGTCCGGTGATTGGGCAGAGTGCTCAGATCCTTTCATCAATAGCCATTTTTGTACAAAGGGTCAATTAGGTGAGAGTATCCTTTGACTATAAAGAGTTTCTATCCGCCATAATATCAAAACCCCTTTTGAATGATAATAGCTTTTTAATTTCATTTACTTCCAGATAAAATAATGCATTTTCCGCACGTGTAGACACTTAATAGCGATACTTAATTTCCTCGAAGATTACCATTATTTCTCAGCTAAATGGAGCTCTTTTAATTTCATACAATGTTTCAAAATTTTCTTGAGCTCCCCCCCCCCCCCAATCAGTGATATATAAATATCAAGCCAGGAAACTTTTAAATTCAAATTAAAATAACTTGATTATTATTAAGGATGAGTAAGAAAAATCCACTTGCTATATGCGCAATGGATCAAATAATACATTTGCAAATGTATCAAATCTATTAAAGAATGAACTTTGGTTGAGCATAAATTAAAGAACTTCATGCCTTAAGGACAAGATAAATACTATCAGAAATGTTCAATTATCAAATGAAACTATAAAATATTTGTCATAAAAATTGGTGAACAAAATAATTTATTATCAGGTATATTTTCTCTTTAAGGTGGGGACAAGTTCTCATAATTTATAAAGCATGTGATTATTTAATAAATTTAAGATTAACAACAATGCATGACAATAAATTAAAAATATGTTATATACTTAGAAATTTCAAATATATACAGGAATACGTAAATAAGTAATTTTATCTATTAACCGATTTTTAATATTATGAATTAAAACTGAAGATGAAGTATTTTAATAGTCCAAGTTGGACCAGGAGTAGGTATCAATGAAAATAACCTCACCAACAGGTGAATGTACCATAAATAATAACTCCGTTACTATGAGCCGAATCGTAAAAAGTTATATAACAAATTTTGTTGATAAAATCATTTTTTTAGGAAGGAAAAGTAAAGCAAACACCCCTTAATAACCGAAATCTTCACAGAAATTCTCAAATTAAAACACCTAAACGTCACTATGCTATGGATACCTGAACATGAAAACATACCGCAGGGTACACTAGTAGACAAATGCGCAAACTCTCCACTAAGAAAAGGGACTTGCAGCATCAACACTTTAATTGTACATGACCTGTTTAATATAACCAAAAATAAAATACGCAATAAACGGAAAGAAAACTAGCACAACTCATTTAACAAGTTGAGAGAAATTAAATACACTGTCGAAGTTTAAGTAAGTGAACAAATGACACGACGAGACGATGTTACACTAACACGACTATGACTTGGGCATACATTACAGACACACTCATATTTGATAGAACGAAGATTAACACCAATGATCACCTAACACATACCGTACTTACTGAATCCCATCAACGTAGTAACTTACAAACACCACACGAATTACTGACGAAGTATAGTCCATACATTCACACAATACTTAAACATCTTAAGACCATGCACTTTTCCTCAAAAATATAGTTTGTTTGTTTTTTATAATCCACTCCTGACCTGCATTATATTTTTGAACGCTATTAGATGGAATTCTTGAATAATCCATTACTTTAATCAGTATGCACAAAGTACTCGTACTTCATATTTTTGCTTTTTCCTTTTTATCAAATTTATTCCTTACTTTTTAAAAATAATAAATAAATTTAAGTTCTTATTTATTATCTTAATATTTTCCATTTGTTGTTCATTTCTATTTTTTGGTTCCTACTTTTTTGTTTCATATTCAGTTACTCATTAGTACTTTTAGCAGATTTCCCTTAAGGGAAATCAGCAATTGGGGTACTCATGACGAGATTTTCGAACAATTTCTTCAAATCACCATCCATCCCAGTAGTAGATGACGAAAATGATGTCTGTTAAAAACTGTATATATATATATATATATTTGTCTGTTAACGCTCTAGCGGTCGCTATTTTTGTTTGATCGTAAGGCAGATCAAGTTCGTTAATGGCTGGAATCGGACTAGAGGGAGGGGGGGGGGGTTTAAAGCGGGGGATTTTAGAAAATTCAAAATATCTCCGTTACTATGCATCGGATCGAAAAATTGTACAGAACCAATCTTATTGCAAATTAAATTTACTATAAATATTGTTATATACATTTATTCTCTATCTTGAATATTAACCGAGTTGTTTGCATTTTTATTAAATCTGGGTGGATAAGACTAATGAAGTGACTTTCCCGCCAAAAGCTAGTTCGGACGATTCCTTAACTGCTCTGCTCTCGTGAAATTTCTCTATTGTAAAACTTCGCGTGGGAAATCTGCTTAGTTTACGCAGCCCCTGCGTGACGGACTTTATATATATATATATATATATATATATATATATATACATATATATCTATCTATATATTTGTCTGCTACCGCTCTAGCGGTCGGACCAGATGGAGGGGGGGTTTAGAGGGAAGGATTTTTAAAAATTCTAAATATCTCCGTTATTATGCGTCGTATCGAAAAATTGTATAAAATGACTCTTATTGCAAATTAAATTTGCTATAAATATTGTTCTATTTATGTATTAACCGACATATTTGCATTTGTATTCTGCGTGTGGTCGGCAGGAGTCGGTTATGTTCGGACTTTCCGCCGAGAGCTCTGACGGCCGTTTCTGTAACTATTCGTCCCTCATGAAAAGGTTTAGACGTTTCTTACTACTACAGTTGTTATTAGGCAGATTTCTCAATTGTAAAAGTTCACGTGGGAAATCTGCTTAGTTTACGCAGCCCTTGCGTGACGGACTTTTTTGTTATTGATGTTCACTTTTATTTATTTTTCTGTTTTGGTATCTGAGCAATTTCGCCCGTGGCGAATACTCCAAAATAAATAAATAAATTATTTGTCTTTTATATAATGAATATCATCCTTTCTCATGCCCCCAATCTAAGTATATACGGTACAGTAGAAATATATTTGAGGAAGGAACCACCCTCTGAGAGACATATTGATAGACATAGTTTGTTTTAGATTCTCTCGCCATAGTGTATCATATAAATTAGCAGTTAGCCAGGTCTTCGAATATTGTCTCAAAATTTACTTCAGAGGTGATGGAAAATAATGGTGCTGCTTTTCCCCGTTATAAGAGCCTAGCCTTACTGATTGGCCTGACGAGATTACAAGAGTGATTCCATAACCCAATATTTTTCACACTCTTCTCTCTCCTTTCTCTTTCTTATTATATTTCCCGCCTCTCCCAATCATACCTGTTTTTCTCTCATGGCCTTAGGTAAAAGTTGGGCGATATTACGTATCTAACTCGACTTTGTCACATCGTCGCGCTTTCTTTTGATGTCTTAAATCAGATGTATGGAAAACGAGCTTGTATTGGAAATTGCTCTTGGAAAAATGTCTACATAACACATGTAATACTCTATAAATGTATTAAAATCTAAGTATATCTCACTTTGAGTCATCTTCCCTTAGTAAATACTGAAAAGCGGGCAAGATTTCATTTAGTTACCTACACTACAAGTTTAGTAGAAAATATCAATTATTTTTGATAAAATGTTGCGATGTTCGCTACGAATTGAAAATTGATTTTATAAAAATTGCTCAATTACTAGACATAAAAAGGAATATACTTCATACTGCGTGTGAAAGTGGTACTTTCTCATATGGTTACTAGGCTCGAAAGAGATCCATCACTGTACTAGTCACTGTAAAGAATCTTTACAGTGTCTAGACACCGTAAAGAAAAACATATGGTAATGAAACTATGTTAATGAAAATATTTGAGGTTAGAATTTGTTTGTTAATTTGGTATTTTATGACCGAAATGAGTGATGTTTGGTGTATTCCCCAAGATATAATTGATGAAGCAAATGAAGCTGTAGACCAACTTCTTCCTCCAAAATCTCGCGGGAGATATGAAGGTGAATATTTTAAATTTAAGGAATGGATGAAGACCAAAAATGAACAACTCATAACAGAGGAAGTAATGTTAGCATATATTTTCGAATTATCCAATTCTTTAAGTAACGACGATACATTTTGCACGGTTGATGATCTATTTCAAGACTCTCCAGTGTATCAGGATAATGAAAAAGATACATGCTGCAAACGTGACCTTAAATTACCACCAACAGCATTTAATATTAGTAATAATAGCAATTGTACGATAAATAGGGGGGAGGGGAGGTAGAGGGAGTGGGAGAGGGAGGGAGGAGAGGGAGAGGGAGGGGGAGAGGGAGAGGGGAGGGAGAGAGGGGGGGAGAGAGAGTAGAGGGGGGAGAGAGAGAGAGAGAGAGAGAGAAAGAGAGAGGAGAGAGAGAGAGAGGAGAGGGGGAGGAGAGGGGAGAGGGAGGAGAGGGGAGGGAGGAGGAGAGGGAGGGAGGAGAAGGAGAGAGAGAGAGGGGAGAGAGGGAGAGAGGAGAGAGGAGGAGAGGAGGAGAGAGGAGAGGAGAGAGGAGAGAGAGAGGATGGAGAGGAGAGAGAGGAGAGAGAGGAGAGAGAGGAGAGAGAGAGAGGAGAGAGAGAGAGAGAGAGAGAGAGAGAGAGAGAGAGAGAGAGAGAGGAGAGGGGAGGGAGAGAGAGAGAGAGAGAGACAGAGAGAGAGAGAGTGAGAGAGAGATAGAGAGAGAGAGAGAGAGAGAGAGGAGAGAGGAGGAGAGAAGAGGAGAGAGAGAGAGAGAGGAGAGAGGATGAGAGAGAGAGAGAGAGAGAGAGAGAGAGGAGAGAAGAGAGGAGAGAGAGAGAGAGAGAGAGAGAGAGAGAGAGAGAGAGAGAGAGAGAGAGAGAGGAGAAGAGAGAGAGAGAGGAGAGAGAGAGAGAGAGAGAGGAGAGAGAGAGAGAGAGAGAAGAGAGAGAGGAGAGAGAGGAGAGAGGAGAGAGAGAGAGAGAGAGAGAGAGAGTGGAGAGAGAGAGAGAGAGAGTATGTTTCGTGAGAGAGAGAGGTGAGAGAGAGAGAGGGAGAGAGAGAGAGAGAGGAGAGAGAGAGAGAGAGGAGGGAGAGAGCGAGAGAGAGGAGAGAGAGAGAGAGAGAGAGAGAGAGAGAGAGGAGAGAGAGAGAGAGAGAGAGAGAGGAGAGAGAGAGAGAGAGAGAGAGAGGGAGAGAGAGGAGAGAGGAGAGAGAGAGAGAGAGAGGAGAGAGAGAGAGAGAGAGAGAGAGAGAGAGGGAGACATAAAAATTGTTACAAGTTTTGACAACATGTACAAAATGCACATTCAATGCAAATATGTATGGGATGTGCATAATAGTTATTTAATATACAAGTGAAGAACGTTGATATTTTGGTAGTGCTTTATTATATAGTCACATCACCGATTGAAGACTCATCACCTCACTGGAAATTAGAAATTATGATTTGGTCAATGTGCAAGATTTCCATGTACTCAACAAACAAAATGTTTTGTGCCACTTCAAAACTCCGAAAAAATATCACATCAAATAGTATATAGACCTTATGATTAACAAAAGTGGCACTTCACACAATTTTTGTATCTTACATAGGTAAGGAAAATTTTCCAATTTTGTATTTCCGCCACCCTTTAAACCCCTTTCCCATTAGTTAATTCATGAAAAGGGTGTTGCACAACTAGGTTGTAGAACAGTTTTAAATATGAAATTTCATCATTATAAGTCTGGTCGTTTTAGAGTTAGGTCGAGATGCGTTAGTATATATGTTCAGACTTCACTAAGATAATAGTCCAAATCTATTCTGGGAGAGTCTCATAATAGCGGATAATTCCTTTGAAATCTGAAATTCTTTCCTAATACAATACTTTCTTTACTTTTCACAAAGGAAGTAAAAATTGATATATCTCAGTTAATATTTGAGTAACATAACAAATATATTAAATAAATAGTCGCATAAAATTAAATTTGCAACAACATTGATGGTTATATTTTTTGCTCCTACATATAAATACTGTGATAAAGTGCATTTTTAATTTCACAACTTCTCTATATCCTCCTTCCTTTTTTCAATGAATGCAATGTTTCTTGTTTAAGTGCGTGATAAATCGGCGTATTGATAATATGAAATGAGTAGGAATTGGGGGTTTACTAAAAGAAAAAAAACTAAAAAATGGAAAAATCTCGATCAATGATAGAGTTAGAGAAAAATGTATAGAACAACAATTGTAGTTGCGTGTTATTACATTTTCAAAAATTTTGGTTATTTAACATTTTTCGATCCGACTCATAGTAACAACGGAATTATATTGAGTATTTGATTTGAATTTTATTCTATTATTGAATTCCAAATTTTAAATTTAATAATAATTTTGATATGATAAATAGTTTTAATAAAGTTTCAATATTATTATTCTGTGCTCTAGCATGAGGGTTTTCCTATAGAAGGGGGCTTTAATAAAGAATCTACTTGTGAAAGTTGGTTTCTCGTATTGAATTCTGAAGATGGTCCTTAACGCCCGGCCTGCTCACATTGATTATTTATTAAAATTATTTGGAGCTATTGGGTCTCTCGAAGCTGAGTGGTCTTCTCAATTCGAGTGGGGTCAGAATCTCGCTGAAGTATTTGGTTTTTCTCTCCGGATTCGAAATCTGCGATTATTGCATTCACTTCGTCGAGTGTTTCAAATGTTAACGAAGTGGACCGTAGCTCAGGGTAAGATATACGTAGTCTTCCAGCATAATATAAATGTTTTATTTATCCACAACCGAGTCCACATTTGTTGTTATCATCAGGCTTATCTTTTTAAAAATCTGTTGTGCCCACATGTCTGTCTACCTTGTAGTCCTATTAAATTTAAAAAAATAAAAAAACATATGAAGAGATTGATTAATGATGAGACCTAGAAATACGGGTACACCCTTGACACGACTAAACTACTAACTAACACCAAAATACATGTGTTAACACACCTGAAATGAATAAATATTTTTGAAAAAATATGAAGCCTTATAAAATTTTTTTTTTTTTTTTTTAAATATGTATTCGTTTATTTGCAACAACATATTTAAATATTACAAGCAAATGATATGATACTATGGAATGACTTGAATATTGTCTTGAGGTGGGGAGTTGTCCATTGACAATACCCACAGTGGAGGGAACATTGGGTTGTATTATGGAGTTAAACAGTACACTCACTACACGAGCAGATCTCTTGCCCACTTACGCTTCAGACGTTGCCTTGGTTTTCTGGAATATGGGTATATGAAAGTGATTCGACTAAAGGACTAGGATGTGCTGGAAGGAGAGAATGGAATTTCTGATATCGGGTATAGACAAAATGAAGCCTTATTAAAATAAGTCTGTAGTGTGCTTAATAGCATTTAACTGGTACAACGTTTTTTATAATTTAATGGATTAAATACGGATTTGAATGAAATTTGAAATATTTCAAAGGAATTCTTCAAAAAATTTAATAAGTCCAACAACGATTGATCGAACTTCCCTACTTTATTAGAAGGTACATGGTGCCAATTACTTTAAATTTGAGGAGTGATAAAAAAAAAATAAATAAAATATGTTGTGTGACTTAAACTAGCCCCATTCGTAGCATCAAAATGACCACATTAAATAGTTTATTAAGTGGGTAAAATAAACATAGAGAGTGATATTACACCTGCATGCTAGCACGTGGAGAGCCAACTGACCAAAACAGTTAATAATTTAAGCTACCTTGGAATAGCAGGTGTTAAATATGAAATGTTAAGAGTCAGCCATGCAGATGCTCTTATATAAAGCTGATTTCCCACACTGTGTAAAATTACGTCATTTCACATTCTATTCTCAATCACTAGAACGCCTTAAGTAAAATATACTTGAAATCTAAGGTAGGTAGATCTATTCAGTATGTAATAATGATATAATAGTTTTATTTAAAATAAGATAAGAATGAGAGGCGGTTTGCTCATGCTGAAAATGAGAAATACAAATAACTCCGATATCATTCAAGCCACACCAAGAGCCGAACAGTTAGGGCCGAACTAGCTTTTGGCCTGAAACGTTCATCGGCCCACATTTAATAATAATGCAAATATCTCGGTTAATATTGAAGATAGAGAATAAATGTATAGAACAATATTTATAGTAAATTTAATTTGCGATAAGATTGGTTCTATACAAATTTTTTTCCGACGTATGGTAACGGAGATATTTCGAATTTTCAAAAAACCTCCCCTCTAAACCCCCCCCCCATCCCACTGGTCCGATTTCAGCCGTTAACGAACTTGATCTTTCTTTTTACATAAAACGACTAAATATCGAGTTTGGTAACGATTAAATAATAATTGCGACCGCTAGAGCGGTAACAGACAAATATATATATATATATATATATATATATATATATATATATATATATATATATATATATACAGTTTTGAACGGAACTCATTTTCGTCATCTCCTGGGTAGGATCGATGGACATTTGAAGAAAAATGTCGAAAATCGCGTCATGAGTACAACCTCAATAACTGATTTCCCTAAAGGGAAATCTGCTAAAAATGGCATCTCTCTATTAGCAGATTTCCCTTAAGGGAAATCAGCTATTGAGGTTGTACTCATGACGGAATTTTCGAAATTTTTCTTCAAATGTCCATCGATCCTACCCAGGAGATGACGAAAATGATGTCCGTTCAAAACTGTATATATATATATATATATATATATATATATATATATATATATATATATATATATATATCTACCTACCTATCTATATATTTGTCTGTTACCGCTCTAGCGGTCGCAATTTTTGTTTGATCGTTACCAAACTCGGGGGTTTAGAGGGATTTTCGAAAATTCGAAATATCTCCGTCACTATACGTCGGACCAAACAATTGTACAGAATCAATCTTATTGCAAATTAAATTTACTATAAATATTGTTATATACGTTTTTACTCTATCTTGAATATTAACCGAGATATTTGCATTTGTTTTCTGCGTGTGGTCACCAGTAGGCTATGTTCGGACTTTCCGCCGAGAGCTCTGGCGGCCGTTTCTATAACTATTCGTCCCTCGTGAATAGGTTTTGAGGTTAGGTTAACTGTTTTTTGGGGCTAGAAACTACTGGGTTATTACGCCCTAAATAATGTTTTAGGTTTAGAGGTTTCTTACTACTAAAATTGTTATTAGGCAGATTTCTCTATTGTAAAACTTCACGTGGGAAATCTGCTTAGTTTACGCAGCCCCTGCGTGACGGACTTTTATTAACTTAACTTTTTGGATGGGAAAATGTGTATAGTTTTCTTACTAAAAAGAAAAGTGTGAAAAGATTCGCATTTTAGCAGATTTCCCTTAAGGGAAATCAGCTATTGAGGTCGTATTCATTACGCGAGTTTCGAAAAATTTCTTCAAATGTCCATCGATCCTACCCAGGAGATGACGAAAATGAGGTCCGTTCAAAATTATATATATATATATATATATATATATATATATATATATATATATATATATATTTGTCTGTTAACGCTCTAGCGGTCGCAATTTTCGTTTGATCGTTTCCAAACTCGATATTTAAACGTTTTATGCAAAAATAATGATCAAGTTCGTTAATGGCTGAAATCGGACCAGTGGGAGGGGGGGGGGTTTAGAGGGGAGGATTTTCAAAAATTCGAAATATCTCCGTTACTGTACGTCAAATCGAAAAATTATATAGAATCAATCTTATTGAAAATTAAATGTACTATAAATAATGTTATATACATTTATTCTTTATCCTGAATATTAACCGAGATATTTGCATTTTTCTGTTTTCAGCTTCTGAGATGAGATCGGCTAACTTCGGGTCTAGTCGTGAGTTCCCGTCAAGAGCTAGTTCGGGCCGTTCCCGTAACTGTTTGACTCTCTATTCTGAAATGTCTCTATTGTAAAACTTCACGTGGGAAATCTGCTTAGTTTACGCAGCCCCTGCGTGACGGACTTTTATTGTTTTTAAAAAGTAAAATGAAATAATTCACTTTTTTTTTCTTTGTTTTTAGAGCTTCGAGTGGCTCAGGAGCCTTGCACTTTTTTGTAATCAGTTCATCCCTAATAGCCTGTCACACATATTTCTCTACTGTGAGAAGCTCATCGATGACAGAAATAAGTATCTACAAACACTTTCCTCAGCAGTCAGTGATGGGCATAAAATTGAAGAGATACTTAGTATCGATAGCCTCGAAAAACTACATAAGATTTACTGCTTCATCACGTCAGCTTGCAATACTCTGGAATCTACAAGTGCTGAAACCTTCCGATATCAAGTGGAGCCACTCCATTATAATTTAGGTGCAACGAATGAAGGACGACTACATCCGAGGTTGTACTAAAATATCTTAATTTTGTAACAAATGTAATAATGTTTTGTATAATGCCTTTGTTGTATTGGACCAAGATAAACATTTTCTTTGTTTCTTTCTATAAGTGCTGATGGACCACACTCCAGTTAAATGTTATATTAAGACGGAAAAGGGTTTACAGAATGCTTTTAGTTATCTTTTATGTACTATATTTTACTATTTACACTATTTTTCTCCTTTTTGTTTTCCATATTATTGTTGATCTCAAGATTTTGGATTTAATTATTTATTTAAAAAAAGACAGAATTGTTATTTGTTTATTTAATTTGTACAAGACGTAAATCTTAAACAAATAAATATATATTCTATTCTAGTCTATTCTATTGTTTTTTAAAATAAATTATCTTTTCCACAAGTTAATACACAGAGTTAAATGTATAAAAGTTATAGTTTAGTTCTGACTAGGATCAGGCAGCAGTTCTGTTATGTTGCTCGAAATGTGAAGGTTGTTGGCGGAATAAAAAATCGTATAATTTAGAACAAAGAATTATCCCATGCTGGTCGGCACAGGGCACATGTGCATAAAAGCAAACCCTAAAATAATTTATTCGCCTACTCACGGGACAAAGAGTCACATTTAACAATGAGTTTAACAAAAGGAAGTGTGTAGAAGCAGGGCCCTTTGTCTCAGGAGCAGTGAGCTGTATTCTGTATCCGGCTTGTATCTTCACCCACTTCTATAGAATCTCTGAAATTAAACTCGGAATCCCTTCTCAGGAGGCGTTCAATGACTCACACAGATACTGGAAGAGGTGCTCATTTAAGTCTAGAGTATTGCCGCTGGAGAGCGCCTCTATACAATTGGATATTCAAACCGTTTCCCTTTGGATGTTCGGGAGTTGGGGGAATCGTTAGATGATTAAAACCCTGGAATTCATAAGACGATATTTGTATTATTGTTCCCCCTGATCTGTTTTCTGCCATTAACGAACATGATCTTTAGTTTTGCATAAAACGAAAAAGTATTTACAACGAAATTAAATAACGCAAAGGCAGTGTTGAAAGAATTCAAAAAAATGTTTACTTCAAAAAACATCAACTAAACAAAAAACGTTCATAGAATTTTTTTCTTTATTATAATTTTTTTTAATTTCAGAATTCATTTCTATTCCTATAAAACTTCTTTCAAAGAAACTTTTCTTGGCTACAACTTGCTATGTCGCAACATTTTTGAATAAAACGTGCCGTTATACAAATAAAATGTATTTTACAGCCAAAGGGTGCGTCAAATTGAAAAATTCACCTATATAAACTCGTTTTAGATTTTGATTTTATACAAGGATCCATCATAAAAATTGTGGCATTCCATTGGAAAGTCCAAAGTTATGCCCGCTGGAGAAGTGCGGAGAAAGTTACGAGGTTGAATATGGACTGAAAATATTCTTCAGGGATCACAATCATAGCACACCAAGTCAAAGCCTTATATTAAAAAAGTCCGTCACGCAGGGGCTGCGTAAACTAAGCAGATTTCCCACGTGAAGTTTTATAATAGAGAAATTTCAGAATAGAGAGTCAAACAATTACGGGAAGGGCCCGAACTAGCTCTTGACGGAAAGTCACGACTAGACCCGAAGTTAGCCGAACTCATCTCAGAAGCTGAAAACAGAAAAACGCAAATATCTCGGTTAATATTTAAGATACAGAATAAATGTATATAACAATATTTATAGTAACTTTAATTTGCAATAAGATTGATTCTATACAATTTTTCGATCCGACGCATAATAACGGAGATATTTCGAATTTCCCGAAAATCCCCCCTCTAAACCCCCCCCCCTGCCTCTGGTCCGATTTCAGCCATTAACGAACTTGATCTTCCTTTTTACATAAAACGATCAATTTCCGAGTTTGGTAACGATCAAACAAAAATTGCGACCGCTAGAGCGTTAACAGACAAATATATATATCTATATATATATATATATATATATATATATATAGATATATCTATATATCTATAGAATTTTGAACGGACCTCATTTTCTTCATCTCCTGGGTAGGATCGATGGACATTTGAAGAAATTTTTCGAAACTCGCAACTCGCTTTTGCATAAAACGTTTAAATATCGAGTTTGGTAACGATCAAACGAAAATTGCGACCGCTAGAGCGTTAACAGAAATATATATATATATATATATATATATATATATATATATATATATACAGGATGTCCCCAAACCAAACGGCCAAACTTCAGGGATCGATAGAGGATCGAAAAACTAAGAAAAAAAGTCCTCTGGCATATGCCTCGTTTTCGCTTCGTTTTTGAGAAAATCACAAAAAACTGAAAATAGTTGTGCAAAAAGTGTATTTTTTTTAATAATGTATTTAAATTACAAAAAACTATTGGCTTTTTGAGTAAGCTTAATTTTTTAATTAACGAGGAATAAATTTAGAAAACATGAATATTCTCACGCTTTCCTTATCAATAAAACGTCTAGGTTGAGTGTTTAAACTTAAAAAGAAAGGATTAAAATGTTTACTATCATTTTAATCCTTTTTGGGGGGAATCCAGCCTCGCATTCTCACATTAGTGGTGTTGCTAGTACTGTTCAGTGAAGTCAACAAATATGGCTAGATTTACCAACGCTGAATACGCGGACATAGTCTATGTCTACGGATTCTGCGATGGTAATGCACGCCAGGCAGTTCGGGAATGTCGCAGACGGTTTCCTGACCGAGAAACCCCACACAGAGGTGTTTTTACCAGCACTTTCAGAAGGCTTCGAGGGACTGGGTCCTTCTCATGTAATCGTCGTGGAAACCGTATGCAGGCTCCGATGGAAGCCGACCTGAGGCGGAGGGAGAGGATACTGAGGCACTTCAATACCAACCCTGGCACAAGCGTCCGTAGAGCGGCTTCAGTTCTAAGCATACCAAAGACAACCATTTGGCGCACATTAAGGGCTGACCGCAGGCATGCTTACCATGTACAAAAGGTACAAAATTTAATACCCGCTGATTATCCCCGCCGATTAAATTTTTGTAATTGGTACAAAGAACAATTGCAAAACGATGTAAACTTATGTTCGAAAGTAATCTGGACGGACGAAGCGACTTTTACACGTGCGGGCATATTCAATCAAAGAAACTACCACCTTTGGGCACATGAAAATCCCCACGCTGTTAGAGAATTTCACTACCAGCATGAGTTTTCTGTAAACGTGTGGGTCGGTCTTTGTTATAATCGCATAATAGGTCCCGTATTTTTACCTGCTCGACCTCACGCTGAAAGTTATCACCTATTCCTGGAGAATGACTTACGGGCACTTTTGGAAGATATCCCTTTGGACAACAAGGCTTGAGAGCTGGTTTCAACTCGATGGTTGTCCTGCACATTACGGAAGGGCCGTACGAGACTGGTTGGACATCAACTACCCAGGTTGCTGGATAGGACGAGGTGGGCCGGTGCCTTGGCCTCCCCGGTCTCGGGACCTCACGCCACTAGATTTCTTCGTGTGGGGATACGTGAAAGAAAATGTCTACCGAGAGACCGTCCGCACAAGGGATGACCTCATCGAGCGCATCAGAATGGTTTGCAACCAGCTCACCACAGAACAATGTTTAGATGAAGTGCGATCTGTGAGTACGCGATGTGATGCGTGTATTGCAGCGAGAGGCCAGCACTTCGAACAACATTTACGTTGACGCTTTAGAAATTAACGATGTAATTTTAGAGAAGGTAAAACCTTCAAAATTTTCAGGTTTTTTTTTTCTCACTAAGGTAGACCCATATAAAAACTGAAACATTTATGTTTTCCAAGTAAGAATATTTAATTATTTTATTAATTTTCTAAATTTTTAATCTTTTTTTTATGTTTTAATCTTCAGTTATTGTTCATAATGTTATCTACTTTAAATAGGTAATTTTTTTTATACTATGAATATTTGAATAAAAAAGTATTTATTATTTTTTCTTAATAAAAAATAATTTTTTTTTCAATTACCTTTCTGTTAGTATAAGATTTGAATACAATAATTATATTGGAATAACATTTATTGCTAAAATTCATTCAAGGAATAAAATCCGCTCTTCCATTGGCCTTAACTAGTTTTTGCACAACTATTTTTAGTTTTTTGTGATTTTCTCGAAAACGAAGCGAAAACGAGGCATAGGCCAGAGGACTTTTTGTTTTAGTTTTTCGATCCTCTATCGATCCCTAAAGTTTGGCCGTTTGGTTTGGGGACACCCTGTATATATATATATATATATATATATATATATATATATATATATATATATATAGAGAGAGAGAGAGAGAGAGAGAGAGATACATATATACATATATATATAATTTTGAATGGACCTCATTTTCGTCATCTCCTGGGTAGGATCGATGGACATTTGAAGAAATTTTTCGAAACTCGCGTCATGAGTACGACCTCAAGGGAAATCTGCTAATAATTGGTGATTTTAAGGGCACGGGAAGTTGGGACTTCCTGTATATACGTATAAAATCGCAGATAACATTTATAGAACATTACATTTGCAATAAGATTGATTCGGAAAGAGATATTTCCAATTTTCGAAATTCCTTCCTCTACCCCCCCCCCCTCCCCCTTAAAACGTTTAAATGTTGGGTTTGGTAACAATGAAACAAAAATTTCGACCGCTAGAGCGTTAACTGACAAATATACATAAAAATCAGTAATAAAGGTAGTACTCATGACGCGATTTGAAGTGATTTATATATATATATATATATATATATATATATATATATATATATATATATAGATTAACTCGATATTGGAAATGACTTTTACTGATTTTGTGTATTAAAGTAAGACATTACTGGTGCAATCCTGATAATACTATTTCTATTGTTCTTGTTTAATTGAGTTATTAATGTAGTGTAAAAATTAATTACTCGTGGTCTACAACATCTTTATGATTTACTACTTCATATAAAGTGCGATGCCTGTAATTGGTGGAGTTTCCAATTTTCTCACGTCAACCGGGAAATTGGCAAATGCACTTGTAACATGAGTAGTTACATGGTTAACAACTCTTGAAACTCTCTCGAGTGCCACATCCCTTCTAGTCTATGCCCTAGTTGTCCAATTTAATCCAGTTATACACCCATCAAAGCCAACCCAGTGAATTTTCTTCTCTATTACAGCTTCCATTACTTCATTATTGAGTAGAGAATTCAGATATAGTCAAGTTACACTGAGAATTAAATTGACTTATGAGAAAGAATTTTAAATTTATGAAAAAATAGGAAAATAAATGGAGTTAGTTAGGACTTTTGTTTTCTCCTCATAGGCTTACTAAGATTAAAGAAATAATCATAAAATATTAAAATTAAGATAATTACAAATAAAATTAATAAATGAAATGAAAAAGTAAATAAATAAAATAAGAACAAAAACATATGAATTAAAGTTAAACTCAACTGATGTTTAATTTGCGAGTTTATGTAAGGTAAATATATTGAATTATGATTTCCATTCCTCACAATCGACTTTACATTCTAATGTATTTTTGCTACATACATATCTCTACTTTTGATAAACTTTATAAGTACTTTATTATAGTTTTTAAATATAATAATGGGAAGCGGAATGGCATCTGACAGACACAAAACTACGAGAAATAAAAAACACTATTCGTGAATGGCTGTACAGTAATCGGGATACTAGAAGAGAAGAAGTAGTCCTTGCTCGTTTGAGGCACGGCCATTCACGGATAACACACGGACACCTCATGACTAGGACTGAACCACCATTTTGTACAATCTGCAATACACAACTGACTATCAAACACTTACTTACAGACTGCAGACTAATAACTGACAAGAACGTACCCACCAACCTATCTGAACTACTACACGACGACAGCCCATACATTACAAAAGTCATGAAACACCTCAAAGACACACACATTTACAACCAGCTATAACATTAAATAATATAATAATAATAAATAGACTGCAATAATATCCACTGGAGAAAAAATAAATTACCGTATTTTTACCTACCTGTGTAGATTTTTTAACCTTTTTTATTGGTTTTTATAAGGTAGCTTTACCTTTACTATTTTAGAATCATAACAAGAAAATGTGTGAATCGCTTAAATTGCGACACACCTAAATAAACTAAATAAATATAATGTGAGGTGGTTCTGGCCAATTAACTCCTTTTTGAATTATATTCATTATTAAATTTGATCTATTTTGATTAAATGTTGAACAGTCATAAAGAATATGTAAAAACGTTTGTGTTGTCTGTGAGTCACAAGTACATTTGTCATTGTCTTGAATTTTAAGTTTTGTTAAATAATGTCCTGTCTATCCATGTTCTGTTAGAAATTGTGTGCATTTGGTGACTGTAAGCTGTAAGATTTGTTACATGTCGTACATTCTCTGTTCCACTTATGTATTGTGACGGTACGTAAGTCTTTTTTAATGTATGGAAGTGGTGCAAGAAAGAATTCTGCTTCCTTTGCTAACATGTCAGCTTGATCGTTTCCAATATCTCCAATATATGTATGTGTAGGTTAAAATGTATAATTTCTAGAATATTGTGTCTAATGTTTTCTGTGAGCGGGCCGTGTATAGTAGGATTGCGTCTTGAGTAAATTAGTGTCGTGTTGTCTGTGTGAATGGTCTTATATTTGTGAAGGTTATATGATGATTTGATTGAGTTTGACTGACTTATCGTAACTAATAATTGTAAGAAATATTAAATGTCGAAAATTGCTAGTGATCTTAATTTGTAGATAGTTTTACGATACTCAGAAAAGATTCCCTATATATATTCTGTATCGGATCACAGGTATAATGGGCATAAGATTGATTGACATAATAGTATAAATTAAGATATGCCCATAGCCCAAAAATAAAAATAACTCGTTTTATATCATTGTTGGAGAAAAAATAAGGAATAAAAAGCAAATTTCTTTACCTACAAGACTAGATGTATACACCCTCTCTACACTCCCATTTCTCCGGCTCAAATTCGGTCATTAACAGATCTTATCTTACTTTCTTTATACCTTTATTATATCCTGGGTGGCATCAATACAAAAAAAATTGGGACAGGTATAGCGTTAACAAAAACCGTTGTTATCATCTAATACATTAGATTAATGGGAATTTAAAGACAATTTTATTATATATAATAAACACATCTGGCCCTTCTTTTAGGAAATATGCAGTAGTGAGTTGTAGGCGTTGTTCGTATGTTGTCGGTCTTACTTTTTATATTTAAAACTATAATGACACTAAATTAACACTTTATTACTTATTGAACAAAAACAAAAAGAAAGAAAAAGACTAAACCCGTCTGCAAAAGGACTTTACAAACAGCTTCCAAACGACTTAACGGAACTTGAGGCAACTTTACACAAATATTTTCATACCTCAAAATTATATATATTATGAAGTAACATTTGCTGAAAGCGATAGCTCTGTGGCGTATTTTAAACTCTGAGTGACTGCTTTGTATAGAACCATTTTGAAATACGTAGGGAAAATCGATTAGTTTTAAAATGTTGAATATCCTATTTAGGACTGAGTGAACCTCTACTTTCAATGGAAATTGACTGAGGAGGGGGGAGGGGGTTAAATAAACACAATTATTCCCGTCGCTAGGATATGTTTTTCATAAAAAGATCTATATATTATGATCAATGACATTTTTTGGTCCAATGGTTCGGGATGAAGATCTCTTGTGCCACTTTTCAAATGAACTAATTTTAAACGAAGTGAAGTAAAACATTACGGAAATTTAATTTCATTACAGTACTTGAAATCTAAAGGTACCTTTATCATATATATTTTGAACTGAAGTGAATTAGTATTAATTATTACAGGCATTGATGATGAGGATGAATAATCAATTAAAAAAACATTTTACAAACGGTAGGTAGCATCCAATTTCTGGCACATTTATGTTCAAAGTTGTACTCCATTCGCTTTATAAGTCTCCTTGCTGCAAGTGATTTAAGAACCAAGGAGAACTATCAAGAAATATTGAACTTAGATATGATACGAAATCACTATACCCGGAAGGAAAGTTTGAAAATATTCATACGTGCCGCCGTAAATAGGTTTTTTATTTTTATATTTTGAGGGAAAACATTTTCCTAAAAGTTCCCCAACGACCTGTAAAAGGGAATTGGACTCTGTAGGAGACGATATATCAGATGCAGGAAGGCCGGAGGCTAGGATATGTTCTGGCAGGTCGGACTGATAGCTCCCCTACTCCACATCATCCCATCCACCTCAATCTCTCTCTCTCTCTCTCTCTCTCTCTCTCTCTCTCTCTCTCTCACCCTCACTCCCCACTCTCTCTCTCTCTCTCTCTCTCTCTCTCCCCCACTCTCTCTCTGACTGTCTGTCTCTCTCTCTCCCCCACTCTCTCTCTGTCTGTCTGTCTGTCTCTCTCTCTCTCTGTCTCTCTCTCTCCCCCACTCTCTGTCTGTCTGTCTCTCTCTCTCTCTCTCTCTCTCTCTCTCTCTCTCTCTCTCCTCCACTCTCTCTTCTTTTTTATCCTTCTCTGCCCCCGCTTTACCTTAAGGCTGCCCTTATACAAGCGGTACTTTCCAATTTCTTTTTTGAATTTTGATTTCCGGGATTTTAAATAGGTCTGTCTGTCTGTCTCTCTCTCTCTCTCTCTCTTTCTCCCCTCCCACACTCTCTCTCTGTCTGTCTGACTCTCTCTCTCCCCCTCTCTCTCTCTTTCTCCCCCACTCTCTCTCTCTCTCTCTCTCTCTCTCTCTCTCTCTCCCCCACTCTCTCTCCCACTCTCTGTCTGTCTGTCTGTGTGTCTGTCTGTCTCTCTCTCTCTCTCTCTCTCTCTCTCTCTCTCTCTCTCTCTCTCTCTCTCTCTCTCTCTCTCTCTCTCTCTCTCTCTCTCTCTCTCTCTCTCTCTCTCTCTCTCTCTCCCCCACTCTCTCTCTCTCTCCTCCACTCTCTCTTTTTTTTTATCCTTCTCTGCCCCCGCTTTACCTTAAGGCTGCCCTTATAGAAGCGGTACTTTCCAATTTCTTTTTTGAATTTTGATTTCCGGGATTTTAAATAGGTCTGTGGTAACTCTTCCTTGGTGCTTTCTAAGCAGCGAGGATGAGCTTTTCGCATTAATAAAATAAGTGATTATAGCAACTTTTCGGTTAAATTTTTGGGCGCCCGCAATTGGAATGCCGCTGCTCTGTTGAGCGGAATTCCAATATACCTTTTAAACTAATTCTAAGTCCTTAATTCTAACTATTTTAATAATGCTAATAAATGTCTATAATATTTCTAAACTATAATATATTCTAATTTATTACTTTACACTAATTAAAAACTATTTTAGTTATTTATTTACATATTATTTATTACTTAATTTATTTATTTATTTTTATTTTTTTTATTTTTATATAATACACTAGTAGTAAATTTCTTAAACGCTATAAAAATGTCTTCTTTTAATGCTGTTGGAGGCCATTCAAGAAGGGAGAATTCTCCTGCTAATTCTAGTCTCCCTCTTGTATAATAAGTGCAGTCCAGTAATATATGGCGTGCATCTTCGATTTCTCCGCACTTGCATTTAGGATCTTCCATCCTTTTGAAAGTATGTAGTTTGGCGTTAAAATCGCCATGCCCCGAGATTATCTGAGTTGTCCAGAAGTCTGGAACGTACCAGGTGGCCTCCATTCTTTTGTTGACGAGTGGGAAGAACTGGTGTGTCCATCTTCCTTTGGTTGAAGAGTCCCAGCGGCGTCTCCACTCTCTCTCTCTCTCTCTCTCTCTCTCTCTCTCTCTCTCTCTCTCTCTCTCTCTCTCTCTCTCTCTCTCTCTCTCTCTCTCTCTCTCATTATTTTACGTATTTAGTTAGCACAGTTGCCGTTTTAAGAATCAATTAGCTTCCCGTTTTTCATAAAAATACGAGAAAAGAGAGTAAAAATAGGAAGGAATACCTTGTTTTTTATTCTCTTTCCTCGAGTTTGGTGACTTAAAACTTTTAATTTCTTTTAAATTTTTTACAATCAATAAATTCTTTTAATAAATAAATTTCATACAATCAATAAAATTGTAATAGATATGTATTAAAAAAGTTATACGTATAGTACCTTGGGGTCTCGCAAGGACCCCAAACCAAGTTTTAATAAATAAATTATTAATGGTTTATCTAATAGAATCTATAAAAACTGTTAAAACGATCTGATAAAAACCGTTTCAAAGGAAAAGTCACAAAGTAACAATTCGTTTGGTGAAGTTTTTCATGAAAATTCGGAGAGCGGGGGTCCTCGGAGGACCCCATGGTACTGGGAGGGTTAATTACGATGCAACAAAATTTGCGATATATATATATATATATATATATATATATATATATATATATTGTTGCGAAAATTAAATACATGAATAATCCTTCAGAGAGAGAGTCACGTATTTGGGAAGTGGGAGGTAGATCAAAGAAGCCGACAGAGGGTCGAGCTCCTACTAGACCCGTCCAGTCCAAACGTCGAAGGGCCCAGCCAATTCCCCGTTGATGTATGCTGACGACCTATATAAAGAACCGGCCAACCGCGAGCGAGTCAGTCTTTCTTCTGAAGTGCTCACAGTGCGACTTAGTGCAGTGCGGTAAAGTGTTTTTATGTGAGGAACAGTGTTGTGCCGTGACTGTAAGTAACAGTTTAGTGCCGTGTTTAAGACAGTGCAGTGCCGTCTTTTGGTGTACTTCAGTGACCGTGAGTGAATTATTGGACTGTGTAATCTGAAGAACAGTGACGCTATCAGTGTATACTGTGAGTACTAATTAAGAATAATTACCAATTGTATTGTGCATTGTGAAATAAATTGTGCAGTGATAAAAACTGTGAAACTTGTATGTGTTTAATTTTGCAATCCAAAAGAACTCTTATTAACAACGTTCATTACTGGTTTTGAAATAAAACGTAACAATATATATACAGTTTTGAATGGAGGTCATCTTTGCCTTCTTCTCGGAAGGATCGATGGACATTTGTGGAAATTTTTCGAAAATCGCGTCACGTGTTCTACCTCAATAGCTGATTTCCCTTCAGGGAAATCTGCTAATATGATAGTGCCAACAGTTACAATGGCTACTGTAACTAGTGTAGTGCAGTGAACAATGCAGTTATCAGAGTGTACTAATTGGGTATAATGTCGATCGAAAGGGAAGCGTAGATATCACAGTTAGGAGACTCCTAACTAAATGCGTTCCACGGGAGGACAATAATTATTAACTGACATCTATATAATTGTTGGCTGCTAACAGTAATTAGCATTGACTGTAATGTGATTTCTCGTGAACAACGTAACGAGCATGCATTTCATCAATTCTAATTATAGGTTACAGTTAAGGCTCCATCATCATCCTCTTCCAGTAACTCAGAGAGTTTAAATCAGGCTTATTCCAGAAGGCTGAAAAGCAGCAATAATATACCCTTTATATTGGGTTACTGCAAATTGGATAAAGTTTTGCACTAATCCGCCCATCCTCAATCAAGGGTAAATAAACAAGGGGAAAAGTAATCTATCTATCTATCTATCTATATATATATATATATATATATATATATATATATATATATATATATATATATGAATGTTTGTTTGTATGTCCTTTATAGAATCGTAAACGGCAGAACCGAATTTTATGAAACTTGGTATGTATATTACTACTAAAACAGGTTAGGTTTCTGGCTATATTAATATTCTCTGAGACAAACAAGAGTGGGGGTTATACGGGAGGCCTGAAATTAAAAATAGCTATATTTCGTCTCCTATTGGTTTTTCGGGAAATATGCACATAACAAAAGTTGTTTATTTTATTATTTAGATTAACTGTTGTAATATACCCTTTTGTCGTATACCGAAGAATATATGAGTTATACGCTAAAAACAATAGTGGGAGTCAACAATTTTATATGGCACAAAAAACTAAACCGAATTAAACGAAACTCTGTATGTGATTTGGTATTAACACCTCCCTGATTATAAGCAATGGAGTGGGGAGTATTAAGGGAGGTCTGAAATATAAAATCGCGATATTTCGTAACCTATTTATTTTTCGGCAAACACGCATATAACAAGTTATTTGTTTTGTTATATTAAGTAATTTTTGTTATATGCTCTTTTGCCGAAGAACGAAGTATAATTGTGGTATACACGAAAGCTGTAGGAAGGGTTCAACAATGTATAAGGACATGAACGACTAAATCGAAGTCAACGAAACTCCGTATTTTTTACTTTAACCTATATTAACATTTTTAGGATAGAACAGGGGTGGGGGTTGTTAAAGAGGCATGAAATGAAAAATCGTCATATTTGGTTTCCTATTGTTATTTTGGGGAAAGTGCACGTAACAAAATATGTTTAATTTGATGTTTAGAGTAACTTTTATCATATAAATCTTTATCGTAATTTAGTATTTCGTCGTGGAGTAGCAACGCGCGCAGGGTACAGCTAGTTATAAATAATCATAAGTTCCTACAATTGTTGTTTGTAACTCGCCTGAATAACTTAAGTGCTGCTTTATTCATTTAAATCCATGATCCACAACATTCTTAAATGTAACTATTCTCCATTGAACGAAATATGGGGAGACTGTTTGAAGAATTAATATAGATCCTCTCACTCACACGCACTCTCTTTGCCAAGCCCTAATCGGGTACTTAGCTCAGTTCAAGCAACACCTATGTCATCTTGGATTTGAGATCGATTTTAGAAGATTCCTCTTAAGGGAAATCAGCTATTGAGGTCGTACTTATGACGCAATTTTTGAAAACTTTCCTCAAATGTCCGTCAATCCTACCCAGGAAAGGACGAAAATGAGGTCTGTTCAAAATTATATATATGTGTGTGTGTGAGTGTGTCTGTAGCGGTCGGAATTTTTGTTTGATCGTCACCAAACTCGATATTTAATCGTGATATTTAAAAAGAAAGATCAAGTTCACTAAAGGCTGATATCGGACGGGTGGGAGGGAGGGGGGTTAGATTTTTTTCTCTCGAAAATTTAAAATATCTCCGTTAATGTACGTCGGATCGAAAAATTGTATAGAACCAATCTTATTGAAAATTAAATTAATGATTATTGTCATATACATTTATTCACTATCTTGAAGATTAACCGAGATATTTGCATCGAATTAATTGTCTTTAATGTACTATATTGAATAGGTATATATCAAAGACAATTGCTTCTTGGAGTTGTATTCAACTTATTTGTATTGCTACTAATGTGTTAAGTAATGATTCAAAAAATAATGCAGAATGTAAGTTAGATCTATAATTTTTTGTATAGTTCAGAAAGAGACATTACTACAGACATTTTTCAAAAATTATTACATAATGTCATTCATTATTCTCTTCTCATTACTGTAACTACTTTATTTTGTATAGTAAGTTATTTATTTAAGGGATTGTATTATTCTTCAAACGGTTTATTTTTGGTTTGATCACCGTTACTAATTTTTTTAATAAACGCATTAGTTCTTTGTGTAGTTAAATATTTAATAAAATTTCATACTTTGCCTGTTTATGGAGAAATAGTACTTCATATGAGAGTTAAAACTTTATAAACTGTAAATAAGGATCAAAAGAAATAGGAAAAGCCCTAGGAAACCATGCCCTTTTTCCTCAAAAGCACATATCAGTCTCAAAGAAGATAGTTCTTATGGTAACCACGAAGATACCGCAATAATTATTATCGTTAATTACAGAGGGAAAATTTGATTAAATCTTATAAATCTGTTATTTTTGTCATTAATATTAATACAAAGAGATCGGATACAGTTGTAGTATCCTTTAAATGTAATAATTAGTTTGAGAAAACTTCAAATAAAACTGATAGCAAACTGGCAGCATCAATTGGCGTAGATCTAATGTTTCGCAAATATACAAAGAAGAAAGGACCAATAGGTTTCTGGTAATGATGCCTTTTGATTCCCATTGTTGAACAGCCGTTAGAATAAATAAGAACATTGTTGCAGTGTCCCTTGCAGTGAAAGGTATAGGAAGTACGCTGCGATCGACCCACTGCAGTGGGATAGGCACTCTGCACCATGCACACTGAACGGGGACAGCAATTGCATAACAATCACCAACAAGATGCGAGCAAAGAAGTCATTGCATTTATGAGCTCAGGTTAGCCACGTCTGGTGAGGCTTTGTTTTTATACTAACGTTAAACTTAATATCGAACGAGTGGTGGGATCGGAGCTGCATAAACAAGATATTTATTTGTGTCCCCGAGCTCCTCGCTACATAAATACAGACACTTGTAGATACCAGCGCCAACTGACCTCACCAGCATAAAGTGACCTATTTTTTTTAGCAGATTTCCCTTAAGGGAAATCAGCTATTGAGTTGTACTCATGACGGAATTTTCGAAATTTATCTTCAAATGTCCATCGATCCAACCTAGTAGATGACGAAAATAAGGCCCGTTGAAAACTGTATATATATATATATATATATATATATATATATATATATATATATATATATATATATACTAGCTAAGGTACCCGGCTTCGCTCGGGAAATCATTTGAGGCTGAATGATGATAGTATTTTTTTTTTGAGCAAGGCTTCAATGTTTACTACACTTCCCGTCTGGGCGCATTGTTTTCCCGTGAGGGTCAGGCGGGCGACGTATAGATGAGAAATTTTAATTTTGAAGAATAAATAAAAATGTGTTCCTGATCTATCTCTCTCCACTTTTTAACTCACTTTTTTGAATACTTCAAACCATAGTCGTGGATAGCATTTATTAAAATTAAATATCCTCTATAATGAAACTTATTTCCTGTCAAAAACCAATCCGAGCTCGTATAGTTTAAGCATAGTTTTGTAATTAGATTATATTCGTAATAGTAGAGCGCAGTGGAAATCATTTCACAGGAAATAAGTTAACTCAATTAACTGTTTAGGCTCCGGCCTCCTTCCGCTCCAGCATCTCCATAGTTTTCCTTAAAATATTGATTCGAAGTATTATTTTAATAATTTATCTACCTGATGGAATTAAATAATACTATTACCCTAAAACTAATTTCATTTATATTAAAAATATAGGTGAGGGGAAGAGAACGTAGCTCTCCCTGCAAAATAAGTAGTACTTTAAATCATATCAAATTTAAATGGATATTGTCTTTTTTCATAATAACATTACCATTAACGTCTAATTGTTATGATGGTACATATTTGTTTCAATAACCACAAGATATTGGAAATAAGATAATATAATAGCAGAACCAAAGAGTATGATCCCATAACTTCCGCTATCACTCTTTGTGCAGCATGACTTTGTTCCAGCATGACTTTGTTTAAATAATACATTAGACAAATTAAATAACGGAAATGCTCTTATAGTTTACATTTCTATTGGAAATAAATAGCAATGTTATTTTCTAGGAGAAATAAATAAATGAGAAGGGGACGACGGAGATATATAACCTCACTAATCCGAATCATATATAGAGTTATCATATGTGGCTAAAACATAAAATCTTTTGTCATAATATTCATTCATTAAAAACACTAATAAGCACTAATAAAATTAATGACTCCCGCTATAGTTTTAGCGTATATCCCGTGTGTACTTCATTTTACGAACATAGTGAATGCAACAAAAGTTACACTAAATAATAAAATAAACAACTTTTATGTGCATGTTTGCCGAAAATCTAATAGGAAACGAAATATCATAATTTTTCATTTCAGGCCTCCCTCATAACCCCCACTCCCGTCCGGACGTAAACATTTTAATATAGCTTATAATCATGGAAGAATTAATGCTAATTCACATACCGAGTCTTGTTAATTTCGGTTCAATCGTTAGTGCACAACAAAATTGTTGGCTCCCGCTTTAGTATTTAGTGTAAATCTCGTTTATACCTTGTTATACGACAAAAGTGAATATAACAAATCTTACATTAAATAAAAAAATAAACAACTTTTGTCATGTGCATATTTGCAGAAAAACCAGTAGATTTAATAGCTATTTTTAATTTAAGGCCTCCCTTACAACCCCCACTCCTGCCCGTCTCTAGAATTGTTGGTATAGCTTATGATAATTAAGGCGTCAGTGCTAATACATATACCGAGATTTACTTAGTTCGTTTGAGTCTTTTGTGCCAAATAAAATTGTGGACTCCCGCTATAGTTTTTAGCGTATAACTCATTTAAACTTCGGAGTACGATGAAAGTGTTTATGACAAAAGTTACTCTAAATAACAAAATAAACCACTTTTGTTATGTGCATATTTGCCAAAAACCAATAGAAAACGGCATATCGCGACTTTTAATTTCAGGCCTCCCTTATAACCCCCACTCCTATTCGTCTCAGAGAAAATTAATATAGCCTAAAGTCTAAGTTGGGTTAGTAGTAATATACATACCAAGTTTCAAAAAATTTGGTTCAGCCGTTTATGCGTGAATAGGTAACAAACAAATAAACAAACAAACACAACAACAACAAAATCAATGTACAGACAGAGGTTACAATTTTATATATATACTAGCTCAGATACCCGGCTTCGCTCGGGAATTCATTTGAGGATGAATGGTGATGGTATTTTTTTGGCAAGGCTTTACTTTGCACAATATTTTGACATTTACCTGTCCCAGTGTTTAGGGTTAATACCCGTCGTTTCTGTGGATTTGTTAATAATAAAATTAATATCTTATGTAAGACTTCACTATCCTCCATATTGTCATTATTTCCCGTTTCCTGTGCATTATGCATAGATTTAAATTATTAAGGAGAACATATTGACAGACATTTGAATTAATTTTTTAAGGTGAGGTACCTGGTAGTTTATATTGAAAAGAATTGTTGAACAAATTTCTCTAAATAACAAAATAAACAACTTTTGTTATGTGCACATTTGCCGAAACCCCAATAGGAAATAACTATTATTAATTTCAGGCCTCCCTTATAACCCCCACTCCTCCCCGTCCCTAGAAATGTTAGTATAGCTTATTATAAGGCAGGCGTTAGTTGTTGTAGACTAATTCACATACTGAGTTTGGTTTAGTTCGTTTGAGTCTTTTGTGCCAAATAAAATTGTGGACTCCCGCTATAGTTTTTAGCGTATAACTCATTTATACTTCCGTATACGGCAAAAGTGAATAGATTAAAAGTTACTCTAAATTACAAATTGAGCAACTTCTGTTATGTGCATATTTACCGAAAACCCAATAGGAAACGAAATATAGCTATTTTTAATTTCAGGCCTCCCTTACAACCCCCACTCCTGCCCATCCCTAATAATGTTGGTATAGCTTATTATAATGACGACGTTAGTGCTAATACACATACCGAATTTTATTTAGTTCGGTTGAGTGTTTTGTGCCAAATAAAATTGTTGCCTCCCGCTATAATTTTTAGCGTATAACGCATTTATACTTCAGTATATGACGAAAGTGTATATTACAAAAGTTACTCTAAATAACAAATTAAACAACTTTTGTTATGTGCATAACTGCCGAAAATGTAATAGGAAACGAAATATCGCTATTTTTTATTTCAGGCCTCCCTTATAACCCCCACTCCTGTTCGTCTCAGAGAATATTAACGTAGCCTAAAGTCTAAGTTGGGTCAGTAGTAATATACATACTAAGTTTCATAAAATTCGGTTCAGCCGTTTATGCGTGAAAAGGTAACAAACAAACAAACAAACATACACGAAAGAAATAAAATGCAGTTATGGTGTCTATGACATGTGAAACGAAAAGTTATCGTGAAATTTCGCGAAAAAAATCAATGTACAGACAGAGTTTACAATTTTATATTAGCAGATTTCCCTTAAGGGAAATCAGCTATTGAGGTTGTACTCATGACGGAATTTTTGAAATTTTTCTTCAAATGTCCATCGATCCTACCTAGTAGATGACGAAAATGAGGTCCGTTCAAAACTGTATATATATATCTATATATATATATATATATATATATCTATCTATCTATCTATCTATCTATCTATATATTTGTCTGTTACCGCTCTAGCGGTCGCAATTATTGTTTAATCCTTACCAAACTTCACATTTAAGCGTTTTATGTAAAAAGAAAGATCAAGTTCGTTAACGGCTGAAATCGGACCAGTGGGAGGGGGGGGTTTAGAGGGGAGGATTTTCGAAAATTCGAAATATCTCCGTTACTATACGTCGGATCGAAAAGTTATACAGAATCAATCTTATTACAAATTAAATTTACTATAAATATTGTTATATGCATTTATTCTCTATCTTGAATATTAACCGAGATATTTGCATTTTTCAGTTTTCACCAAACCGCCACTTCTCATGTTACGTAAACAATACTCTGATACATAATAAATCACATTATTGGAAGTTTAAATACCAAAAATTGTATTCAAGAGACCTTTATTATACGAGATACATGCAAATATGCACTGGTGACTCCCCCCCCCCATCTTAAAGTTTTGGACTACTAAAATTTGATTGATTGAGATAACAATTATTCTGACTCATTATTAATTACAGTACTAGATATAGTAAATAGTTCTCAATAAAATTAATGTGTTATATTCTGATATATTTCAGTAATTGTTTTTCTTTCCGGTGTGAGGCGGGACCCGTTTGTTTACATTTCTAACCTAACGCTTTCTGTCGGCAGGCTATTGAAATTGGATGAAACATTTCTTATTTCCGTTTGTATTTATTCACGGTGTTGTGCTAGCAGTATGTATATTTATCTATTACTAAACTTCACGAGGGAAATCTGCTTAGTTTACGCAGCCCCTGCGTGACGGACTTTTATATATATAGATATAGATATAGATTTGTCTGTTACCGCTCTAGCGGTCGCAATTATTGTTTAATCCTTACCAAACTTCACATTTAAGCGTTTTATGTAAAAAGAAAGATTAAGTTCGTTAACGGCTGAAATCAGACCAGTGGGAGGGGGGGTTTAGAGGGGAGGATTTTCGAAAATTCGAAATATCTACGTTACTATACATCGGATCGAAAACTTGTACAGAATCAATCCTATTGCAAATTAAATTTTCTATAAATATTGTTATATACATTTATTTTCTATCTTGAATATTAACCGAGATATTTGCATTTTTATTAAATCTGGGCGGCCACTTTTATTAAAACGGATGAGTGACTTTCCCGCCAAAAGTTAGTTCGGCCAATTCCTTAACTGCTCGGCTCTCGTGAAATTCCTCTATTGTAAAACGTCACGTGGGAAATCTGCTTAGTTTACGCAGCCCCTGCCTGCGTGACGGACTTTTTTTTTAAATCGGTTTATTACCATTGCAAAAAATGTGCTTAATTTTTTTTTTTTGAATATTGATGTACCAAATAATTATAGAAGTCTAGATATAATAACAAATTCCGTATTGACTTATCTTATACACTTTTTTTTAGTTATAATAATGCTTAAAATGAAAAAAAAAAAAGAAGATGTTCACAGAGACAGTCAGAATAACCGTTATGAAAAATAACCGTCCTTTAAAATAAATTACTTAAATATACTTCATCTTTAAAATGTAGAATAAAGAGGGTAATAGTTTATTTGTAATTTAACCTATAACGTATAATATAATTCGAAAGATCAACGGAAATTGCAAATTATCGAAATATTTCGTCTGGCATTAACAAAAAATGATCTATATTGTTAAAGCTAACTACTGTCGTAGAAATAATTAGAATAAATATATATATATATATATATATATATATATATATATATATATATATTATATAAGGTATAGTTTAATTGGCAGATTAAAACTATAACTGAGACCCAGTGTTTCCTTTTTTTTTCGTGTTTCCAATGCAATTAAAATGTATTTGATTAATAATAAAATATGGTCTGCATTATGTGGACATCGCCAAGATGTACGAACAAAACAATTACTCTGATATTTTGTTTTAGTCGGAAATAAAAGAGTCCGACGCTGGGGCAGCTTAATTTAGAAGGTTACTTAGCGTTGTAATGTCTCACTGGTGATCTCATCTCACAATCTATTCTATATTTCTCCCTTGGTAAGAAGCTTCTGTAAACATGAATTAAAATGTAAGTTGGAATTGAGATGTTCAGTGACTCTGTTACTCAAAGTAAAAATTCGATGAAAGAAGTGCGTGTACACAGATGCGTAAAAAAAAAAAAATAACCTTGCTTAATATTTGATTAACGAACAAATTTATAAAACAACAATTGTAGAGTATTAAACGTTAAACAAGATGGTTTAATATGAGTTTTCGATTCAACTCATAATAACAAAGATATTTTGAAATTTCTCCTCTTGAAACCCCTTCTTCGTGATACTATTGCAGCCATTAATGAGTATAACCTTTGGAGTGCCGTGACCCCCCCCTTCCCTAATTCGAATCGAACTTGATCTTTAGTTTTAGATTAAATGCCTAAATATCGAGTTTGTTAACGATCAAACAATAATTGCAATCGCTAGATCAGGTACATACATATATTCATTAGGAAACAGTATTTATTTTAACCCTTCAATAGTGGGTTTTGTTTAATGTAAACCTTAATTGATCAATAGTCATCCAGGTAACGAGGTATTGACTGAGCAGAAATTGCATTCCCGATATCTGATTATAAGGAAGGGATTACCTAGTACTTAAGTAAATCCTGTCGTTATATGTCGGCGGAAATCCGTTTTTAATTAAAAGCGCCAATGGTGGGTCACACAGCTACTCCAGGAGCAAAGTTGCACAGCGTGATACTTTTATAATGTACTTCAAGAGGATGATTTAGTGTTGAAACAGTCGAGTGGATTTATATCTATTTAACGTGGAGGAAATTGGCAGTAGCCGGCTCAAAGTTTGGATGGGATCTAAATGGCATTAAGAAGTTAGGGAGGATGGATAAGTGAATCTCTGGAATAGCCATTGTAACATGGCAGGGGGCGGGACAATGGATAACTTTTCGATTATCTTAGGAGTCATTCTGATTTAAGAATTATTCTAAATAGATATTCCGTTCACTTTAATAAGCTTATTAAAAGTGTGAAAAGAGCATTAGGAAAGTTCCATCATTCTTAATTAGATCCTTGGATTGATGCGGGGGAAAACCTGCTCCTTTGGGTTTAAATTCCACAAAAGAGAATCATCAATTGATGTAGAATTTAAAATAAAAAATGAGGTCCATGGAAATTTTGTATATGTATTTGTCATTTTACGCTTTGGCAGTCTCAAGTTTTATTTGGTCCTTCTCGAACTAAATATTTAAAGGTTTTATGAAAAAAATTAAGTTAACTGTTTATTAATGACTGATATCGGCAGAGGAAAAATTTCATTTTTCTCTGCTAGCATTATCAGTCATATAAAACATGTTGATAATGCTGTGCCTCACATTTGTTCTTCTGTACATTTTTCTCTAAAACGCACATTACCTTAACTATTTCAGCTTTTGCGGTTTCATCGTTAAGTAAAACCCAACTTTTATTATTCTCATAATAACTATTGACCAAAAAGGCATGAAACGCCTTCGTACAAACTTATATAAGCTTTGTTTTCATTGGAGGTTTACAGATTGCGATACACGGTGGTTTGTCATCAACGTTGAACACGACCTTCCTGGATGGGCATTTACATGTTCTTTCTATTTATTGGAAGCATCTGTGGGAAGTGACACTAGTCGACCATATAAAATAATTTAATGTATATTAAGCACATAAAGATTCATGACATAAAACATTCATCGATTTTCGGACTTTGTTTTCCACTATAAATATTGTTATTCTTTCACTCCGATCCAATTCTTTCATTTTGACCAAAGATTGTAATATAACTCCCTCTGGATTAATAGTTTCCGAGGTTTTAGTAGATGAAGAGTTCCTTTGTAAACCCTCAGTATGCAGTCTCTCCTAGAAGTCTTTAGAAAAACTAGAATATGCCGTTTAGGGCTGTGCCAAAGGACACCAATCCGTTCAAATGCACTGCGTTCCTGTACTGAGTTAGCTATTAACAAAAGCTATTATTATTTCTGAAGTATGGTTTCCTTATTCAGAGTTGCCTCAGGCTTGGCAAGGTTAAAACTGCACTCTATAAATTTACAAACTTTCTAAACCTATTGTTTTCGTCTTATATTTAATCATTAGAATTCAAAAATAAAAGAACAGGGGACACTAGTTTAAAATAGAAAAATATTTGCTCTTTATCATTCTTGAGACCTACTAAGAAGAATAAAGAAAAAGAGAGATCTTCACTTCTCAAGCAAAAATTGAGCAAGAGCTTTTTCGTCTTGATGATTTTTAGCGCTAAAATATTGTTACAAACAATTTTTATAATTTCCCTAGAAACAAAAGTCCTTCACCAAGCAGATTTCCCACGTGCGCCCCGTATATGCATTTATCTCAAAATTTAAAAGTTCAGTGAGCACAATATTTGGTATTTAAGCTTGAAATAAAGTGCTTCATCACATAATAGAATATTGTTAATACGAGATGAGTAGGAGTGGGGATTTACTGAAGATCGAAAACTAAAAAATGCAAATATCTCAGTTAATAATCAAGATAGTGAAAACATATACATAATAACATTTATAGAAAATTACATTGGCAATAAGATTGGTTTTATACAATTTTTCGATCCGACGCATAATAACGGAGATATTAAGAATCTTCGAAATTCCCCGCTCTAACTCCCCCCCCCCCCCGCCCCCTGGTCCGATTTCAGCCATTAACGAACTTGATCTTTCTTTTTGAATAAAAAGATTATATATCAAGTTTGGTAACAATAAAAAAAAATTGCGACCGCTAGAGCGGTAACAGACAAATATATATATATATACAGTTTTGAACGGTCTTCATTTTCATCATCTTCTGGGTAGGATCGATGGGCATTTAAAGAAAAATTTCGAAAATCGCGTCATTAGTACGACCACAATAGCTGATTTCCCTTAAGGGAAATCTGCTAGTAAATACAAACCTCAGTTCTCACAGAAAAATATGCCTCCTTAGGCAATGGTTGTCCGCAACAAATCTAAAAACAAGTAAGTTACCTAAGGACAAATATTTATATTTTTCTGTACAACCCAATTAACTGGATTATTACTGATTAAAATGATACTGAAGATAATTGTGGGCATATTAAATATTACTCTTTAAAATGGAGTTTTCCGATTTCCGGGTATTTCAGAGAGATTGTAAACCGCTACTGAAATTACACCATACAATTATATTTAATTAAGAATCAATAAGGACAAAGGAGAAGGGGCGGAACTTAATTATCCCATCATTTAGCGTTTAGCAGATTGATTACAATGCTATTTGCTGTAATAAATTATGAAGCACCAACAACACACAACAAATGGTGTTGATAGAACAAACATTCCAGCTGGTAGAGTGGTATATTTATGGCTGTTCTGTATTAATTCCAATAAGGGTGAAGCAGCTCTTAATTTGCCCAGGATAATAGACCTCATATTGAAGCTGGGCTTGGATAACACGACCTTGAGAATAGCCTCATTCAATGTGCTATTAGCTTGGCGAATTGCGGGGGCAGTCGCTGCCTGGTTCTCCGGATCAACGATTTACAATTTCTGTCACAGTTGTTAGCCAATTTAACGGAAATCCTCCAAAAAACATTTCTTCGGATGTCCATCGACCCGGCCTAAGAAATGACGAAAAAGTCCGCCATTCGAAAACTATGAAGATATCCCTAGTCTTTCTATGAAAAAAAAAAAAACTATGAGTATGAGGGTGGGGGGGGGGGGGTTACTGAAGTCTGAAAACAAGACAGTACGAATAACTCGTTTGGTATTTGAGTTACGAAGAAGTGCATAGAACAACAATTGTAGAGCATTAATAGTTTAACAAGATTGGATCTATAATATTTTAGGATCCGACAAATAATAAAGGAGATATTTGAGATTTCCTAATTGCCCCCACTGTTACTGGTCCGATTTATGCAAATCACTCGTATGATATTTAATGTTGAACAAAACGATTATATATCGGGTATGGTATTAAATCAAATGAACATTTTCAATGAAGTCATTGTATAACGAATTTGAATGTACCTCGCATGATAAAAGTCCTATGGAGACAATATTTGGAATTTAAGCTTAGAATAAAGAGGTCCATGTTGGAAGAGCTTATTGTTATTAGGACATGAGTAGAAGTGGGGGGGTTTACTTGCTGAAAACTAAAAATTCCGGTCATCTCGGAAATTCCAATATTAATCTGAGAAAAAATATGTATAAAACAACATTTATAGAAAATTAAACTTACAATAATATTAATCCTATACACTTTTGCAATCCGTCTTATAATAACGTACCCGTTAAAGAACTTGATTTTTATTTTTATATAAAACGCTTATATATCCAGTTTGGTAGCGATAAAACAATAATTGCGATCGCTACAGCGGTAACAGATATATATATATATATATATATATATATATATATATATATATATATATATATATATCTTATATATGTAATTTTGAACGGACATCATTTTCATCATTTCTTGGGTAGGGTCGACGGACATTTGAGGAAAATTTTCGTTACCAAACTCTATATTTAAATGTTTCTTGCAAAAACTAAAGATGAAGTTCGTTAATGGCTGAAATCGAACAAGTGGTTTTAAAGGGGAGAAATTTTGAAAGTACAAAATTTCTCCGATATTATGAATCGGATTGAATAAAAACAATCTTACTGGAATTTTATATTTCTATAAATGTTGCTGTGTGCATTTTTTCTCTATCCTGAATATTATCCGAGATATTTGCATTTTTATTAAACCTTCAGCCTTCAGTAAAACTCCACTTTTAATAATCGCAAGATAACAATAAACTAATATATTATGGAGAGACATATTCAAAGCTTAAATACCATATTTTAAGCGCCCTCATCCTGTTCCAATTTCAGATTTTTGGTTTAAAGTTTAAATATAATTTTAGTGACGACTAGCCAAGGTACCCGGCTTCGCTCGGGAAATCATTTAAGACTGAAATATTCTATTTTGTTATTGGCAATGCTTCGACTTGTACAACTGCTCTACCCGTCTGGGCTCATGTCTTTCCGTAAAGGTCCGTTGGCGAATTATGGAAAATAAAATTTTAGATTTGAAGAACAAATGAAAATAAGTCTAATCATTCCCTCTCCACTGTTTGACACACCGTGAATAATTCAAATCATAATCATAGATAGCATTTATTATTATTAAATATAATCTATAATGTACGTATTTTCTGTATAATCTAGCTAATATACCCGACGATGCCCGGGAAATCATAGTTGGCTGACTAATGATGGTATTTTTATAGAATATCGCTGAAAACCCAGTGGGAATCACAATATCGCGAATTTTTATTTCAGGCTTAACTTATAACCCTCATTCCCGTTCTAAACTAAATATTTTAATATAGCTTATAATCATGGAAGAATTAATGCTAATCGACATACCGAGTTTTGTTAAGTTCGGTTCAATCGTTAGCGCCCAATAAAATAGTAGACTCCCGCTTTAGTTTATAGTGTATATCTCGTTTATACTTTGTTAAAAGACAAAAATGAACATCACAAAAGTTACTCTAAATAACAAAATAAACAACTTTTGTTGTTTATATATGCCGAAAAACGAATAGAAAACGAAATACCGCTATTTTAAATTCAGGCCTCCCTTAGAACCCCCACTCCTACCCGTACCTAGAAATGTTAGTATGGCTTATTATAATAAAGGCGTTTGTGCTAACATACATACCGAGTTTTATTTAGTTCGATTGAGTCTTTTGTGTCAAATAAAATTGTTCCCCTCCGCTATAGGTTTCAGCGTATATCTCGTTTATAATCGGTATACGAAAAAAGTGTATATAACAAAAGTTACTCTAAATAACAAAATAAACAACTTTTGTTATGTTTATATTTGCCGAAAAACCCAATAGGAAACGAAATATCGCTATTTTTAATTTCAGGCTTCCCTTATAACCCCCACTCCTGTTCGTCTCTGAGGGTATTAATATAGCCTAAAGTCTAAGTTGGGTTAGTACGAGTAGTAATATACATACCAAGTTTCATAAAATTCGGTTCAGCCGTTTATGCGTGAAAAGGTAACAAACAAACAAACAAAAAGACACCAAAGAAACAAAATGCAGTTATGGTGTCTGTGACATGTGAAACGAAAAGTTATCGTGAAATTTCGCGAAAAAAATCAATGTACAGACAGAGGCTACAATTTTATATATATATATATATATATATATATATATATATATATATATATATATAGATTCAAAAATCACAGCCGTTAGAATAGTAAAAGATAAATGTATTCATAATATTGAAGGTGACACATTTTCGCACTGCTCTAGGTTGAATTAATAACCATTTGATTAAAAAAAAAAATTAAAGCCACATTCTACATTGAGTACTACCCTAATGGCTGATTTTCTTTATTTATTATTTATTTATTGCTAACAAGGATTCTCCTTACAGCAAGGAGTAGGCCTTATATAATGAGGTTAGTTTTTCTATTTTGGTAGCTTATATATATATATATATATATATATATATATATATATATATATATATATATATATATACTAGCTCAGATACCCGGCTTCGCTCGGGAATTCATTCGAGGCTGAATTTTGATGGTATTTTTTTGGCAAGGCTTTATTTTGCACAATATTTTGACATTTACCCGTCCCAGTGTTTAGGGTTAATACCCGTCGTTTCTGTGGATTTGTTAATAATAAAATTAATTTTTTATGTAAGACTTCACTGTCCTCCATATTGTCATATTTCCCGCTTCCTGTGCATTATGCATAGATTTGAATTATTAAGGACTAAATATTAATATACATTTGAATTAATTTTTCCAGGTGAGGTACCTGGTAGTTCATATTGAAAAGAATTCTTGAGCGAATTTCTCTAAATAACAAAATAAACAACTTTTATTATGTGCATATTTGCCGAAACTACAATCGGAAACGAAATATCAATATTTTTAATTTCAGGTCTCCCATATAACCCCCACTCCTGCCTGTCCCTAGAAATAGTATGGCTTTTTATAAGGAAGGTGTTAGTGCTAATACACATACTGAGTGTTTTATTTAGTTCGGTTGAGTCTTTTGTGCCAAATAAAATTTTTCACTTCCGCTATAATTTATAGCGTATATCTCGTTTATAATTCGGTATACGAAAAAAGTGTATATAACAAAAGTTACTCTAAATAGCAAAATAAACAACTTTTGTTATGTTCATATTTGCCGATAAACCAATAGGAAACGAAATATCGCTATTTTTAATTTCTGGTTTCCCTTAAAACCCCCACTCCTGCCCGTCCCTAGAAATGTTGGTATGGCTTCTTATAATGAAAGCATTAGTGCTAATACACATACCGAGTTTTATTTATTTCGGTTGGGTCTTTTGTCCCAAATAATATTGTTGACTCCCGCTATAGTCATAAGCGTATAACTCATTTAAACTTCGGAATACGATGAAAGTGTTTATGACAAAAGTTACTCTAAATAACAAAATAAACAACTTTTGTTATGTGCATATTTGCGAAAAAACGAATAGAAAACGAAATATCGCGACTTTTAATTTCAGGCCTCCCTTATAACCCCCACTCCTGTTCGTCTCAGAGAAAATTAGTATAGCCTATCTCTCAAGTTGGACCAGACTGCTCACGGTGTGCCAATTTAATTTAAAATCGGTTAAGCAGTTTAGGAGTCCATCGCGGACAAACATCGTGACAGGAGATTTATATATATTAAGATATATATATACATACACACACACACACACACACACACACACACACACACACACACACACACACACACACACACACACACACACACATATTTTTAGAAACTAGAATTGAGTATAAGTGACTAGAATTTACATTAACATTTCTAGAAAAATCTCAGTCTCCTTATATTTTATTTTCATACCTAATATTAAAACATTATTTATTTGTGTACATAAATGAGTTCCGGAACGCCGGCGAGGTACTCATTATTCATGTGTCATTAAAAAATCTAAATACAAAAAGAAAAAAAAAAACAAGAAACGGAAAAAGAGTGAACTATGGCAAACGGTGATTTTTGAAACTGGTTATTCACAACATAATAGTTTCATTAAACTTATCATTATCTTGGTTCCTGTTCTTACTATTACATAGGTATAAGAGTACTAAAAAAAAAAAAACAATTTAGAGAAGAAGAGAAATTTGACAATGTTAACTCAGATAAAATTCGTGAAGTTTGAAACTACTTCTTAAATATTTAAAAATGCTAATATATACTTCTCTAGTTGCACTATTTAGAATATTATGAAGTTGTGAATTATCAGCTGGATGTTTGATGGATTTATTTATCAGTATTTACTGTTCTCTGAAAGGGGAGTAAATAGAGCAATGAAGCATTATATGATAAATGTCCTCATTCATATTTAAATTAAACAATGTGCAAATTTCTTTTGGGTTAATATTATAGTATACATTTTACATTGAAAACTTCATACAATATTTACATGAAGTTCTTAGCTGTGCAATGATTTTTTTACAATTTGGAATGGCAAACCAATATCTTAGGGCGTGCGGTTAGCTTTTGCGGTAATAATAATAGAGCTATTTCGGCACCAAAATGTAAAGGCGGGAAGCTTTTTAAAGGCAATAATAAGAGAGCATTAGACTGAAATAAAAGTATTAAAGAGATAATTTCCTCATAAGAAAGCATTAGACTGAAATATTTACTATTTTATGGAAAGATGAGGGTGAATAATACAAGTCACTATTTGAGTTCTCCAAAGAATCAAGCATATATTGAATAAGCAACATATAATAAATAATCTTTATAGTAGGCGGCTAATTTTATACAACTTAAATCCTAAAGAATGATGGGCTAAAGTGTATTTTAGTCCCCCCTAGCCGCCATCTTGTTACGTCACTGTCCGACATCTTGTTTCTTGCAACCGTCCGACATATTATTTTTGCTAGTACTTACTATTAATACCGTATCCGTTTTAGCTATGGCTCAAAGTGAGTGCACGACTAAGTTTTTTACACAATTGGAAGTGCAGGGAAAGCGTGCCGTTATTGAATGGTGTATAAACGTGGGATTCTTATCGCCTACATACGAATGCCCAAAATTTGGGAAGAACATGCGCCTGGTAAATTAGGTGAGTTAACAAAATTTAAGTTAAAATATATATATATATATACACACACACACAAAATATACTGATCGATCGGTCCTATATTATGAGTACTCATTTAATAGTTTGCGTAGATAATGCTAGCATTATAATAACAAGTAGGTACCTGCGGGAAACATATACTTTCCTTGAAGTGGAGTCTTCTTCCGGTGTTATTTGGTGTTCCAATGAGATTCTGTCTTTTCTGGTTGCGGTGATCCGTATATGACACTAGCGTTGCGGGAGATGCAAGATAGACTATTACACTGTAGCGGTAGAACCAATACACAAGAGTGGACAAGCCTCCACTTAGGAGCGGAACAGATCCTAACTATGCAACGGGTGAATCCCAACTGAACTGATGTAATGGCCGCTCAGATCAAGCAGGCTGTGTCCTGTTGGCTAGCGCGCCAGTTTCCTCTCCTGGCCACTGCCTTGGCGATCTCCATATGTGTGGCGGGTTTGTGAACTAAGCGAGCGCGGGAAATTCAATTCAAAAGAAGACTGAACACAATAGTTAGAAAATCCTGAGGTGAACCGCGAGTTGTGAAAATTGCCTATTAGAGATTCATAATTTGGGAGGTTATCTTTAAGTTAGATAGCATAGAATATTAAATAGAATCGGTTATTTATGATAGTATTGTTTTAATTAATATATTGTAAGACGAGTAATGAAGTGAATCCATCAGGTTGAAAAACGGACCACAAATCGATGAAGACTAATTGGTGAGAGGCTTTAACCTCCAACAGTACCTCGTTCATCTTGGGTGTAATGGCAGGCTCTCTTACAAATGAAATCTCTGCGTACCTTTAATTACTTTTTCCTTGTATGAGAAAGGTACTTTGCTATTTGTTTCTTAACACTTATTTCTTGTTTTAAAAGATATAATTTTCAAGTGAAATATTTTAAGTAATAGAGGAATTAAAAGAAAATGATCGATGAATAGGAGCATCCTATTTATTTTAGTCTTGGGCAGGCAATAATAGTGGTTTAACCGGTTCAAGTATCCTCTTTCTCTCTACCACAAAATATTATGTCCATTTATTACAGCTTTATTCAAAGCTGCGTTATATTTTTCTGTATGTTTGTAATCCAATTTTAAACCACATAAATCACTAATATAACCAAAGACCATTGAAGTCGATTTACGCAATCCAAATTTCGAACTAACCAATATAAGGAATACGAGTAATAAAACTCTTGGGTTAATAGTTTTATATCTTTATATATATATATATATATATATATATATATATATATATATATATATAAAATACTGTGCGTGTATATGTCACTGAACTCCTCCTAAACGGCTGGACCGATGTGAATGATTTTTGTATGCATTTGTCTGACGCCCTGAATGGTTTAGATTTACAAATCAGCCCGGCAGATTGAGTGGGGGTTGTAAGAGAGGCCTAAAACTAAAAATAGCGATATTTCGTTTCCTATTGGTTTTTCGGAAAATATGCAGAGGATAAAAGTTGTTTATTTTATTATTTAGAGTAACTTTTGATACATTCACTTTTGTCGAATAACAAAGTATAAACGAGGTATACACTAAAAAATTAAAGTGGGAGCCAACAATTTTATTGGGCACTAACGATTGAACCGAACTTAACAAAACCCTATATGTAAATTCTTCCATGATTATAAGGTATATTACATCTTTTAGGTTCGAACGGTAGTGGGGGTTATAAGGGAGGCCTGAATAAAAAATTCGCGATATTTTATTTTCTAATTGTTTTTAGGGAAACGTGCACACAACAAAAGTAGTTTTTATTGTTATTAAAAGTAGCTTTTGTTTTAAACATAATATTATTAAATTTAATATCCTAATCCCTTGAAATATCATGCAGGACAACGTCTGTCGGGGCCGCTAGTTTATTTATATAGATGTCGAAGTTGTTTGTTGAAGTTTGTCTATGTTGATGAAATATGTTTTAGTCTATGCAAATATTTTCAGATAGAGCCATAACAGATGACAATTCCATAAAAATACCTCAACGCAATACAGTATTTACATATAAATCATGCTCATATACATATTTATATATGCATAATACTCTAGGACCCTCAGAACACCACAGTCAATAACATATTTATGTAATCAATTACATAATAAATTATTTCTAGTATTAATGGTTAAAGGTAGAGCCATAATGTGATGATAGCTTTAATACAATATGATAGTAATTGTACTACTATATAATAATAGTTCCAACATAATATAATTGCTTTAATACAATATGATAGTAATTGTACTACTATATAATAATAGTTCCAACATAATATAATTGCTTTAATACAATATGATAGTAATTGTACTACTATATAATAATAGTTCCAACATAATATAATTGCTTTAATACAATATGATAGTAATTGTACTACTATATAATAATAGTTCCAACATAATATAATTGCTTTAATACAATATGATAGTAATTGTACTACTATATAATAATAGTTCCAACATAATATAATTGCTTTAATACAATATGATAGTAATTGTACTACTATATAATAATAGTTCCAACATAATATAATTGCTTTAATACAATATGATAGTAGTTGTAATATTAAATGTACCCTAATATTTAAGTCACTTGGTAAGTACAAATAACATAAATACCACTCTGTAACGCAGTATTTAAATAACAATGTGCATTATATAATGTTCTACCTGTTTATAGCCCTGAAGAAGAGAAAATAAAATTCTCGAAATGTTGGTCTAGTCTAAAACTTCTTTCGTCAACATTGACCATAACTGATCTCCACAAACATGGAGGTACTATAGTAATGGCATACCATAGTAACCTGGTCGAAAACATCTATACAATTCTATGTACACACACACACACACACTCAATACATATCATTTAAATGGTGCTAATTTTCGTCATCCTCGGTGGGCATTTGAAGATTTTTTTTTTTGATAACCGCGAATTATTTTTTATTATTTTCGCGAGAACCCATATAAAATAACTTGATCTAAAAGATATATGCTCATCTCTACTCATGGTCCTACTTAGGGTTATCCAACTAGCTTTAATAGACGAATTCACAATCTCTCTCTCTCTCTCACTCTCTCTCTCTCTCTCTCTCTCTCTCTCTCTCTCTCTCTCTCTCTCTCTCTCTCTCTCTCTCTCTCTCTCTCTCTCTCTCTCTCTCTCTCTCTCTCTCTCTCTCTCTCTCTCTCTCTCCCTCTCTCTCTCTCTCTCCCTCTCTCTCTCTCTCTCTCTCTCTCTCTCTCTCTCTCTCTCTCTTTCTCTCTCTCCCTCTCTCACTCTCTCCCCCTCTTTCACTCTCTCCCTCTCTCTCTCTCTCTCTCTCTCTCTCTCTCTCTCTCTCTCTCACTCTCTCTCTCTCTCTCTCTCTATCTCTCTCTCCCTCCCACTCTCTCTCTCTCTCTCTCTCCCCCTCCCTCTCTCTCTCCCTCTCTCTCACTCTCTCTCTCTCTCTCTCTCTCTCTCTCTCTCTCTCTCTCTCTCTCTCTCTCTCTCTCTCTCTCTCTCTCTCTCTCTCTCTCTCTCTCTCTCTCTCTCTCTCTCTCTCTCTCTCTCTCTCTCTCTCTTTCTCTCTCTTACACAACACACGCACACACACAAACAAATTTGACGTTTAGTGATTTCATGGCTACTAGTAAAGGTCCGCTTGATATAGGAGTTGGTGTTAATGGAAGATAAAAAAAAAATGTAACTAATATTAAATGTGTTTGCCAACAAATGTAGTGTATGTAACACATTTAATAAGTTAGATCATGTAACATTTTTCAATACGACTCATAATAACACGGGTATATAAGAAAATAATTATGTATTTTCTTTAACTCAATTTCGAATATCATCTTCGATTATAATCTTAAGTTTAACAAATAAATACTTTGAAAATTGCGTGCAGTACTCAATAGCTGATTACCAGTATGAAAAAATTGCTAAAAAATGCTGGGCAAAGTTATTGGAATATCTAGTATGAGAATAACGATAGCACTTGATTTAATTGTTTTTTTTTAAATCTTGTTTTCTTGTATAGAGAACAAGTAATTATCAAATTAAAGTTGACGTTAATAAATAAATAAATAAATTATCAAAATTGTCAGTATCACGGCTCACAATATATTTAATTAAATTCGAGTGGAATATAGAAAATTATTAATTGTATTCTATTGCTGCTTAACGGTAGATATATTTTTAATTTTCATTTCTTATTTTAGAGTGGTTCAACATTTTTTTTTTGTACCTTACATTATTTTCTTAAATGATAGAACCTTATACTAAATTCAGTTACATTTAACAGATAAGTACAGAGAATGTAAAGCGGACTCAGGGTCCTTTAGTTTGTGTCTCGAATAAAGCAGAAAGAATAGCAGATTCGTTGGACAAACACTGGCACTCACCTGAACAAAGAAGGGCGTTAGGTTAGTTTTTCTGATGTCTCTCTTTTTCTCATGTATATACACTATATATATATATATATATATATATATATATATATGAGGGGTGAAGAAATGGAGGTGGGTGGCATTGGCGGTTAAACAAGAAATCAGTGAAGTTAACACACACACACACACACACCACACACACACACACACACACACTATATATATATATATGTGTGTGTGTGTTAACTTCACTGATTTCTTGTTTAACCGCCAATGCCACCCACCTCTATCTCTTCACCATTGTACTTTATATTCCTGATGCACAAGCCAAAGGGGAGTTAACTGTAGACTACTCTTACTCCATTTTATAGGGTTTGGCCAGGATTACAAATATATGATTTTAGGCCTTCAGTAAGCTTCATCTCCTCCTTCACCTATTTAAGCGTTTGAATAGAAACTTGATCATTAATTTTATACAGAACTACCGGACCCGACAGACGTTGTCCTGCATGATATTTCAAGCGATTAGGATATTATATTTAATCATATTATGTTTAAAACAAAAGCCACTTTTAATAACACAAAAACAACTTTTGTTATATGCACGTTTGCCTAAAAACAAATAGAAAATGAAATATCGCGAATTTTTTATTCAGACCTCTCTTATAACTCCCACTCCCGTTGGAACCTAAAAAATTTAGTGTAGCTTATAATCATGGAAGAATTAATGCTAATTTACATATAAAGTTTTGTTAAGTTCAGTTCAATTGTTAGTGCCCAATAAAATTGTTGGCTCCCATTTTAAGTTTTTAGTGTATATCTCGTTTATAATTTGTTATAAATATAACAAAAGTTACTCTAAATTTCAACATAAACAACTTTTATTCTGTGCATATTCTCCGAAAAACCAATAGGAAACGAAATATCGCTATTTTTAATTTTAGGCCTCCCTTACCACCCCCCACTACTGTTCCATCTGCCAGGCTGATTTGTGAATCTAAACCATTCAGGGCGTCATCCAAACGCATATAAAATAAAAATCATTCAAATCGGTCCAGGCGTTTAGGAGGTGACTCCTAGTCTCTTAGTGACACGTTCAGTTGAATTATATATTTAAAGATTTATGCCTGACGAAGATGGACGCATTTCCATCGAAAATTTGCAGAAAAAAAATTCCAACCGCTGGAGCAGATAGCCGAAATTCAGATGCAGCCTCAAAAATAGAAATATTTAAAGATATTAAAGATATAATCAAGTTTGGTACTAAATGAAATCTGCAAAAGATTGAGTATCTATATATCTCTGTGAATTTTTCCTAAGAGCAGAAGATATGGATAGTTTGTGCGTGACGGACATTTTACCTTCATTTTAAGTCTTTTACATTATATATATATATATATATATATATATATATATATATATATATACACACATAAATAAACACACACATACACATATTTTAAATTATATGAAAATATAAAACTCTGTAGAAAGAAATTATCAGTGGCCTATGGAATACATAGAACGTTAATGAAAACAATAGAACAAAAATTTAGATTGGAGTTGAAAAGAAATGTGTTTATTTTCCTTTCTTATTTTGATTGTGGTGGCTGTGGCAGAAGTGTGCTCCTCGGAAAGTTAGCTCCAACTTTCGACTATGACAGCTTTCAACATAGTTCGTGACTTTGTTTGCATAAAATATCTTAAATTTTTACCGTTTTTAGTCATAAAAAGTGTGTAAATCCAACTTTTAATCTTCGCTCAACTAAAACTCTTTTATTACTGATTCTTATTAGCTTTTTATTTTTCAGTTTTGGTCACCCAGAAAAGCATAGGCCATTACTCCTAGGGAGGTGTGTGTCTTAAGAGCATTGTTTTTATGTAAAATATAAATGCATTGTGTTAAAAAAAATATTATTATTATTGTTATTTCATTAATTCTGTCTGGCACAATGAAGGCTACTCTATTTTATTTAATTTTTATGTAGAGAATTCATGTTGTCGGTGTATTTAATTTAAATTATTTAGCCAGGCATTTTCATATTATTTGGTCGCACATTAAGTTTACAACTCGATCTGAATGTTATCATCTAGGAATGCAATTCAGCACTTATCGGAGGTTTGGCCGAATCACTGGGAGCCCAAGATTTACTCCGCACGCAATGACGTATCCTCTTGTCACCCATACTATACTCAATTAAAAAAATTGTGGTTCCCCCCCCCCCGTTCGTAATATAAATATAAATGCTTTCAGCCAAGCGACAAGGCTTGAGACATAACCAACCTTGGGCAAATTATTTTCCAAGCATTTATGATTGATAACGATGCCTCACATTTGATGGTTTTAATGATTATCACTCATCTAAACCGTTGCAATCATCAATTCTGACTTGTGCGCTGTGTTAGAGAATCGATTCAAAAATCAGGGAATAATGTTTGGCATATGCTGCTCAATTACTTTTTAGTAAATTTCCCTTAGCAGCTAATGAGGTCTTACACATGACGGGATTTTCGGAAACTCTCCCTAAGGGATTTTACACAAAAATAAAGATCAAGTTCCTTAATGGCTGAAATCGGACGGGGGGAGGGCGTTAGAGGGGGGATTTCGAAAATTCTTAATATCTCTTTTATTATGCGTCGGATCGAAAAAATGTATAAAACCAATCTTATTGCAAATATAATGTTTTGTAAATGTTATGTACGTTTTTTCACTATATTTAATATTAACATAGATATTTACATATTTTATTTTTCTCCCGATGTTTGTTTGATCGTTACCAAACTCGATATTTAAGTGTTTTATACAAATATAAAAAAGTCCGTCACGCAGGGGATGCGTAAACTAAGGAGATTTCCCACGTGAAGTTTTACAATAGAGAAATTTCAGAATAGAGAATCAAACAGTTACGGGAACGGCCCGAACTAACTCTTGACGGAAACTCACGACTAAACCCGAAGTTAGCCGATCTCGTCTCATATGCTCAAAACAGAAAAATGCAAATATCTCGGTTAATATTCAAGATACAGAATAACTGTATATAACATTATTTATAGTAAATTTAATTTGCAATAAGAATGATTCTATATACTTTTCGATCCGACGTATAGTAACGGAGATATTCCGAAATTTCGAAAATCCTCCCCTCTAAACCCCCCTCCCACTGGACCGATTTCAGCCATTAACGAACTTGATCTTTATTTTTGCATAAAACGTTTAAATATCGAGTTTGATAACGATCAAACCAAAATTGCGACCGCTAGACCGTTAAAAGACAAATATATATATATATATATATATATATATATATATATATATATATATATATAATTTTGAACGGACCTCATTTTCGTCATCTCCTGGGTAGGATCGACGGTTATTTGAAGAAATTTTTCGAAACTCGCGTCATGAGTACGACCTCAATAGCTGATTTCCCTTAAGGGATTAATTGGACCAGGTTTATAGGGGGAATTCCGAAAATTTGAAATATTTCCGTTACTATATGTCGAATCGAAAAATTGTACATAACCATTCTTACTGAAAATCAAAATACCTATGTATGTTGTTGAATATACATTTTTTCTCTATCTCTGATATTATTTGAGATACAACAATTATAAAACACTAAATTTTCAATAATATTGATCCATAATTCTTCAATATGATTATAGAGATATTTACATTTTTCGAAATTTCCCGCCCTTATAAACGACTCCTAAGCCTAATTCAGCATTTAACGATTTTTATCATCTTTCGTTAAGAATAAACTAATATATCATGAAACGTCTTACTTCAAAAGATCTTTTAAAAATGAGATACATGCAAATACTAAGAATTATTCTAGTTCATTATAGATTACAGCTCTAGATATAGTAAATAGTTTTCAATAAAATTTATATATTATGCTCTGATGCATTTGAGTAATTGATTTTCTTTGCGGTAAAGAGAATTTCTATCTTTTAGCTCTAAGAGGTTGGTTGACCTGTTTGTTTACAATTCAGGTGCTTCTCCTTTTTTGGGGTATATTAAAATGCCAATTGACTCAACGATTTTTCATCTTCATTTGCATTTGTTCACTTAATATCCAAGGTAGTGTTAAGTGTAAAATTATCTAGATTTATCTATTATAAAACTTCACGTGGGAAATCTACTTAGTTCCTATATCAATGCAAGTGATTTTTTTACATAGATCGTTTAGTGATGTTATATATTCGTCAGACGATATAGTTTTTTGAACTTGCATGCAATTTTCCTTGGCAAATCAGATTATCGTTGTTTTTATTACAACTAACATTAATCATATTCTACAGTCTCTATTCAAATGCTTAATCATAACATAGAAGAAATAGTCATTTTATTAATTGCGTTAGTTTTTTTAAATATTTATTAAACCTCCGTGCTTGCTAAACATGGCTTTAAACATTAATTTCAGTTATTGAAAAATTACTTCTAATGATGGTCTAATTTTAGTTTGTAGAGCGGAAATATCTGAATGTTATATGAAACTCACTTATTGAGTCAAACTTTTTATTCTTTGACCTTCAGGCTTCATGTTACTGGATATGGTATTTGAGTATAAAATCTAGAGGTTCCACTTTTTATTAGCAGATTTCCCTTAAGAGAAATCAGCTATTGAGGTCGTACTCATGACGCGATTTTCGAAAAATTTCTTCAAATGTCCATCGATCCTATCCAGGAGAAGACGAAAATGAGGTCCGTTCAAAATTATATATATATCTATATCTCTATATATATGTATATATATATATTTGTCTGTTAACGCTCTAGCGGTCGCAATTTTTGTTTGATCGTTACGAAACTCGATATTTAACTGTTTTATGTAAAAAGACAGATCAAGTTCGTTAATAGCTGAAATCGGACCAGAGGGGGGGGGGTCAGAGGGGGGATTTTCGAAAATTCAAAATATCTCCGTTATTATGCATTGGATCGAAAAATTGTATATAACCAATCTTATTGCAAATTAAATATACTATAAATATTGTTATATAAATGTATTCTCTATCTTGAATATTAACCGAGATATTTGCATTTTTCAGTTTTCAGCAAACCGCCACTTCTACTCATGTTACGTAAACAATACTCTGCTACATAATAAATCACATTATTGGAAGTTTAAATACCAAAAATTGTATTCAAGAGACCTTGACCTGACTCCCCCCCCCATCTTAAAGTTTTGGACTACTAAAATTTTATTGCTTGAGATAACAATTATTCTGACTCATTATTAATTACAGTACTAGATATAGTAAATAGTTCTCAATAAAATTAATATGTTATATTCTGATATATTTCAGAAACAGTTTTTCTTTCCGGTGTGAGGCGGGCCATCCCGTTTGTTTACTTTTCTAACCTAACGCTTCCTGTCCGCAGGTTATTGAAATTGGATGAAACATTTCTTATTTCCGTTTGTATTTATTCACGGTGTTGTTGTGATAGCAGTATGTATATTTATCTATTACTAAACTTCACGAGGGAAATCTGCTTAGTTTACGCAGCCCCTGTGTGACGGACTTTTATTTAATTCAATTATGTTGTGAATAATTTGTTCAGCTGACTACTTGTGATAAAATTAACGCGTATTATAAAACAAGATATAAATAATTTATAATACTCACTGCTTGAGAATGTAGTACATAAATCAAAACAGTCATTAATGAAAGACCAGTTTACCTGAAAAATAAATAACAGAATTATCATTAATAATCGTTCATTAGGAAAGAAAAGTTTAGAAGAAACAGAAATTAAATCATCGAAGAATATTGCGTTATTCAGTATTTATAATTTTATGATTTTTATATTTAATTTATAAAAGGCCTATCTTTCTTCATAGCAGATCTGCATTTATATACGCGTATATCTTTTAAACATCCCAATAATAATGGCTGCCAACCCGATTCACTGAATTAACTTTTTGTTTAAGATTTTATGTCCTACTATTTTTATTGTTTCTCAGAGCAAAAATGGATTTGGAAACTACATTTATTTTATCATCGTTACAAAGTAAATGAAATATACTAACTCTCATTTTAGCATATTTCCCGTTAAGGGAAATCAGCTATTGAGATCGTACTTATGACGCGATTTTCGAAAAATGTCTTCAAATGTCCATCGATCCTACCCAGGAGATGACGAAAATGAGGTCCGTTCAAAACTATATATGTGTGTGTGTGTGTGTGTGTGTGTGTGTATATATATATATATATATATATATATATATATATATATATATATATATATATATATATATATATATATTTTTCTGATAACACTCTAGCGGTCGCAATTTTTGTTTAATCGTCACCAAACACGGTATTTAATCGTTTTATGTAAAAAGGAATATCAAGTTCGTTAACGGCTGAAATCGGACCAGTGGGAGGGGGGGCTAGAGGGAGGATTCTCGATAATTCAAAATATCTCCGTTATTATGCGTTGGGTTGAAAAACTGAATAGAACCAGTCTTATTGCAAATCAAATTTACTATAAATATTGATGTATACATTTATCTTGAATATTAACCGAGATATTTGCATTTTTATAAAGTGTAACGGAGGAGCTGTGGTTGTTTCTATTCGTTCCCGCCGAAAGCTAGTTCGGCCGTTTCCGTAACTGTTCGGCACTCGTATGGAGATTTCTCTATTGTATAACTTCACGTGGGAAATCTGCTAAGTTTATGCTACCCCTTCGCGACGGACGTTTTGTACTTTTTTTGTCACAGAGCACAGAGGTGCACCCACATCTGCCTATGTAATATTCCATAAAAAGAAAATATTCAACTAGTGGAATAAAAATCAACTAAAAGTAAACTATTTTCATTATGGATACATGGGTGAATAATTATTAAAAACTAGGATAGGTGTAAATAAATAATCTTGATTATATTCAGAGGCCGAGTATTTTTTTCTTTATTATAGTCTACTATTTTAGCTGTTTAAAGGAATTTTTGAATTATTATTATAATTTTAAATAATATGAAAATGATACTGGAACATATTAAAGGATACTTAGAGAAGCATATTTGTTATCGCTGAACTCGGTTTGGTATACGAAGGTTATAAATATTAATAGCTACTATAGTTTTCATTTAAAGTTAGCCGGAAATGGAGATAAGCAAAGGTAGTGTTGATTTAGTTGACCTACACCCATGCTGTATTTAATATTCGTGACCTAAATACATATATATAAGGGAATTCTAATTTAAAGAATGTGCTTTATTTCCGTAGGAGTCATGGAAAAATCTGTGTGTATATTGATGCGTTAACGTCAAGTATACTTTGATGTAAATGGTGGATAGTGGGAAAGTGTATCATGCAACAAGAAATGTCCGTCACGCATGTGCTGCGTAAAATAAGCAGATTTCCAGCACGAAGTTTTACGATACGTATATCTACATACCGGTAACCAACAACACCTTGAATATTAAATGAATACAAACGATAATAAGAAACCTTCCGACGGAAAGAGTCTGAAACGTACAAAAACAGTTCTGCCAACTTCTTACCGGAAATAAAAACAATTACTGTAATATATCTGAATATAACGTATTAATTTGATTGGAAAATATTTACTATAACTAGTACTCTAATTTTTAATGAATCAGAATAATTTTTATCTCAATCAATCAAATTTAAGTAGTCCAAAAACTTATGAAGGGGGTAGGTTCACCAGGAACATATTTGCGTGTATCTATACGAGATAATAATTGTCTCTTGAAAAAAATATTTGATATATAAGCTTCGAATGATGTGATTTATTACATAACCGAGTATTGTTTATGTAACATGAGTAGAAGTGGGTGTTTGATGATGGCTGAAAACTGAAACATGTCAATATCTCGGCTAATATTCAAGATATAGAATAAATGTATATAATAATATTTATAGTAAATTTAATTTGCTATAAGATTGATTCAATACGTCACAGTTGGGCAAAATTTAGCTAAACTTATAGCTAAAAGCTATAGCTAAATTAGCTTTATCTATAATGTACTGGGAACTAATAGCTTAGCTGTTAGCTGTTTGCTTGTAGCTAATTCTTGTAACTTAATTAGCTATTAGCTGAAATAGGCAACCAATTTTTTTATAGCTAGTAGAATTAGTTATTGCTGTAGCTAATAACTGATTAGTTTTATTTGTAGTTGCAACTAAAAAACTAAGAAATAACATAGGAAATTGGGGAAGTTTATTATGAGGGTAGATAATTGAACCCCGAATAAAAACAAATTCAACGAATATTAACAGAAAAATTTATTAACAATTGAATTACATTTTGGAAAAAAAATAAAAAATAAATAATGACATGAGCTAGTACGATTGAATTAAATTTGTTCACTTATTCAAGAAATTAATTAAAAATTACAATATACGTTTAAAATAATATTCGAAAAAACTTTAGAAAAACTTAAAAAATAATTCCCTTCTACGCTTCATTGAAAATAAATTCATTGGCTTTCAATACTACTCTTATTTCGAAATTTTTATCTGTCAACCTATTTGCTTTCGGCCTGTTAGTAAGAGTTGCAAAAGAAAAAAAGCCTATCTACTGGTGCCGAAGAAAGAAGGGGAGTGTTTAACTTCATGAAGACTTTCTTGATAGCCGGAAAAGCGTCCAAACTTTTGACATCTGTTAGTACACAGCCGAAATAATTTAAAATTTCAATCTGTGCTTTAGCTTCATCATGATTAGTGACCGCTAGTTCTTCGTTTACTCCGAAATCAAAGAAGTCCATGAATGCAGGAGTTTTTTCTCGATCTGCACGTGTCGATAGGGACGGGGTGTTCTCCTTAGTTGAAGCTAATATTTCTTGGATTACAGCATTCTTGAAAAGTTGTAATATTTTTTCTTGAAATTGAACGTCAACGCATGGAAACCACCGCTTTTTGAAAGTAGGATGTGATATAGCTGCTAATGCTGCTGATTCTGATGTTACCGAGGTTAGGCTAAAGAAATCATAAAATCTTCTTTCCACGCTCGATGTATAGATTTCAAGTAAAGGAGTGCAATACAACCATGATGTCTCATTGAGCAAGTGCAGTTTTCTTCGGAGCGCTACTAATCCAGGAAGGAGCATGCCAAAGAAAACATTTTTTTCACCTTGGAGGATATCGATGATAGAGGCCAGGGGTTCTGAACACTCAATATATTCGTGTATATACAAAAAATCCTCCTCAAGAAGCTGTTGGCTGCTTTTTATTTTTAAATTTCGATATAGGTGATGGATTTTATCCTTGATGCTGTATATCTTTTTAAGGGATTCAAATAACGAATTCCATCTCGTATCACCTGGTCTCGGTAACGTGTGTCCTAATACTTCTTGAATTATTTCCGCGGTCTTCGGCCTGGAAGCAAAACTCCATAGAGCACTGCACTTACCAAATACATTTTTATGACGTTCAGCTAAATTCGGATGTTTTTTAAAACCATTAGTTACATCAGAAGTTGGACACAAATGTAAAGTATGTGAGGCACATCGATAATGGTATGGCAGAGTTTTTTCCATTACCTGGGAAAAATGCTCGGTATTGGAAGATGCTTTCGAGGGAGATGCACTGCCGCTTTGTTCCATAGCTACATCATCCTCAGAGTCTGTTGAGCTCTGTGCAAAGTCATTTTCCTCAACATTATCAAGGAAAAGGCACGGTTCATTTTCAGCACTTATTTCTATAACATTTTTGTTTATACCAAAAGTTTTGAAAGCCTTTACAAAATTCGAAGCATTATCTGTAATCGTAGCCCTTATCTTTGAGCAAGTTAAACCAAAACTCAAATGGATATTTTGTAATAGGGAGGCAATTCTGTCGTAAGAGTGGGTTTTCGAAAATCGTTTACACGCTAAAGCCGCGGATTTTCTTTGATAATTGTCATCTATCCAATGGGCAGTAACCCCAAAGAAACTTCTTCGTCTCCCTGACCATATGTCGGCAGACGTACAAACATAATCGACGTTTTTCAGCTGGTCCTTAATATTATAGTTGTTTTCATTATATAGCTCTTCTACTTTTCTTACAACAGATCGCCGAGAAGGAAGTCGAAGTCCAATGTCTCCTATGCCAAGATCATCCATGATTTCTTTTAAATATTTGTCTTCAATGGCTCGAAAGGGTATCATTGAGTGAACTATAAATTTGGACATTTTTACTTCGAAATCGTGTTGAGCCAGGTCATTTACTTTTGAAGAAGTCATATTTCTCGGTCCCTGTCTACTAGACTTATTTACTTTTTTTACATCACGCCTCCGTTTTTCTTCTTCCAAATGATTTTTGTAATCTTTAAAGGTTTCTTCGCCATGTTTTCGTTTCAAATGCGATATAAAATTGTGTGTTGATTGTCTAGTTCCCTTTATTTCCATTTTACATATTTGACAAGCGGCGGTGTATTTATCGTTTGTAGATTTACTTTGGATTAATTGATAAAACTTACCATCTAAAATAGTCAATGTTGGCTTGATTTCACTTGTAGCAAATAGAACGTTTTCACTATCAGCTGCATCAAGTTTTGAAGAGAAAGAAATATTTGAACAAACAGAGTTACAGGAACCACCTTCACATTCCATTGCTGACTCCATCTCGTACTGCATAAATCTTTCCCTTATCGTAAAAATTGAATGAATTTTCTAAGGAGAGGTAAACAAAAATTAGGATTATATAGCTTGGAGATCGCACAAATAAATATTACTCACAACTCTAATAAGGTTCCAAAGGTCAAAACGCACAAATAAGGAAATAATTAGCTGTTAGCTATTGTTTGGCAGCTAAAGCTAAAGTTAATTAGTTTTAGTTGTCCTGACAGCTAATTTTTATAGATTAAAAAAATTAGTTGTTCATGGCAACTAACAGTTAATTTAGTTGTACAAATCAGCTATGTATCAACAGTTAATAACTAAATGAACTGCATTTTTATCGCAGTTAATTATGCAACTAATTAGCTGTTTAGTTTAGCCTTAGCTAACTAAAAATTAGTTAACTAATGCCCAACTGTGCAATACGTTATTTCGATCCGACGTATAGTAACGGAAATATTTCGAATTTTTTAAAGTCCCCCCCCCCCTAAACCCCCTCTCCCACTGGTCCCATTTCAGCCATTAACGAATTTGATCATTACATAAAACGTTTAAATATCGATTTTGGTAACGATCAAGCAAAACTTGCGACCGTTTGAGCGTTAACAAACAAATATACACACACAAACACACACACACACACACACACACACACACACACACACACATTATTGACATATATCTGAGTATAACATTAATTTTATTGAAAACTATTTACTGTCTATTACTGTAATCAGAATAATTTTCATCTGAATCACCCAAATTATAGTATTTCAAAAACTTAAGCGGGGGGGGGGGTCAACAGAGTATATCTTCATGTATGTCGTATAATAATGGTCTCGTGAAAAATATATTTGGTATTTAAGCTTCAAATAATGTGGTCTATTATATAACAGAGTATTGTTTATGTGAAATGAGTAGGAGTAGGGGTTCGAAGACGGCTGAAAACTGAAAACTTCAAATATCTCGGTTAATATTCAAGATAGAGAATAAACGTACAAAACATTATTTATAGTACAATTAATTTGGTTTTTTTCTATACAATTTTTCGATCCAACGTATAGTAACGGAGATATTTCGAATTTTCGGACCCCCCCTCCATTTGGTCCGGTTTTAGCCATTAAAGAACTTGATCTTTCTTTTTACGTAAGATGATTAAATATTGAGTTTGGCAACGATCATCCGACCGCTAGAGCGTTAACAGACAAATGTATGCATATATATATATATATATATATATATATATATATATATATATATATATATATATAATTTTGAGCGGACCTCATTTTCATCACCTCCTTGGTAGGATCGATGGACATTTGAAGAAAATTTTAAAAATCGCGTCATGAGTACAACCTCTATAGCTGATTTCCCTTAAAGGAAATCTGCTAAAAGTTCGTCACGTAGGGGCTGTGTGTGCTTCAAAATATAGCAGCTTATTGTTAACATGACAAGATTGGGGGTTTGCAGAAGGTGGAAAATTAAACAAAATGCAAAGATATCGCCAAGAACAAGATAGTGAAAAAACGTTCATAGCATTTATCGAACATTATGATTGATTCTATACAATTGTTCCATCCGATGCGTAATTACGGAAATATTTTGAATTTTCGAAATTCCCATCTAAACGTTGGATTTAAGCTATTAACGAACTTGATCTTTAGTTTTACATACAACTTTTAAATATCAAGTTGGTAACGATCAAACAAAAATTGAGCCCGGTAGACCGTTATTAGCGCTGACTTCATTTTCGTCATCTCCTGGGTAGAATCGGTGGACATTTGGGGAAATTTTTCAAAAAACACGTCATGAGTAAGACCTCAACAACTGCTAAAGCAACTGCTAGCGGAGTCTGGAAGGCAACATCTGGCTTTAGAACGGAATGACAACGAGTTTACAGCTATATAAAATTAAAGTGCACAGGACTAGAGATGTCAACCGGGGAGCAGATGGTGTACTGGTTGTCATACTTGTCATGCTAAGAACGCTCTACCGGGCTCTATTTTTGTTTGATCGTTACCACGGATCGAACAATTGTATAGAATCAATCATAATGTTCTATAAACGTTATGGTGAACGCTTTTTCACTCTCTTGATCTTAGCTGATATATTTCCATTTTTTTTAATTTTCCGACTTCCCCAAACCCCCAATCTTGCTCATGCCATGTTAACAATAAGCTGCTATATTTTGAAGCACGCGCAGACCCTGCGTTACGGACTATATATATATATATATATATATATATATATATATATATATTTGTCTGTTAACGCTCAAGGGGTCGTAATTTTTGCTTGATCGTCACCAAACTCGATATTAATATTTTGGGAACCTAGAAAGTCCTAAAACAGGCATATTAGTAAGTACCAAATTCTTTCGTATTGTACCAGTTCACTTATGAAGATCAGGTATCATTGGAATTCAATATTTCGTATATAATTTGTCATATCTGAACGACATTCATGGTCGTGAGAAGGAAAGATATCCTTCTTATCAGAATACACGAGAGTATTGAACAATGACGAGAATATTGAACGTGTAACCCAAATTAAATATCTAGGATTTATGTCAACCAAAATTGACCCAGAATTAGATACTTGATGCAGAATAGAGCAATCAATAGCAATCTTCCTTAAACCAAGAAAATTCTTCACAAATAAGAATCTAAACTTCAAACCATGATACAGGAATCTCAAATGTTTCGTTGGGTCATTTCGTTTGTACGGTGTAGAGACTAGAACGTTCAATGCAAACTCTATAAATAAGGTAAAAGCAATTGTGATGAAGTGTCTGCGAAGCATGATAGGAGTACCATGGGTATATCACAGAATTAAAGAAGTTCTTTGTACAGCACAATTAGAAGTAATAAAACGTAGAACAATATCCTACTTGGGGCATTTTATGAGAGGAGAACGCTATGTATTCTAGCACCTTATCCAAAGATAGAAGGAGGGAAGAGGGAATAGGAAGAGAGAAACTGTGTAGGTTGCAAAATATTATGCAACAAACTAAGATACAAAATTTTCAAGATCTCCAAATTCCTACAATTGACAAATGAATTGTACGGATGCCTATGTAAAATTTGCATGGCAAACTAAGAAGAAGATTGTCTTATCTAGGTAGAGTCTTATGATGATGATATTTACTCGAGGAGTCTTTTGGAAGGTAAGTAGAGTTGATAAGAACATCCCTTCCATACTAGTGGGCTGTGATAAAAATGCACTTGGCGATCTGTGTATAAATAAACAGGGAATTATTTCGGTCGAGTTTATGTCTGATCTACTATCATAGAGATAGTAAACCGAGGTTCATAAACCAGATAATGGAAGATGTTCTCGGTTACGATGAGATTTAGTTGACTACTGCGGAATATTGGAGGAAGGTTTACTGGAAGTTCAACACTCTCTGAAAAGTACTTTTTTAAATTAAGATTGTTAAATACAATAGTTTTAGAATAGAAATCCCACAAAAACAGACGGGGACTAATTTGAGCAGAATGTTGTGTGGAATATGGCAGTGGTCGAACAGATTCAAGATACAAATGAGTGAGATAGAATGATAAAGGAAGGAAGAGGGATTTTAATTTAAAAAAAAACACGTGTTTGGAAAGTAAACAGTGAGAAATTAATTATTATGGCGAAATTGGCACTCCAGAAAATGAGATGCCCGAGCCAAAATGAAATGTCGAGCAAAATACAGGAAGTTAGGGTGTTTTGGGACCTAGAGTGGAAAAATGGTTCCAAGATGCTTTGCAGTAAATAATACACATTCAATTCTCAAATTGGAAAACTGTACTATGATAGGGAGGGGTTTCCCTAGTAACAAACAAAGAATATTTCACTATTAGAGAGGCATCCTTTAAACCTTTTAAAGGTCCAGGTGTGAACAGTGTGGGTGCCCTTCTCCAAACTTCAACATGGCGATGGAGATTATCAATGAGATTATAATAAAATATTTAGAATCAGGTATTCGGTGGAGTACATTTATGTGGATTGTCATTCGAGCTATTCTAGATTGATCAGTCTTATATCATTATTATTAAAGATATTTGCAAGATTGGTTACTTTAAGAAAAGGAAGGACTGGGGAGTCCATTACAAAATGAATTCTTCTCATTTAAAGACTAATGATACATGCACTTCTACAAATGTTTATAATCATAAATAACTATTAAAATTATGCTGCTTTTGTTAATGGGGCCGTGTTTTCATTTAGTTACCGCCCAATTATTAACTTATATTTATTAATGAAAAAAATCACATGAACCTGCTTTTTTTAATATAATTTAGAGTTTATATTAAAAAAAATTCTTTGAAAAATATTTAAAATATAGTTACCATAGATAATTTTGCTATCTAGGTATTAACGTAAACTCCCAGGGTAAATACAGGAGGTTTTAAATTCTGTGAAACCTTGTTTAATCTGTGAGCAAAAGAGAAAAATGAAGTAGAGGCATGAGTATTGGATAACATCGAAAACCGAATCAAACTCGCTTTGTTTGAGAGAGATAAATAAACAGTTTTCTCTCTCGTGTTTACATATCGATATTATTATTTTCCTTCGTTCGATTTTTCAGTTAAACAGTAGAAAAACCATTCTTTCTTTCGTCCATTTTTAATTCATCATTTGGAACAGATATGTTTTTTATATTTAATGAATTTATGGACTGATAGTATATAAATAATTTCTATAAAGTTACTCCGTATTTATGGTATCCTCTATAAAAGTTTGTATCATTTTAGAAAACTCCCTGCTACTTGATTGATCTTGACTTCCTGGATATATCTCCTTTATTGGTAGAGTTTGACCTCATCAATATGTCTTTGCTGTAGGTTTAGTCACCAATTTTCCTGTCGTGCTGGATGTTTCTTCACTGATAAGGTATTTATAATAGCCTTGAGGTTTTTATATATACGCTTAAATATCGAGTTTCGTAACGATCAAACAACAATTGCGATCGCTAGAGTGTTAAAAGAACAACATATATATATATATATATATATATATATATAAATATTTTGTTACGTTTATAGCAAAAATAATAACTCAAATCACAACACCTGGCACTGCACTGTTCTTCACATAAACTAGGCACTAAGCTGATCTTCACATTAAACACTGTACCGCTCTGAAATGAAAACCCACGGTTTATTAAAGCTGTTGTTAGTCACTAGAAGAAAACAGAGAGCAAAGTAACTGTCGGGCCTGCTGGGCAGCTTTTATAGGCGTTCGGTGAGATCAAAGGAAAAGGGCCCTGACTGATCTAGGTCCCAACTGGCGTCGCCTAGAACATTATAGATGCTACCTGTCCTGGAGTGTTGTGTTTCATTTACTTCATACTTCTTAAATACTTGATTAACTCTGCAAAATTTTTCATGTGCACAATTTTCGCAATACTGCCAGCCACTTAAGAGTTTTCGTGCCGTATAGGCTCAAAATCGTCTTTGCCATATTTGGCTAGTCCCACTAGGAGAACCACTTTCATTTTAGACCTCGGATTGTGGGATCTCTGTATCCTGTAGACCACGTGGTTTAATTTCTTGATCACCTTATAAGGTACCTCCCAGTGTGTTTGCAATTTAGGGGACCTGTCTTGCGTTGTGTGTTAAATAGTAGAACCATTTGTCCTTTCGTAAATCCCTCCGTATTTGCTGCTCGATCATATCTGGCTTTCATCACTGGTCATTTTGATGCGATCAGACATTTCATTATGGGTCAGCCTTTTGTTGTCGTCCTCAGCGGTTTATACCTTGAACTAGGTATAACCTTGAACTGATGAATAGGGTACATCTTTCTGAGCCTTCGTCCAGTCTTCACCTGAGCCAACATGGCTAAGTCATCAATGACGCATTACTCTTTCTCGGCTTTTGTACAATCCTCCACTCACAATCCACTCTCGTTGCATGGTCGCCTTGAGAGGGCATCAAAGTCATTGTGTTTTCTTCCTTCTATATGATCAATAGGAAAGGTTTCTGTTCGAGGTGGTAATTTCTGGCGTCCGTCGGTAAGTATCTTCCGCTTGGTCTTGCTCTCATGTCCAACATCCAAAGGTATTTCTGCGTTGCGCCAGATCATTCAGCTCTCATGAAATTTGAACCGATGATAACTTTTTCCACTATTTCGGCAACAACGAATGCATGTTCAGTGCTGATTTTGACAATAGTCAGCCTAACCTTTGCTGAATCCCCGGTTGCAGTGCGTAGACGTACACTATTTAGCTCTTCAATTGATCCTTTCACCAAATCAGGTCTAATTATGGACTGTGTCGCTCCAGTGTCTGCGGTAAAGACCTGCTCCCTTCCGTTGATAAGCCTACGAGAAGTAAGGTTGCTATTTTTCTGTCGTATAATGGAAATGGAGATTTGGTAGCCATCGGTTGTAGGAACAAGTTCTTGCCCCTCAGTGCCAGCTCGTTCTAGTTTAACACTGACTCTTTAGATTTGGGAGTTATTCGTCCGTTTGTTGTCCCCCCCATGATGAAACAGACCTTAGACTTTCTTCGTCTTCATAAATTCGTGATTAATTCTGTTTACTTTTTCATGTACGTAGTTTTCGTAACAATATTATATATTTTTCATGATGAAAAATCACTGAGGACACTTCGTGATTTAAGCTTGATGGAAGTTGGAATTCTAATAGTAATAGATTTATTTTTGTAAAGTAATTCATCATATGAAAATATTTTATGTTGCTTACTTTAGACCTTTAAGGGAGTAGATAAAAGGAGAGAATAATTCTGAATAAAAACATTCACCTATATATATATAAAGAAAACGCTGAGAGTGCGATGGCCCAAGGCACCCTTGGCCCTTTGTGTCAACTTATCCCCTTGAGCTATTCCTTATCTGGCGTAGCCCTTACCCTCTTCCTGGTCACATTCAAACTAGGGGAGGCCCTGAGATAACACCTCTCAGAGTCACACACAGTCCTCACATTACGGGGATATGGCTGCACACATAGCGAGAAATGCCCTCACATAACTTACAACGCTGCCACTTAAGCTGAATCTAGCTTTTCAACTCCCAGGCTGCGATAAGACCAATGATTTGAGAAATTACCATACACTTTTATGGTCTCGTCTCTTTCTTGGGAGAATCAAGATTTTTTTTTCCACATTTCTGTAATCCTGCATTGCAGAAATCTCCCACTAGTATGACTCATTTCTTGCATTACGCTCAGTGGTGCAACAATAAAACTGTAATAACTTACTACATCGATTGTTATCACCTTCCTAAACCCCCACTCCAATGTTCTGCTCATTTATTTATTTACCTCTTTTTTATTTTAAAAAAAAACCGTCACCTAGGGGCTGTGTAAACTACGCAGATTTCCCTCGTGAAGTTCCACAATAGATAAGTCTATATACTGGTAACACTTAACAACACTGTGAATATTAAGTGAGTAAATGCATAAGGTAATGAGAAATCATTCAGTCCATTTTAATGGAAATCGTCTGAATTGTTAACAAACAGATTAGCCACCTCTAAAGGCTGAAAAGATAGATATTAAATATTCTTCACCGGAAAGAAAAAGAATTATTGAAATATATCTGAGTATACCATTAATTTTATTGAAAACTATTTACTATGTCTATTACTGTAATCAGAATAATTTTCACCTGAATCACCCAAATTATAATATTCCAAAAACTTAAGCGGGGGGGGGGGCTCAACAGAGTATATCTTCATGTATCTCGTATAATAATGGTCTCGTGAAAAATATATTTGGTATTTAAGCTCCAAATAATGTGGTCTATTACATAACAGAGTATTGTTTATGTGAAATGAGTAGGAGTAGGGGTTCGAAGACGGCTGAAAACTGAAAACTTCAAATATCTCGGTTAATATTCAAGATAGAGAATAAATGTACAAAACATTATTTATAGTACATTTAATTTGGTTTTTTCTATACAATTTTTCGATCCAACGTATAGTAACGGAGATATTTCGAATTTTCGGACCCCCCCCCCTCCATTTGGTCCGGTTTCAGCCATTAAAGAACTTGATCTTTCTTTTTACGTAAGATGATTAAATATTGAGTTTGGCAAAGATCATCCGACCGCTAGAGCGTTAACAGACAAATTTATGCATATATATATATATATATATATATATATATTTATATATATATATATATATATATATATTTATATATAATTGTGAACGGACCTCATTTTCGTCATCTCCTGAGTAGGATCGATGGACATTTGAAGAAATTTTTTTTTTGAAAAGCGATTTTTAGTACGACCTCTATAGCTGATTTCCCTTAAGGGGCTTATGAAATAGGCCTATTAGTTTACTGTCAGACCGTTTCTTCTCTATCTTTACACAAGCAGAAATAGATGTTTACTTCCCGTCGAAGCTTCGAAAGATGACGACAGCGTTATAAAAATTTACGATGCATAAGGGTTCAGAATCCATGACTAGCTGGCTAAAACTGAAAAAAATAGTCAGTTGTATATATTATGGGTAATAAACTGATAATAAGTACCCAAAAATGGTAACCCACATGATATAACCTAATTTTACCTTGTAACTTAAACATTGTTTCCCGATCCGTTCAAAACTTGTTTGTATTCGGCGCATAATTCGTCCTTCTAGGAGTGGTAAGTGAAATAATTATAGCCCAAATTCAATTATAGTTCTAATCTGAGGCACTTTTAACTTAAAATCAAAATACTTTAAAATACATATAAAATGTAATCATTCAGAAGCTTTAACTTCAACGAAATGAGTATAATACATTTAATACAGACGTATTGTATAACAGTCCTAGAGTTTGTTTAAATTGAGTAGAGTATCTACTTTTATGAAATTTGATGCAAACATTTTTATTATTTTATAGAAACTCCTTATAGTTGTTGTAAATGCGGGAAACTTTTTAAAGGCAAGAATAAGAGAGCATTAGACTGAAATATTTACTATTTTATGAAAAGATGAGGGTGAATGCTACAAGTCTCTATTTGAGTTCTCCAAAGAATCAAGTATATATATATTGAATAAGCTTATACATATAACAAACTTTATAGTAGGCAGCTAACTTTATACAACTTAAATCCTAAAGAATGCTGATTTAGAAACTAACCTTATGTCTAATTGAACCAAACATTAACATTTATTGATATAGAGGTTGAAAAAAGAAACAAAGGAAATTTAACTTTATAAAATAATTTAGCGGCATGCCAATAATTTATATACAATATAATGAACGATCGGTCCTATATTCTGAGTACTCATTTAATAGTTTGCGTAGATAATGCTAGCTTTATAATAAGAAGTAGGTAGCTGCGGGAAATATATACTTTCCTTGAAGTGGAGTCTTCTTCCGGTGTTATTTTGTGTTCCCAATGAGATTCCCCCCCCCCCCCACCCCCCCCCCCCCCCACCCCCCCCCCCCCCCACCCCCCCCCCCCCCCACCCCCCCCCCCCCCCACCCCCCCCCCCCCCCACCCCCCCCCCCCCCCACCCCCCCCCCCCCCCACCCCCCCCCCCCCCCACCCCCCCCCCCCCCCACCCCCCCCCCCCCCCACCCCCCCCCCCCCCCACCCCCCCCCCCCCCCACCCCCCCCCCCCCCCACCCCCCCCCCCCCCCACCCCCCCCCCCCCCCACCCCCCCCCCCCCCCACCCCCCCCCCCCCCCACCCCCCCCCCCCCCCACCCCCCCCCCCCCCCACCCCCCCCCCCCCCCACCCCCCCCCCCCCCCACCCCCCCCCCCCCCCACCCCCCCCCCCCCCCACCCCCCCCCCCCCCCACCCCCCCCCCCCCCCACCCCCCCCCCCCCCCACCCCCCCCCCCCCCCACCCCCCCCCCCCCCCACCCCCCCCCCCCCCCACCCCCCCCCCCCCCCACCCCCAATGCGCAGTACTGTAGAATCAGAAAAGGGTTGAAACAGTAATGGTGGAAGGCTCTAGGGATGAGCGGAAAGGTAGCTAGGGTGGGGGGCACCCAGGTTTTATCTTCTACTCAGCAGTTCAAAAAGTCTCTCCAAGTCATCTCTCAGATGACGGGCGACTACTGCAGTGTTAATTACGTGTCTTGTTTGTAAAGAGCTCTATTCAATTACGATATTTATAATGCAATGCTATATGACGTCATGTGTGAGTCATTCAGTCGCTCAGAAAGTCTGTTTAGTTTACGCAGAACGTGCGGTACGTGCGGAATGTCACTTTTCTTATTGTCAACATTATTACTTTCGGGTTACTGCAAATACTGACACGACCTCCCAACACTGCAATAGAGATAATGCACTTTGAACAGTTGATCCATCTGCCAGAAAGATAGTCACTAAGCGAAGATTATAAAAATAAATCGTTATCCCTCTTCAGCTTCCTCAAATCGTTGAAAACTCCAAAAGTCTCAACAAAGAATGAGAAGGCAAGAAAATTATTATTTAGGCTCTGATGAAGTGTAAGTCGTTATTTTTGTCTCCAACACAACAGAACAATTTTACATATCATGAAATTCTCTTAACTGTGAAAAATTTATTTGGTCTTAAATATTCATTTTCTCATTCACCACACAAAATACCTTTGACAAAAAAAAATCTTTATTTGTTTTGTAATAATAAACATGCGTAAGACTTAAACAACTCTTTAAAATTCTAAGCTCAAAATGAGATGTTTAATGATGATGCAATTGGATTAACTAAAAATCTGTTTTTACTTTATTCTGAAACCAAACGAATATTACCATAACACGGACAATATTCAATTTAGATATATTATAAACGTTCAGTGACGTACATTATATATATATATATATATATATATATATATATATAATGTACGTCACTGAACGAATATATATATATAATTTCATGTGTATACAAGTTTTAAATCCGCAAGAACTCCTATGTTATCCAAGGCCCAATGCTTCACACACATGGTAAACTTACAACTAATTATATTAACGGGCCTACAATTAATCCATATCGAATGTATTGAGAAAGAGTGGGAGAGAGTGTGTGTGTGTGTGTGTGTGTGTGAGAGAGAGAGAGAGAGAGAGAGAGAGAGAGAGAGAGAGAGAGAGAGAGAGAGAGAGAGAGAGAGAGAGAGAGAGTGCTATATAATTGAGGGCTGTGTGATTCAATGAATATGGTAATTTTGTTATTGTTTTATCTGTTCCTTGTTTGATTTAGAGCCGAGGAACTAGTTCTAATAGCAATAAATTAGTGCAAAGTTCTTAGATAAACGGTCTAATTTAGTGTTTCTTTAGCGGGATTTCCATTTAATAATTTTCGCCTCAGAACTACGTAAATAGAAAAAAAACATATAACTATTTATCGCGGTATATATTTGGAAATTCAACAAAGTATTACTCAATAAACCTTCTCAAAATTATGCATAAAGAAGCATTACTGGAGCTTGTATAAAATAATAATTTTTTTTTTTGATCCGCTGTCATCAAATGGAATCGTACCATAATGATCTGAAATATTCAAAAGTCCGTCACGCAGGGGCTGCGTAAACTAAGCAGATTTCCCACGTGAAGTTTAGTAATAGATAAATCTACATACTGGTAACACAACACCACCGAGAATAAATACAAACGGAAATAAGAAATGTTTCATCCAATTTCAATAACCTGCCGACAGGAAGCGTTAGGTTAGAAATGTAAACAAACGGGTCTGCCCACCTCACACCGGAAAGAAAAACAATTACTGAAATATATCAGAATATAAAATATTAATTTTATTGAGAACTATTTACTATATCTAGATAGTTCTAGTACTGTAATTAATAATAAGTCAGAATAATTGTTATCTCCATCAATCAAATTTTAGTAGTCCAAAACCTTAAGACGGGGGGGGGGGTCACCAGGACATATTTGCATGTATTTCAAATAATAAAAGTCTCTTGAATACATTTTTTGGTATTTAAACTTCGAATAATGTGATTTATTATGTAGCAGAGTATTATTAATGTAACATGAGTAGAAGTGGCGGTTTGCTGAAAACAGAAAAATGCAAATATCTCGGTTAATTTTCAAGATAGTATAGAAATGTATACAACAATATTTATAGCAAATTTAATTTTCAATAAGATTGTTTTTGTACAATTTTTCGATCCGACGTATAGTAACGGAGATATTTCGAAAATCCTCCCCTCTAAACCCCCCCCCCCCCTTCCACTTGTCCGATTTCAGCCATTAACGAAGTTGATCTTTCTTTTACATAAAACGACTAAATATCGAGTTTGGTAACGATCAAACAAAAATTGCGACCGGTAACAACAAATATATATATATATATATATATATATACAGTTTTGAACAGACCTCATTTTCGTCATCTACTAGGTAGGATCGATGGACATTTGAAGAAAAATTTCGAAAATTCCGTCATGAGTACAACCTCAATAGCTGATTTCCCTAAAGGAAAATCTGCTAAAAGGATGTTCAAGAAGAACATTGTTAAGTTAAAAAGAAGAGATGAAGGTTTACCTTTATCATCTTTGTCCTTCGCCTAAACCCAGAAATTACTTTTTCCAGTACATAATGTCTTCAGCGATGTAATGGATGCGTGGATGATCTAAATGGCACTTTTTACAATGTAAATATCACTAGCAATAACCATTCCATTTCTGTATCCCGGAGATAAACCATTAAAACATAAACTAAAAGCATTTAACTATTTTAAATCTTTGTGATGATTCAGATAAAGTAGACAAGGGCTACTCTTATATGAGTGACCATGGGTACATCTAATTTATAAATTAAATCTATTTGATTTATTTATTTTAGCTACTAGATAAAGGAATCTGTGGATCTCAAGAAGGAAAAGGTCTAATTTCTGAAATATTTTATCATCTGAATAATTGCGAGGGAAATCATTGAAGCACCTTTCAAATTCAATAGGTTAGATTCATCGTACTCAAACAATATATGAAAATATGATTCAGACAGTTCAAGTATATTTAAGCTTTTGGTATAAGCCATATTTTCCTCGTAGATAGGAAGGAAATTGTCAGGCTAGAGAGGTTTTCTCTTTTAAATTAGCAAAATGAAAGATATTTTTCAAAAAAAAAAAAATGAGATGCAATCTAAGGTTATCATATCGATCTTTTATAGCTTTCCAAGTGCTTACATAAGATTGTGAATCAAAAAGCTGTAAAGTTGTCTCATGGAAACTAGTTCGAAATAGATATTAATTTAAATCATTAAGTCATCTACCCAGGAGATGACGAAAATGAGGTCCCTTGGAAATTGTATATATATATATATATATATATATATATATATATATATATATATATGTATAAAATATAGTCTCTTAACGCTCAAGCGGTCTCAATTTTTGTTTAATCGTTACAATACCCGAAGGAACAATTTCGATAATGGCTTAAATCAGCTGAAGGGGGGGGGTTTAGGGGGGGGGTTTAGGGGGGTTCGAAAATTCGTAATATCTCAGTTACTATACATCACATCGAAAAACTATAGAAACAACCTTATTGCAAAAGGAATGATCTACAAATATTGTTCTATTCATACTTTCTGAATAATGAATATTAACCGAGATATTTGGATATTATAGTTTTCCGCTTTCAGTAAACCCTCACACCTACTTATATTATATGAATAATACGTTATTATATCATGAACCATTTCATTCCTAGTTTTAATACCAAATACGGTTTTTGTTGAATTTTTACTTAGTGGGATATATACAAATACGTTCTGTTGACCCCCCCCACCCTTCTTTTGTTCTTGGATTACTAAAATATCAGTGATTTAGATAAAAATTATTCTGGTTCATTATAAATTACAGTACTAGCTAAAGTAAATAGTGTTCAATAAAATTAATACATTATTTTTAGATATATTTTAGTAGATTCCATTTAAAAAGCTCAAAGGAATCATATAAATCACATTGATAGCGGGCTAAATACTAAATTCTCTTTTGACAGAGATTTAGCAATGTCGTTTAATGTTTGGTTGATGTTAAAATGATTATTTGGTTTAAATAAATTAAATCGTCTTTTTTCAATTGCGGTGATGTAAATGAAATGTATTTAATAAACTACGTAAATACACAATCAATAATATTAATCAAGCCAATAAATAAATTAACTGTAGGTATGTTTTATATCCGATGCTAACATTGATTTAGTTCCACTACGGCTAATCGGGACGGGTTGAACTCAGTTTACCACGCGTTTCCCTAACCAGTATCGAACTAAGGAATTTACCTAATTAGTTAATCATTTATTTATAAATAAATTCCTATTTCACAGGTTGAATCGAGAACTGTAGTACTTGCTGTATTGTGAACGCAGTATACTATTACAAATATAAGAGGATAATACTGGCGTTATCTTCATCTTGCAAGAAGGCATTCTCACTTTAAAATAAATAGAGAGTACGTTCAATTCTTAAATACTGTGGTCAATATATGGTAAATATGAAATATTTTACAAGTAATTGGAAGTTTCTTAACATTGGCTTTAAATTCAAAATTCTTAGTCTTAAAAATTAAAGCCCAGAGCAAACTTAATGCAGTTCCCTTGATAAAGGGAGAATATATAATGCGCTACTTAAAGGTATGTTCAGTGTTAAAAAAAACGAATTTCACAGTTTTCATTTAAAATGAATTATTTTTGTCACAAAAATAAAAAATACATGAACACGGAAGCTACGATGGCTAACGTCAAAACATTACTCTTATTAGAAATGCTCGTACAATTTAAAGTACGTAGAACAAAATAGTATTTTATAAAATCCGGTTCGGTCAGACACCCTTTAAACCCGTTTTGTATGCGCAAAGCTTTAAACCAATGAAGTGTAGTTAAGCTGTCGTGAAGTAAATTAACAATGCAGGAAGTGTAGAAGCTTCCACGGCCTTTAATCGAATGTTATTCTAAATATCACTTGACACCAAACGTGTAGATAAAAAGGATTTATTCACCAATTTGCAATATTATAGTGAATTATTACTCCACTAATTTCTTGAGATTTCATTTAGGTTATACTGTTTTTTACTTTAATGCTCTAAAAATGTTGCCCTATTTAAACCCACATTTGAATTTACAACCTTAATACAAGTTTTTTTTATGATAAAATATTTTACTGGATTTTCCTTTTTCATATTTGTTTTATTACTTTACATAAAGTTGCCTCGTTAAAAACTGAACTTTTCTTTTAACCTATATTAAATACATTCATTTTTAAGTAAGAGTAAAAAAAAAACATATAAAGTAATCCATTTTGAGTTCGTGATTTATTTAAATTGTGTCACTCTTAAAACATTAATAGCAAACTCTGGTAGTTAGCTGTCTGTAATAATTGTAGAGATTAGCAATTCTTTGTTTTCTAGCAGTTTCTGTTCTCTACTACTTCAGTTAAGTCTCCAAGAACATTAAAAGCCCATCATGCTGTGGCTGCGTACTCTGAACAGATATCATAATCATGTGCTGAACTCGTTACGGATACCACCACCATTGTTTCTAAATTTTTCCTTTAAGGAGAATTGTGTGAATGTGACTTAAAATTTTAGATTAAATTAAGGTTGACTCAGATGCCCGTAGTAAAAATTAGTAGGAGTGGGGGTTGAGTTCATGCTCAAAACTAAAACAAAATATCACTGAAAATGTTTGAGGAAAAATGTAAAGGAAAATATTTATATCAATTATATTTGCACAATATTATTTCAATACGATTTTTTTATCGGACTCATCGCATAGGTGGCATTTTGGTATTTTTTCTTTACTCATAGTTATAATATATTTAAGACATTGGTTTTATTTTATTATTTTATATAGTTCAGTTTATAGATTAAGTACTTGTTACGTGAATATTCTTTTTAAGTTGTTGACGTTAGGATTTATTTACTTAACTTGCCTGTAGACATTGGTAAAGGATTGTGCTGTTATTTAGTTTTAGGAATTATAATTTTTTATTGTTTTTATGATTGTTTTAACAGTATGACATTTTAATATTTAATACTGTCTGAGGCATAGGTTCTTTAATGTATTCCCGGTGTGTTAACAGGGCACTGATGATGATGCACTGAGTAGAAAGCAATCTGTCGCTTGAATAAATCTTTATTGTGGAAGTGTGACTTTTTACTCAATCTACGTTATTATTAACTTCCATCTGCCAGATAAACTACTTAAAGGTTTTTCAATTTTCGGTTTTCCCATAATGCATACATTTCGAGATTGGTAATGATAAAACAAAACATGTGAGTGCTAGAGCGCTAACAGAGAAATATATTAATTTAATTAAATATTAATCAAAATTAAACAATTTTGACTGGACTTGAATTTCATAATCTAGTTAGGATTTATGGATATTCCAAAATATTTTTCCTGAGTTCAACTTCAGTAGCTCATTTCCCTTAAAGGAAATCTGCTAATATTCTCGGTCTACAGCTGGAATACTTCATTTTAAATCTGGACTGTTCTGATAAAAGAGTAAAGTATCAAATAAAGGAGTTATTGAAAATTGGCTTCCCGGCGGGGTCTTGATGGCTTTCAGAAAATTGATGATGATTACACCAAAACTCAAACAAGCTTTCACGTTTCCCAGTCATGCATGTTCCTCCCCGCCGAAAGTTGGGCGCTGAAATATGTTGACTCCGACTGTTCTACAAGATAATAATGCCTGCGTACAGTAAAGAGGGGTACAGTAAATTGTTCTTGTAAATGTGTGGGGGTAGTTTACGACAGGATATAAAGCAGAAGCTCCTTACTCTGCCAACGAGACACCAGGATAACTCCCAGGATCACCATATTTCCACGCAGGGCTTTTATTTATTCTCTCAAGCCTCGGCTTAATGCCACCTGTTACATACATTAGGCGCCCCAGCCTCTATTGTGCTTAAAAGAGAATGCATAGCCATGAAATATGCAATGAATTATTAAATAATAAATGGAAGTGGCTAAGATTATAAACGTTTTACTTTTAAGACGTTGCCACAATATTCTTAGACAACATGAGTTGGGCTTAATTCTCAAGGACTCATCAAATAACATACTTAGCAAGTGAATTGTCATTTATTGCTAAATTGTGTTTTGCGTCTCTTTGAAAATTAGCAAGATATATCCAATTTGGGATATTCTTTAACTAAGAGGACTATATTTTGCTAGTTAATTTTTTTTATTACTATACGTGATATAAACAAAAAAAATTTTGATCAGTTCATATTTGGTCAATTTTTAGAAATTATTTTAGACCGTTTGTCTCATTAAATATTTCACATTTAACCAGATTTCTCTTAACCCTCCCAATACCACGGGTCCGGACAATCAGAGACTACCACGGGAGTCCTTGCTGGACCCCACTCTTTTTTACGACATTTTTCATATAAAAACATACTTTATTTGGATTTATTAGTTAGGAATATGAAAAATGACTACAATTAGTACATACCTATTACAATTTTATTGACTGTATGATATTTATTTATTAAAAGAAGTTATTGATTGTAACAAATTTAATGATTAAGAAACAAAATCCTTCGTTTATTGTCTTGGTTCACTGATTTGACTCATTGGAGTCATCATTTTACGTATTTAGTTAGCACAGTTGCCGTTTTAAGGATCAATTAGCTTCTCGTTTTTCATCAAAATATGAGAAAAGAGAGTAAAAATAGGAAGGAATACCTTGTTTTTTATTCTCTTTCCTCGAGTTTGGTGACTTAAAACTTTTAATTTCTTTTAATCAATAATTTTTTTACAATCAATAAATTCTTTTAATAAATAAATTTCATACAATCAATAAAATTGTAATAGATATGTATTAAAAAAGTTATACGTGTAGTAGCATGGGGTCTCGCAAGGACCCCAAACCAAGTTTTTTTAGAAATAAATAAATTATTAATGGTTTATCTAATAGAATCTATAAAAACTGTTAGTACAATCTGATAAAAACCCGTTTCAAAGGAATAGTCACAAAGTAACAATTCGATTGGTCAAGTCTTTCATAAAGTTCTCGTAAAAATTCGGAGAGCTGGGGTCCTTGGAGGACCCCATGGTACTGGGAGGGTTAAGCGAAATCAGCTATTGAGGTTATACGCGATTTTGGAAATATTTCTTCAAATGCCTATCTATCCTATCTACTAGATGACGAAAATGAGGTCCGTTCAAAATTATACATATATATGTCAGTTAACGCTCTAGCGGTGGAAATTTTTGTTAAATCGTTACTAAATTCGATATATAAGCAGTATATGTAAAAAGAAGGATCAAGTTCGTTTACTGCTAAATCGGAATGAGGAGAGGTTCGGGGGTTTAGAGGGGAGGAATTCCGAAAATTTCAAATATCTTTGTTATTATACGTCGGATCGAAAAATTGAATAAAACCAATTTTATTGAAAATTGAATTCCCTTTAGATATTATGTATATTTGTTCTCTATTATGAATGTTTTTTTTTAGTTTTCCGCATTCAGTAAACCCTCACTCCTACTCATGCCATATTAACAATAAGCTGTTATATTATAAAACAACTCATTTGAAACTTAAATACCAAATATGGTTCTCATTGAAAGTTTTAATTTTTGCGAAAAATGCAAATACGTGATGCACGTAGGAAATCTGCTTAGTTAACCCAGCCCCTGCGTGAAGGCCCTTTTTAGATACAATATAGACCTGCATTCATGTAGTTCATTAGCTAAATTCTTTGAAAGAGGATTATATTTTGGTGATATAATATTTTTAATATTTTTTGGTGAATAGTCTTGTAATATATTTAGTAACAGAAAAACATTAAATTAATTTCTTTTAATTCATTTTATTGTCATGAAGTGAATTTACTTAAAGTAAACCTAATATTTTCCCTCGTATTTTTTAATATTTTAATTTTTTTTACTTAATTATATTGCAAATGTATCATTTTAATTTTAGTTCCACCTTTATTTTATTAAAAATAATTTGACGTCATGTGATTGATGATTTGTTTTTTTAAATTTATTAACGTCCCCTTTATGCTACTACGGCTAATCGGTACTGGTTATCTACAGGTTACCACCCTTTTCTAGCCAGGGTGGGCCCAAGGAGTTTATTTAATGAGTCCGGCACTAAATAAATTTCCACTGCCCAGGGCGGGAATCGAACCCGCCACTCTAGGTCTACCACGTGAGAATAGGACCAACGCCTTAACTCACACGTCCAACCTGAGCCCCGATTGGTGATTTAGCTTTCTTGTAAGCAACTCACCATTAGTGAGCAGCCACAATTATTTGTTTAATAAGACAGTTTTCTACTATAATAAAGTAGACCAAAGAGCTGATTCTCTGAAATAAAATAAAATATAGGGACTTCCACTATTACATAGTTTGATTGGATTTTAAAGTTATAAATATTGTTGCGTGGAAGTTATGAAATAAAATGATACTGAATAATTCTTGTCATTAGAACAAATTTTATGTTAAAGGGGTATTTGCCAAGCTATTGCAAACGGTTTCCATGAAATTGGATATTAGTCGGTTGCATTCAACTGAAATAACCAATTTCACAAGAAAGTAATGAGCTTCAAATGCAATACATCGTCGATCTGAGAAAAATTTGAGGGCAGAGTTAACTGGCGAGTTCTAGGAGATAGAATAAACCTTTTACGATATTATCAGACTAAGAATTGCGGATAAAAAGGGACCAAGGGGAATGTGTTGGGGATATATCATTATCTCTGGAGCAACAAGTGGGCCATGAGGGATTCGAGGCGTTAGCTCTTCTTCATAATCCACCTCGTTCATTTTCAAGTCATTATCCGACCCATTAACATAAATGGAACTTGTTATAAACCAACATTTGACGCTACGTTTCAACAAATTACCTCCCGCTTAATAACCCTTTACACGGCCGTACGGTTCATTTTATGATGATTAAAATCATCCGTTATGTGGGAGGTTGGTCGGTTTTTAATTGAAAATAAATTTATATAGGAATATAAAGTAGACTAATAAGGTAATTAGTTTAGAAAATCGATTTTGTTCTTCTTTATTTAACTAAACGGGAGGTAATATGTTAATGAGTTCCAGCGGAGAAGGGTCTTTTTTTTCAGCCAGGCTGGGGATGCTGAAACTAAGATTTTTAACACTCAGAAATAATAAATAGATGACTTCATATGCTCATTCCAATCATAATTTTTTCACTTTTAGCAATTAATTTTATATAAACAAGACTAGAAATTTAATCAGGTAAATAGATATTAAGTAGCAGTAGGTGGGTTTTTACTGAAGGCTGAAAATTATCTATGAATATACATTAATAAATAAATTTATTCCTCAAATAGGTTTTCTGTTTTGGAGCCATTTGTGACCCCATCCATGCATCTTTAATTTTACAAAATTCATACATTAAAACCTGTTGTAGAATACTCACGTGTTATTGTTTCAATCGTTTCTCAATCTGATTCACTGAATATGTCTAAAATCACAAGCCTCGAGTGGCTGTTATGTATTTTGAGTTCAAGAAAGACATTTCAGAATGAAGTATATTCGAAAAATTAGCTAAATTGTGACGATATATGATGACATAAGGTAGAATATTTTTGAAATCGAAGTGGGTTCCGTTCGAAATTTAGGCTGTTTATTTGAGATATTAGTAAGGTCATTCACTATCCGTAATGAAGTCTTATGAATACTTCTCAATGGGATCTTCCATGTGACTGTAAAAAGGAGGTTATCAGAATTATAGAAGAAAACGCATAAAAACCTAGATAATAATAAAAAAAGAGAGATAGATAAAAACCTAAATGTTTCTCACCCTCTTTTAACATGCCAAATCTATGTTTATTTAAGCCAAGCGATAAACCTCAAAACAAGCTTAAAAGAACTGTTCGGAGACAATAATTATTTTGTTTACGTTTTCCGGAAGGAAACTCATTTTTTTCAAAAAGTATAGATGAAATATAATTTAACAATAAATACATTTTTAAAATGAAAGCCTTATTTGGTTCAGTCATGTCCGATCAAATGCCCTTAAGATGAACGCATATTCTCAAAAATCTTTAAGATCAAAGTTGTGTAACTAAATCGTAGCGTGAAATATTGCCCTTAGATAAGAGGTGCTTTGGAAAGGCGGAGGTTGCTAATTTCCTGACACTTGTAGCTGAGCCGCCGACTAACTAACCAGTCCTCAATTAAACTACAATCTCGGTTATTTGATCTACCAATTTCTATTTCACTAACTAAGCACTTCTCTAGTTTACAAACTCTTAGGAGCTTCTGACAGTTTAGCATTAACCTATATCGGCACATAGTTTAATTTGGAATATGGTGGACAAACTTTAAGATCCTTTCATTGACTCTAAATATACAAAGATAAGTCGTAAAAAGTGAGCAATAGCAACGTGGATTTTCCACATGAATGCAAGCCATACTCCTAACATCACAAATTCGATACTTCATTCCTCCAATAATAAGAACCCTATGTAAACACTACTTAAAATAGTGAGTTGAGCGTGAGATTAGCAGTGGTACAATTGCATTAAATGGTACTATCATAAATATAGGCCGAAAACCGAATATTCAAATAGCCCGTTTGATATTTGAATAGGAGGGGTGAGTGTTCAGAATAACAATTATAAACGAAAAAAATGATTAAAAGATCTACTCTATGAAATTTTTCGATCCAACACAAGGTAACATAGATTCTTCTTATTTTGTGCCCAATATTTTTATATATTCTTCATATTTTCTTGGCAAGGGTCACCAATAAAAAACATTTATGACGATCTCCCCAGTGGGGATAGTAGCAACGAACCTAAACGGGAACGAGCACTTTAGAAATGGAGAGCCCCTGAAGGGGTGGCATATAGACCACGAAACATGTAGTGCAGTATCAATAATGTTTACGGGAAAAAATGTCTTTTATTGGTGACCCTTGCCAAGAAAATATGAAACTACAGAGATATTTGGAATTTTAAATTTTACCCTAATCTAGACTTCCCCCGCCTTCTTACCTTCCTGTTCTGATCACTACAATTAACAATTTTTATCTTGACTATTATAAGAAATATTAAGTATGGCTAAGTAAGAATTTATTTCTCTGGAAAATATAACGTTTATTGAGATAAGTATTTGGTATTTAGCTCGGAATGAGAAGTTTTATGAAACATTGTCTTATCGTATGAGATTGTCACACGTACACACGAACTTTTTTATACGAATGCCTAAAAAAGGTGTATACCTAGGCAGCTTAAGACCTGGATTTTCGGTCAATAGGGACAACATAAATCATGAATGACCTAGTGTTCTTTCAGGTTACAACTCTAGTCAAGGTTGGGCAGAGGATTTTATGAAATGAGTTCGAAATTCAAATAAAGAAATTCTTATTACCCAATCCCCCCCAAACCCTTATTACCCCCCCCCCCAAACCTTTATTACCCCCCCCCCCCAAACCCTTATTAACCCCCCCCCCCCAAAAAAAAAACCGTCGACGTAAGGAATTTCATTAAGACCAACACCTGAACTCATATCCCAAACCAGAGGGTTTTTTTTATTTGTTTTTATTTATTTATTGTTTATTTTATTTTTTTAATTTTACGTCCACTTTATGCAACTAGGCTAATCGGGACGGGTTATCTACAGGTTACCATCCTTTTCTAGCCAGGGTGGGCCTAAGGATTTTTTTTTTTAATGAGGCTGTCATTAAATAAATTTCTACTGCCCAGGGCGGGATTCGAGCCCGCCACTCTAGGTCTGCCATGCGAGATAAGGACCAACGCCCTAACTCGCACGGCCAACCCGAGCCCCTAGAGGGTTTTTTTTTCTCTCATAGTAGCCCTATGAGGAGTTATTATTTGAATAATGTTCCATTGGCACATGGCATATTACATGTATGGTTATGTTTAAACACATTTTTATTTTACAATATATACACGTTAATCCACGATATACTCAAATATAATATAAAAAATAATAAAAAAAAATACAATGTTAAAATAAGTAAGATAATTACACTTAAAATTAATAAATGAAATGGAAAAATAAATAATTAAACTAAGAACAAAAAGCCCACCCTGGCTAGAAAAGGGTGGTAACCTGTAGATAACCCGTCCCGATTAGCCTAAGTTGCAAAAAGTGGACGTTAATAAATAACAATAATAATAATAAGCTGATGTTTAATTTTGCGAGTCTATGTATGGTAAATATATTGATTTATAATCCCCATTCCTCACAATCAACTTTACATTCTAATGTATTATTGCTACATCTATATCTATAATTTTGATAAACTTTATAAGTTCTTTATTATATTTGTTAAATATAATATATGGTGGTTCTGGACAATTACCTCCTTTTAAAATTATGTTCATTATTAAATTTGATCTATTTTGATTAAATGTTATACAGTCATAAAGTATATGTAATAACGTTTGTGTTGTCTGTAAGTCGAAAGTACATTTGTCATTGTCTTGAATTTTAAATCTTGTTAAATAATATCCTGTCTGTCCATGTTCCGTTAGAAATTGTGTGCATTTGTGATGGTGACTCTTAATTGTATTATAGTTGTGAGTTATATTTGGTATGTATTGATGTAAGTTGTAAGATTTGTTACATGTCGTCCATTCTATGTTCCACTTATGTATTGTGTCGGTACGTAATTCTTTTTCAATGTATGGGAGTGGTACGAGAGAGAATTCTGGAATTATTTTTGTATCTTGAGCTGCTTCCTTTGCTAACGTGTCAGCTAGTTCGTTTCCAATATTTTCTGAATAGGCTTTTATCCAGTCTATGTGTATGTGCAGATTTAAATGTATAATTTCCTGAATATTTTGTTTAATGTTTTCTGTAAGCGGGTCGTGTATAGTAGCGTTGCGTATTGAGTAATCTAGTGTCGTGTTGTCTGTGTGTATGGTCGTATATTTATATAGGTTATATGGTGATTTTACAATACCTTCGGTAGCTTTTAAAACAGCGCATTTCTCAGCTTGATTATTTGAGCACCTAGCATCAAGTCGGTATTTGTCCTTTAGAATATGTCCTCTTCCAGTCTCTACAACTAATGCTACTCCAGGTGTATTGTTGTCAGTTTTGCTTCCATCAGTAAATATTTGTGATGTCATAATGTTTTCAGTCCATGGTTCGTCCAAATGTGATGTAGCCAGATAGCGCCGGGTGTAGCCAGAGGGTTGGCTAACATTTAGAGAAATGAATAAAAATGAGGCTTCATGTAGGTTGAATTTCATATAGCTATATATAGCTAATTTCACTTTTTCGAATAACAGTTTGTAGGCATACAGGAGTATATTTTTAATATTCAAAAATACAGCTGCTGGACAAAGACAGAGTTTTTGGTCAAAAGAAGTTTGACTTATGAATAAAAAAGTTGCGGGGAAGTAGTTGTATTGAGTTTGGGGGCGGTAGCGAGATTTGATGGCCCTACCAATAAAAGTTGCTAACGAGCCAGTTAAGTCCAAGCACGTCCTACAGAGTTGCTCCTTTCCAACGGCAACTATACAGCAAAATGCTCTAGTTCACCAACAATCTGCATCCAAGCAGTCTTATGGTGCCTTAGCAGTTTTGTGGTTTTACTTTAAAATAAGGTGAATTTTTAAGAAAGTCCAATAACAGAGTGAATGTCTGCGACGTGCTTATATTTTTGATTCTTTATCTTATTATTAGAACCCCCTATATACCACTACCGTCAGTAAGATGAAAGTAAAAAATGGGAAATCTGCTAATAGATGCAGGTTCGATCCCCGACAAGCAAGAACATTAGTTCACGAGTTCGTTACCAAAGCGCGCTACTGTCACAGTGTTTATGGATCAGTCTTACGAATATATACGTCCAATTGGAACGCGTATTATATAGGGTACAATGGGGCCCGTCAGTCAGCTGGAGACAACTCATTGAAGGCCCTCCTTGGTTAACGGGGTTGTATCGAGTTAATCACTCACTACGTAAAAAATCTGATCCCGAATTCCTAATTGAGGGCGGCTAAATATTACAAAGGTCCATAATGTCAGTCAACAAATTATAAGAAGGTCTATAATATATTCTTCTATTTCGATTATTAACCCTCCGTCGGGCGCGTGTATCTCTCAGATACATATTTCTAGAAAAATATTTGCCACACCTCCTAGCATAGAGTGGTGTTGTAGTACTTCGAGTTATGTGTTTTAGAGAACTCCCCCTCAAGGTATGTTGTGTCACTGTGTTTAACGGAGTCGTGTGTTTCACCTGTCATTAAATTGTATCTCCTAGATACCACGCGCCCGATCTCGTAAGTTTTTTTGAAATCTGTATTTCATAAATATGTACATCAATTAAGTTTCTCTTTATTAAATGGAATCATATAAACCTATTATTCTATTATTTTGCTCAAACATGAGCTTTCAAAAGAACTTGTACAAGGATATATTGCACGACGCAGTGAGAATAGTAGACGTTTGCCAACCGAACTAAGGACGAAACTTTAAGACTACAGAGACTCATAAGAGTACACTAGCTCATTGGACCATACATTGAACTCAAGTACAGAACAGCATAAAAAAAGTCCCTCCACTACAACGAACAAAGAAAATGATGTGAACCAAGCAAAACTGAAAATAAATGTAGGTGTACTAATTACTTTTGTGAGATTTGCAAAAACAAAATTTGTTAACAACATAGTTCCATGCTTTGTCCTAATTGTAATGCAGCTCTGCAAAAGAAATAACAATTAAACTGGTATTTTTAAAATTTGTTGATGATTTTCATTAAATCTTATCTAAAAGTGATTTCGTGCTACTTATTTTTGATTGAAGTTATATTAAGATATATTTTTATATTGTTCACAAACTGAAATGAAATATGTATAATAAAGGCATGTGCATTTAAACAATTCCTCTTGATATTTGTGTTTTTTAATTATATTTTAAAAATTATCGTCCACCGTTTCTTTATATTATAATACTTATCAATTTTAAAAATTATTTACTTCTTTCAAACAAATACTTCCTCTGTTATGGTTTCTAATCACACGCTGAACATTTTAGTGCAAAATATATATTAAAAAACTGTATTTCCGTAAAAACGGTTGAGGTTGTATCTCTGAGATAAAGCGCCCGATGGCGGAATATTCTTGACGCGCCCGACCGAGGGTTAAAATATAATCCCCTACCAGTATTTTCGTCTTCTGTATAACAGACCTCTTTCTCTAGACCACTATAATATATAAATGCACAAGAGGAAAAACGAAATATGCAATAGAGGAAAATTCCACCATAAAACATTTATTATGAAAGTTGACTTTCATCTCCTTAACGGGATATTATCAAGCTAGGAGAGGAGCTGTAGACGAGTGAAATTCAGTCCTCTTCTCGTTAAGGAGACCAAGTCGAGTTTTCTTACATCGTGGAATTTTATCAGTTCATTCATCTTTCGATTACAAATTCCAAGACGTCTGGGCCTGCATCAAGCAGCAAAGGCATCAAAATTAAAGATAAATTAGTTGCCTTTTAATTTATTGATACTGGGACCAGTAACGTATAAGATTAATGGATAATACCACCTTATAGAATGAGGATGAAATTCGAAAGAGCACGGGTTGATTATCAAGCATGGTTCAGAAGAGGAAGAAGCACTACGTGCAGATATTTACCATCAAACAGAAACTGGAGAAGCGGCTTCGTGCTTTCATTGAGATCAAAGCCAATCACGATTGAACAGGTGGGAGCTACCTGTGTACAATAATAACAGATCTTGGAATTACAGAGAACCTTGTGGATCTTACAAAGGCGCCTACCAATGGCTCTGTTCATTGACTATCGGTACACGGATGGTTGAGGTGTTCGGTATCAGGATACAGAGGCGGCTTGTCTTTCATGTTGTGCAACCAATCCTCGGAGAAGAGTATACGGGAAGCATCAAAGGCGAAACGGGAGTACATATAGACAAGATGCATAAATCCAATACTTATGATTGTAATTGATGGATTCATGTCAGTTTTGAAGCCTAAGCATGATAGGTCTGATCTCAAGGTTGTCAGAACTATATTAAACGCAAAATGGGAGAATTACTCTTAAAAATGAATGAATTCCCTTTCTAACTAATTATCTTCTAAATTTTTAACTCATTTTGATTCCATTGGTATTTTTTATTATTATTTGTGTACTTAGCCATGCTAGTTAAAGCGTTGACTTTAATCTCACATGGCAAATCTAGAGTGACGAGTTCGACCATCCCCTGGGCAATAGGAATTTATTTACTGACGAAATTCATTAAATAAACTTCTCAGTCTCACTCTGGCTAGGAAAGGGTGGTAACCTGTCGATAACCCGTCCAATTAGCCTAGTTGCAAAAATTGGACGTTAATAAATAATTTAAACTTATTATTTGTGACAATGGTTTCTAATGTGAATGTTCATAGTACAGTAAATTTTAAATAGCTGAGACAGACAATTAATATTTTCAAACTGAGCTTATTTTAAATATGTGTATTTATTGATTACGATTGTTTGTTTATAATTTATTTATTTTACTCGGAAAATTATTTTAGCAGATTTCCGATAAGGGAAATCAGCTATTACGTTTGAACTCATGATGATTTTGGAAAACCAATCCTCCAAAAGTCAATCAACCCTCTCCAAGGGATCGACCCACTCCATCTTCAGTGCCTGTTGACATAAAGAAAAACCTATGAACATCATGCAACCAACATTATTTAAATCAACAAATTTAGCCTAAAAAAGAAAGAACACAAAATAAAATGCAAGATTACTATCAACAATGGATCAAAATCGCTGTATAATTAACTAGGTAAACTGTTAGAATTAACTAGATTGCTACAGTTTAGTTTTAAATTATTTCCTATTTTTAGATTTTGACTAGCAAGTATGCTTTTAGATAATGACAGTCCCCGTTTTTCTATGATATGTATTTCTACTTTGATTTATTGTAGACAGTTACCTTGTATTTTAATTTTTTTTTCTTTTTTAAGCTAAAATGGTTAATTTAAATAATGTTCATTGCATCATTTTCATAGGTTATTGTTTATTTCAACAGGCATTGAAGGTGGAGCTGTTGCACAGTCCAAATAAACACAGGTCGTAGAAAAAAACTGTCCTAATTTGTACATTCAGATTGATCTAGACATTTTTCACTCAACCTAACTCAGACTGATAAAATTGGCCTATTTTAGGGATCGTTTAAGGGATTTTTTTCAACATCCCCAGTACTATACTGACCCTTCGGTCTGTATAACGTCAATGCGATTAGCTGTGTCTTATTACTCTGTCGACTGAGTTAAGAGTCCAATGTCTGGGGCCATTACTCGCGTCTAACTAAAGAGGTAGGTAGGGTAACCGCTGTTCTGAGTGGGAGGGCTAAGGGTTGTTCATGGCCTCCCTTGAATTGCAACTCCCTTAATCCTCTGGGTTAACGACATGTAATTACCCCTGGGTGTTGCATTTAACCATTCTCCATGGAAAATATTGCTCTCCAGTCCGTTTCCACCCAAAGGAATCAGACAATTGATTACAACTTGTAAAAAGTTAAAGTATAGTTTGTGTTGGAATCTTCTTTTATTAAAATTATTATAAAGTTGCTTTCCTACGAAAAAAAGAATCTTCTGAATAAGTGAACAAATAAAAATGTGTAACATTTCATACTGCTGCGAAAATTAAATAAATGAAAAATTAAACAGAGATAGCCGCGTATTTGAGAGGTACGAAGGAGATGAAAGGATCCGACCGAGGAGGAACTGTTAGCGCCAGTGGTGTCTGGATTGTTGCAGACTAAAGAGTCCAGTACCTTCAAGACCGCGTCCTTTGATATTGCGGTCCTTTTATATAAGCATGTGCAACTCGCCCGACAGCTTAGTTTGTTTATCAGTGCGTTCAGTGCTACAGTGCGACTTAATTGCAGTGCGGTAAAGTGTCATTATGTGAAGAACAGTGTTGTGCCGTGACTCTGTAAAGAACAGTATAGTGCCGTCTTTAAGACAGTGCAGTGCCGTTAACTTCGCAAAGTAAAGGACAGTGCAGTGCCGTCTTTTTGTGAACTTCAGTGGCCGCGAGTGAGTTATTCGACTGTGTAATCTAAAAAACAGTGACGCTATCAGTGAGTACTGTGAGTAGTAATTAAGAATAATTAACCAAGTGTGTAGTGCATTCTTAATTAAATTCTCCAGTGACAAAAACTGGGAAACTTGTGTGTGTCTAATTTTGCAATCCAAAAGAACTCTAATAAACAACGTTTATGGGAAATGAACTCTAATAAACAACGCAGGAATTATGGGCAATGAAATAGTCGATATCCACGCCAAAAGTGCCTCTAAAAGTAGTGAAGAGGTAATTTACAATAAAATTACTCCGACTGTGTTAAAATCTTTACTAAGAGAAAAAAGTATTAATTTGTGGCAACAGAGATGGAATCATACAGATAAAGGATCACACCTAAAATTATATATACCAGTTTTAAAAACCAATATCCCACTATCCCAACATACATATTATCTCACACAAATACTAACAGGACACGATAATACAAACTCTTACTTATACAGATTCAAACTTACTGACTCAAATACTTGTAAATGTGACAGTTACACTGAACAGACATTCACCCACCTTATTTATGAATGTAGACTGACTCAAAACATACGAAGACAGTTAAAGACTTTTATTCCCGGATGGCCTATTATTCCTGATATTTTATTTTCAAAACACATACATTTATTAAAAGAAATATCCTACAATATCCTTAAGCTGAGAGAGGAAAAAATAATATAAAATTAATATTATGTAATTTTTATTGGTTATTTAATTGTACTATTTAATATTTTTTGTTTATTTTATCAAGTTTAATATTTATAATTTTATTTACATTTAATATGTATATATATTATTATATAAAAAATGTTAGAATTTTGACAAAATGCACATATAATGCAAATATGCATGGGATGTGCAGAAAATAAAATCCCTCCACATAGGGTTACTATGTAGAGGAAATAAAAAAAAAAAAAACAACGTTTATTACTGATTTTGTAATAAAACGTAACAATACATTACCTTGCTTTTGATTTCACTTAATTTTCTGTAACAACATAACGATGTTCTTGACAGACTATGACTACATACATTTTTATAATCTTCTTAGTGTAGTTGAGTACTACAGAGCTGAGGACAATTTCATGAAAGTCATCTGCTTCTAGAGTTTATCAGTGTATGCGTTATCTAATACATAAAATAACTTTCCTTGAAGTTTCCAGTAAATAGTTGTGCTAATGTAGGTGTAGCTGCGGGTGCGCCTTTGAAGCTCTAGTGGCCGAAAATTTAGTTTAATTGAATCCAAACTCAATATATAACAGATATTCCAATTAATAACGCAGTAAACACACACACACACACACACACACACACGTATGCATATATATATATATATATATATATATATATATATATATATACTAGCTCAAAAACCCGGCGTCGCTCGGGAATTATTTGAGGCTGAATGGTGATGGTATATTTTTGGCAAAGCTATATTTTACACAATATTTTGACATTTACCCGTCCTAGTGTTTAGGGGTAACACCCGTCGTTTCTGGGGATTTGTTAAGAATCAAATTAATTGTTTATGTAAGACTTCACTGTCCTGCATATTGTCATATTTCCCGTTTCCTGTGCATTATGCATAGATTTCAATTATTAAGGAGAAAATATTGCCATACATTTGAATTAATTTTTTCAGGTGAGGTACCTGGTAGTTCATATTGAAAAGAAGTGTTGAGAAAATTTCTCTAAATAACAAAATAAACAACTTTTGATATGTGCATATTTGCCGAAAATGCAATAGGAAGCGAAATATCACTATTATAAATTTCAGGCGTTCCTTATAACACTCACTTCTGCCCGTCCCTAGAAATGTTAGTATAGCTTATTATAATGAAGGCATTAGTACTAATTCACATACCGAGTTTGGCTTAATTCGGTTGAGTCTTTAGTGCCAAATAAAATTGTGGACTCCCGCTATAGTTTTTAGCGTATAATTCATTTATACTTCCGTATACGGCAAAAGTGTATATAACAAAAGTTACTCTAAATTACAAAATAAAAAACTTTTGTTATGTGCATATTTGCCGAAAACAAACAGACACGAAAGAAACAAAATGTAGTTATGGTGTCTATGACATGTGAAACGAAAAGTTATCGTGAAATTTCGCAAATAAAATCAATGTACAGACAGAGGTTACAATTTTATATATATATTATATTATATTATATGACCTCATTTTCATTTATCTAATTAGGTTTAATGAGGATTTCAAGACATTTTCTGAATGTCTATAGATCATTTCCCTTAAGGGAAATCTGCTTAAAAAGTGTTTATCTTTAAACGAGCTAGTTGTGAAAATCAACAAATTCAGAAACAGCATTTTGATTTGGAACATTTGGTTTTTTATTTCAAATGCAAACTAATTTTTTTTTAGGTTAATTGAAATACCTTTTCTGTTTTGTCATTGAAATACATGGTAATGGAAATATACTGAACTTTAAAATAATATTTTAAAAACTTTTTGGCTTACTATAAAGCCCTGGAAATATAGCAGCAAGCCTAGTGAAACACTGGAAATTAGTAAGATTCAGGTAGATTGACACGGTAATGAATGTGAATATTTTAAAACTCCTAGAAACATTTTATTTTAAGAAGTTTTTTTTCGGAGATCAAAAGAAAGATTATTAAATCTAAAGTAAGAAATCTGAGTAAGAAGAAATGGCCTTTTTAAGGTAGGGACTGCAAAAAAATAGAAACTTTTGTTTCATTCTGAATAAAATCTTAAATGTAATCCTATAAAGGAAATACGTTTGCCATAAATATCAAATTTCAGTGATAAATAACTTTGTAAAGAAGCGAAGGATAGTATGAAAAGGAAGCTTTTTAGAGGCCGAAGATCTTGGTGGAGATATTTTCTGAAGAAGAGTGGGCAGAGAGAGGAGTGGGTTGATTCTATTGGCGAACTCTAGCAGGAGCGAGGTGAACTAACCTTCCTCCGAGGTAAATCCAGTGGTCTTTTCTTCCCTTAAAAGCTTTTAGTACACTGAGTAAAGCTTTTTCCTCTAGCCCTCCAACTAGTACTCATGTATGTTACAAATATATCATGAACGTTTTACATTATCATTTATATTTTCATGGTCGGATTTTTTGCAGATTTTTTTTTTAGCAGATTTCCCTTAAGGGAAATCAACAATTGAGGTCGTATTCATAACGCGATTTTTGAAAATTTTCTTCAAATGTCCATCGATCCTACCCAGGAGATGACGAAAATGAGGTCCGTTCAAAATTTTATATATATATATACATATATATATATATATATATATATATATATATATATATATATATATATATATATATATATATATTTGTCTGTTAACGCTATAGCGGTCGCAATTTTTGTTTGATCGTTACCAAACTTTATATTTAAGCGTTTTATGCAAAAAGAAAGATCAAGTTCGTAAATGGCTGTAATAGGACCAGTGGGAGGGGGATTTTTGAAAATTCGAAATATTTCCGTTATTATGCGTCGGATCGAAATATTTTATAGAATCAATCTTATTGCAAATTAAATTTACTATAAATATTGTTCTGTACATTTATTCTGTATCTTGAATATTAACCGAGATATTTGCATTTGTATTGTGTGTGTGGTCGGCAGGAGTCGGCTATGTTCGGGACTATCCGCCGAGAGCTAGTGCGGCCGTTTCCGTAACTATTCGTCCCTCGTGAATAGGTCTAGAGATACCTTCCTACTAGTGTTATTATTAGGCAGATTTCTCTATTGCAAAACTTCACGTGGGAAATCTGCTTAGTTTACGCAGCCCCTGCGTGACGGACTTTTTTGATTAAATGTTGAACAGCCATAAAGTATATGTAAAAACGTTTGTGTTGCCTGTGAGACACAAGTACATTTGCCATTGTCTTGAATTTTAAATCTTGTTATTTAATGTCCTGTCTGTCCATGGTCCCTGTGGCCATCATAGGTAGATATACTATAATCAGAGTACGTGACTGCGATCAACAGTTTGTGTATAATTGCCAAATTTTAAAATTCGTCTGTATTATATGAAGCGTTTTTGAAGATACCTCTAATTATTATTCCATTTAGTTTTCTAATATTTCAATATCACAGTATTTTCATTTCCAGCTTTACGACTTCAAAGCCATTATCAAGTTTTGGATCTAATGTTAAGGGTCATGAAATGCCCCAATAAATTCATATGGAAATATCTTCATGTCAATTGGTTACATTCAGTTTTTTTATTGAGTTAGCTCTAATAAGATTGCCGATGATGAATATTTTTAGAAATGTTCATAACAATTACTAGTTACTTCTAAATGACAAATACAGACAATGTCCAAAAGAAACAGTGTTTTTTCGAAACTAGAGAGACAACCTTATTTATTTAAATTACGCTTTGCAACCAATATACATTTCGTTTTTCACATTTTAGCAGATTTCCCTTAAGGGAAATCAGCTATTGAGGTTGTACTCATGACGGAATTTCCGAAATTTTTCTTCAAATGTCCATCGATCCTACCTAGTAGATGACGAAAATGAAGTCCGTTCAAAACTGTATATATATATATATATATATATATATATATATATATATATATATATATAGATATATATATATATTTGTCTGTTACCGCTCTAGCGGTCGCAATTTTTGTTCGATCGTTACTAAACTCGATATTTAGTCGTTTTGTGTAAAAAGAAAGATCAAGTTCGTTAACGGCTGAAATCGGACCACGGGGAGGGGGGGGGTTTAGACGGGAGGATTTTCGAAAATTCGAAATATCTCCGTTACTATTCATCGGATCGAAAAATTGTACAGAATCAATCTTATTATAAATTAAATTTACTATAAATATTTTTATATACATTTATTCTCTATCTTGAATATTAACCGAGATATTTGCATTTTTATTAAATCCTGGGCGGCTAACGGACGGAGTGTCTTTCCCGCCAAAAGCTAGTTCGGCCGTTTCATTAAATGCTCGGCTGTCGTGAAATTTCTCTATTGTAAAACTTCACGTGGGAAATCTGCTTAGTGTACGCCGCCCCTGCGTGACGGACCTTTGTTACTAAGATATTTACACGGCGTGAATTTTCCTTTTTTCTATAGATTGATCTAGTTACTTAAAAGATAATTAAAAACTCCGTCACGCAGGGACTGAGTAATCAAAGACCCAAGTGTCTTATATCTATATATATATATAAAATTGTAACCTCTGTCTGTACATTGATTTTTTTCGCGAAATTTCACGATAACTTTTCGTTTCACATGTCATAGACACCATAACTGCATTTTGTTTCTTTGGTGTCTTTTTGTTTGTTTGTTTGTTTGTTTGTTTATTTGTTTGTTTGTTTGTTACCTTTTCACGCATAACCGGCTGAACCAAATTTTATAAAACTTGGTATGTGTATTACTACTAACCCAACTTAGACTTTAGGCTATATTAATATTCTCTGAGACAAACAGGAGTGGGGGTTATAAGGGAGGCCTGAAATTAAAAATAGCGATATTTCGTTTCCTATTGGTTTCTTGGCAAATAAGCATATAACAAAAGTTGTTTATTTTTTTATTTAGAGTAACTTTTGTTATGTACACTTTTTTCGAATACCGAACTATAAAGGTGTTATACGCTAAACATTATAGAGGGAGTCAACAATTTTATTTGGCACAAAGACTCAACCGAACTAAATAAAACTCGGTATGTGTATTAGCACTAACACCTTCCTTATAATAAGCCATACAAACATTTCTAGGGATGGGCAGGAGTGGGGGTTATAAGGGACGCCTGAAATTAAAAATAGTGATATTCCGTTTCCTATTGGTGTTTCGGCAAATATGCACATAACAAAAGTTGTTTATTTTGTTATTTAGAGAAAATTTTGTTATATACACTATCGTCGAATACCGAATTGTAAAGGCGTTATATGCTAAAAATTATTGCGGGTGTCAAGAATATTATTTGGCACAAAAGAGTCCACCGAACTAAATAAAACTCGGTATGTGTATTATCTCTGACACCTTAATTATCATAAGCCATACCAATATTTCTAGGGACGGGCAGGAGTGGGGGTTATAAGAGAGGCCTGAAATTAAAAATAGCGATATTTCTTTTTCTACTGGTTTTTCTGCAAATAAGCACATGACAAAAGTTGTTTATTTTGTTATTTAAAGTAACTTTGGTTATATTCACTTTTGCTGTATAACATAAACGAGATATGCGTTAAAAACTAAAGCGGAAGCCAACAATTTTGTTGAGCACAAACGATTAAACCGAATTTAACAAAACTTGGTAAGCGAATTAGCATTAATTCTTCCATGATTATAAGCTACATTAAAATGTTTAGGTTCAAACGGGAGTGGGGGTTATAAGACAGGCCTGAGATAAAAATTCGCAATTTTCATTTTCTATTTTTTTTTCGGCTAACGTGCACATAGCAAAAGTTGTTTACTTTCGTTATTTAAAGTAACTTTTGTTGTATTCACTTTTGCCGTAAATGAAGTTAACACGGCATATACGCTAAATCCATAGCGGGAGTCATTAATTTCATTAGTGCTTATTTAAGTGTTTTTAATAAATGCATGTTATAACAAAAGATGTTATGTTTTAGTCTTATATGATAGTTGCAAGTATGATTCGGATTAGTGAGCTTATAAATCTCCGTCGCCTCCTCATTTATTTATTTATTTTCCCTATAACTTTGTTATTTATTTCTAATAGAATATAAACTATAAGAGCATTTCTGGTATTTAATATAAACTCGATATGAATGTTTAAAGTATTACTAGGTTGCAGGGGGGGCTCTCTTCCCCTCATCTAGCTTTTTGAACATAAATGAAATTATGTTTAGGGATCTATTATTTAGTTCCATCAGGGAGATAAATTATTAAAATAATATTCTGAAGCAATATTCTAAGGAAAACAACGATGATAACGCTCCTGCGAGAGCGGAAATGGACGGGAGGTAATTGAGTTTAGTTATTTCCTGTGGCATGCTGCCACGACGGGAAGTGATTTCCACTGAGGCTTACTAATACGAATATAATCTTATGTATAAAACTATGCTAAAACTATATGTGCTTGGTTTGATTTTTGGCAGGAAATATGTTCATTATAGAAGATATTTAATTGTGATAAATGCTACCCATGATTATGGTTTGAATTATTCAAAAACCGTGAGTCAAAAAGTCGTGAGGGATAAATTAGGAACCCATTTTCATATATTCTTCAAAACTAAAATTTCTATTCTATTAACCCTGAAAGTTACACTTTAGGATTGGCTGTTTTGAAAAAACAATACATCGTGGAGGGAAGTGCAATTGTACACATTGAAGTCTTGCTATAAAAATACAATCATTAGTCAGACAGCGATTTCCCGGGCATCGCCGGGTACCTTAGCTAGTATATATATATATATCTATATATATATATAAAATTGTAACCTCTGTCTGTACATTGATTTTTTTCGCGAAATTTCACGATAACTTTTCGTTTCACATGTCATAGACACCATAACTGCATTTTGTTTCTTTGGTGTCTGTTTGTTTGTTTGTTTGTTTATTTGTTTGTTTGTTACCTTTTCATGCATAAACGGCTGAACTGAATTTTATGAAACTTGGTATGTATATTACTACTAGCCTAGCTTAGACTTTAGGCTATATTAATATTCTCTAAGACGAACAAGAGTGGGGGTTATAAGGGAGGCCTAAAATTAAAAATAGCGATATTTCGTTTCCTGTTGCTTTTTCAGCAAATGTGCACATAACAAAAGTTGTTTATTTTGTTATTTAGAGTAACTATTGTTATATGCTCTTTTGCCGTATACGGAAGTATAAATGAGTTATACGCTAAAAACTATAGCGGGAGTCCACAATTTTTTTTGGCACTAAAGACTCAACCGAATTAAACCAAACTCGGTATGTGAATTAGTACTAACACCTTCATTATAATAAGCCATACCAACATTTCTAGGGACGGGCAGGAGTGGGGGTTGTAAGGGAGGCCTGAAATTAATAATAGTGATATTTCGTTTCCTATTGCATTTTCGGCAAATATGCACATAACAAAAGTTATTTATTTTGTTATTTAGGGAAACTTTTTTTTTATATACACTATCATCGTATACCGAAGTATAAAGGCGTTATACGCAAAAAATTATAGCGGGAGACAACAATTTTATTTGGCACAAAAGACTCAACCGAACTAAATGAAGCACTCAGTATGTTTATTAGCACTAACGCCTTCCTTATAATAAGCCATACTAACATTTCTAGGGACGGGTAGGAGTGGGGGTTATAAAGGAGGCCTGAAATTAATAATAATGATTTCCTATTGGGGTTTTGGCAAATATGCAAGTAAAAAAAGTTGTTTATTTTGTTATTTAGAGAAATTTGCTCAACACTTCTTTTCAATATGAACTACCAGGTACCTCACCTGGAAAAATTAATTCAAATTTATGTCAATATTTTCTCCCTAATAATTTAAATCTATGCATAATGCACAGGAGACGGGAAATATGACAATATGGAGGACAGTGAAGTCTTACATAATAATGCAATTTTATTATTAACAAATGCCAACGACGGGTATTAGCCCTAAACACTGGGACGGGAATGTCAAAATATTGTGCAAAGTAAAGCCTTGCCATAAATATACCATCACCATCCAGCCTCAAATAAATTCCCGAGCGAAGCCGGGTATCTGAGCTAGTATGTATATATATATATATATATATATATATATATATATATATATATATATAAAATTTTGGACGGACCTCATTTCCATCACCGCATAGGTAGGCACTATGAATATATTGAGGAGTTTTTTTCGAAAATAACGTTATGAGTACAAACTCAATAGCTGATTTCCCTTAATGGAAACCTCCAAAAAAAAAATAATTACGTCATGATTTTCTCTATTTGACACATTAATCTTTTTTTTTTGCAAAGTTTGTAATTAATACTAAATTATTTAAGGCTTAAATAAATAAAAATAGAACAAATTAAGGTACTTTGTGTCACATGAGTAAGAGTCTGGAAATTACTAGAATGTGGCTGTTGGCCATGTGGTCCAATGGGCGAAATAAATCCCAAGGACGAGCCAATCCATTTGATGTATTTTAAATGCATAAAATAGATTGGACTTCTAAGCAGATGCACATTCACACCACAATTCAATTAATTGAAGTAAATACAATGAAGGGAATAAATGAAGTCTATTATGTTGCGAAAGCTGATGTTAACGTGTATTTATTGTATGATTGGTCATTTAGGACAGCCTATGACCTCACGTGGATCTATTTCCCCGCGTTTGAAGATATGGTGGAGTACTGATCCGTCTATCTATATATAAAAAAGAATGTTTGTTTGTATGTCTTTTATAGAATCGTAAACGGCTGAACCGAATTTTCTGAAACTTGGTATGTTTATTACTACTAAAACAGGTTAGGTTTCTGGCTGTATTAATATTCTCTGAGATGAACAGGAGTGGGGTTATAAGGGAGGCTTGAAATTAGAAATAGAGATATTTCGTTTCCTATTGATTTTTCGGCAAATATCCACATAACAAAAGTTTATTATTTTGTTATTTAGAGTAACGTTTGCAATATAAACTTTTGTCGTATACCGAAGTGTAAATGAGTTATACGCTAAAAACAATAGTAGGAGTCAACAATTGTATATGGCACAAAAGATTCAACCGATTAAACGAAACACCGTATGTGCTTTTGTATTAACACCTTCCTGATTATAGGCTATACTAAAATTTCGAGGTACGAACAGGAGTGGGTGTTGCAAAGGAGGTCTGCAATTAAAAATAGCGATATTTCGTTTCCTATTGGTTTTTCGACAATTATGCACATAACAAAAGTTGTTTATTTTGTTATTTAAAGTACCTTTTGACAGATGCATATTTCCCGTATAACGAATTATTAATGAGGTATACACGAAAACATATAGAAAGGGTCAACACTGTTATGGGACACGAAAGACTAAATCGAAATCAACGAAACACCGTATTTTTGACTATAATAATATGATAATCTATGATTATGTTATATATAAAAAAAAGATACCTGCACAGTATATTGTGCATATAATATTGTGCATTTTGTAGAATTAAGTACATAACCAATAGTTTTATTATTAACATATCCCCAGCACGCTGGATTCGGGTGTAAATCCTAAGCATTGTGACGGGAAAATGTAAAAATATTGTACAAAGTAAACCCCCCCCCCAAAAAAAAAAGATACCATCATCATTCAGTCTCAAATGATTTCCCGGGCGAAGCCGGGTACCTTAGCTAGTATTTATTATTCTCAATATTACTTCCAATTAGTTTTTGAAAATTTCACTTGAATCCTTAATAAAGATAAAAAGTTTTACGACATTTGTTGTTATGCACATTTAACTGTAACTCTCTAATATTAAACGAGTTATTTGTCTTATTTTGATTTTAGGTATTAGTAAATCTCCACCTCCCGTAAAATGTCTAAATCAGGCTGTCAAGTCACTCAATACCTCAATAAGTACATATTCAATTAAGCATTTAATTCCGTTTCTCATTAAGTTAGTTTCAAATAATTTCTATATTATACTACTAACGCTAATTTGTGTAGTATTAACAGTATCTATACATCACAAAGTATATACACCAACGTCATCCCAATCCAGGCAACGCAGCTTTAATCAGCAGGCACTGAGGATGGAGCGTTGACTCCGAAAGTCACTCTGCATAATATTAAAAACCAGTAGAGGACTTGGCCTTCTTATTGATCCTTATAAAAAAAGACAAATTTCCAATGGAAGAAGGCAAGTTATTTTTAAAATATAATAATGCTTTTAAAGTATTTGCAGAACAAGCTTTTGATACAATCAATAGGTTGAATACTTATTATAGCTGATACAACTATTCTTAAAATATTTATGGATATTCAATTATACTTTTTTCTTTTACAAAACTAATAATCTTCTCTTTATATGTTTTTATTTGTATTTAACGTTGGTATTGTTAATTATTTATATATAACTCATACTATTGAAATAATTTATACATGAATTAATTAACACTACAAATGCATGTGATAATGCTAACTTGCATGGGACATGCAGAAAAAAATAAACGGCCTTCCTATAGGATTACTATACGAAGGAAACAAATATATTTATATATATATATATATATATATATATATATATATATATATATATATATATATATATATATATATACATAATCAAGATTCTTCTCAATTTATAACTCATAACAGTGAATTTGAACTGATTGACTGCGTGGTGACGTTCGTGCAGACGTTCTCCGACTTATTATTGGCTTCAATGGCGATTGCTAATGCAAAGCTAAATTAATGGTCCCTCGTCACGCGACCAAACTTCCTTGTTGAGGTATTTAAACAAGGCATTTACATGTCCATTATCCTAACTAACATGCTTTATGATTGACTATTTCATCTATAAATATGTTTCTCTGCAACCCATATCTCTTTGTATTACCGGCCATAAATCGAGTTGTTGATCTTGATTGTTTTACACGTTATATTTCAACAGGGGTGCTTTTTAACATTTTGATGGAAAGCTATCTCAAATAGACGCCTTTAAAGTAAGTCCAACTAGTTTCAAATTTAAAATGTAAAGACATTATATACCTAAAATATTTTTAATTATGGATAGAAATGATAAATATTTGATTTTGAGGTCCTAATATCAAATTATTTTTTGTTTGATTGCTGATTCTTGTCACTTATGAGAAATACTTTTTTTCAGATTTCCTTTTAAATACTATTAAATTATTTTCTTAAAATAAGAGGTTATTAAAGAGACAGCCTCTGTCAATTGTTCCGAGAAAGAAAATAGTGCGGTATTATTATGAGTATTTTGTTAATTGAATGTTACTAACAAAATTTCTCACTTTTTCTAGATCAGAAAAAAAAGTAATTTCTCGATAAAGTATCAATTTTTTTTTTTGATATTCAAGTGATGAGTCATGATCGCACCCCTCCGATACAATGACGCAATTCCATAATGTTTGTAAGGTTAAAATAGCACCCCGGTGGCTAAATAGTTTATGGCGTTTGAAGGTCTAAAACGAGATTACTGAATTTCTCTGTCGTTGTTCCAGAATTATTTCCATAGAGCATATTCTATCGAGCTAACGAAATTATGAGGGGGAGCAGCATTGAAGTTAATCCTTTTTATTCAGCCCGTGGAATAGCTCTTGGTGGAGTTCCATTGAGTAAAATCTGGGGTCTGGAAATATATTTTAGCAACAGAGACTTTTTGTTGCGACAGCATAGACTGAGGATAAACTAACCGGAAACGAGTTTTGTGAGAGCGATGTAACCTATAAATATGTAGGATCCACTTTGGATCAGAGTGGATCATCGAGATAGATGTGAAAACTCATGCGACACTGACGAGAGAAGTAACTTCGAGTTTATTGTGTATTCCCTGGAATAATACCATCTACTCGGGGGACGTTGTTATTTAAATACCAATAACAGGTGTTTAATATATATATATATATATATACACACTTCTGAGAAATACTTTTTTCAGATTTCCTTTTAAATACTATTAAATTATTTTTTTAAAATAAGAGGTTATTAAAGAGACAGCCTCTGACGACAGGGCAAGAGTTTATTAATGTTATGCTTCTTTGAATAAAAATTGATCGAATGCTTCGATACCCAGAAAAGTGTCATTTATTTACCCTTACATTCGCTTTTCTTAGCTTTTGAGATACATAGCCTACTTGGGTCCCGAAGTTCCTCAAAATTCTCCTGAATGTTTTGATAAACATCTTGATAATTTGGTTTATCATTCTCACATATCGCAATACTCTAAAGACGTTTAGGGGATTGATATCGAAGGAATCTAAATGGTTGAATATAACTGGTTCCAATATTGCACGTTAGAAACAGACACAAAGAGTTCAGAATATGTTCTATAAAATATTCAGGAAAGTGGGATATATTGGAAGCCTAAAGATCGGAGGAAAATAACAATTTGAACTACTATAAAAATATGCGTTTTTACACCCTCAAACGTTCTTTCGTTTTTGGGTTTTAGCAGATATCCCTTAAGGGACTGTATATATATTTGTCTGTTACCGCTCTAGTGGTCGAAATTTTTGTCTTATCGTTACCAAACTATATAATCGTTTTATACAAAAATAAAGATGAAGTTCGTTAAGGGCTGAAATTGGACCAGGTGAAGGGGGGGGGGCTTAGAAGGGGGAAATTTCGAAAATTCTTAATATCTCCGTTATTATGCGTCGGATCGAAATCTTGAATAGAACTATTCCTATTGCAAATTTAATTTTCTATAAATGGTGTTATGTATATTGTTTCAATATCTTGATTATTAATTGAGATATTTGCATTTTTTAGTTTTCAGCCTTCAGTAAACCGCCACTCCTAATCATCTCATATCAACAATATTCTATTATGTTCTGAAGTACTTTATTTGAAGCTCAAATACCAAATATTGTTCTCATTGAACTTTTAATTTTTGACATAAATGCAACAACGTGAAGCACGTGGGAAATCTGCTTAGTTAACGCAGCCCCTGCGTGGGGGACTTTATTTATATCTACATCTAATATTACAGGATTAGCTCTTAGGGGAAGATCAATGTGATCCTTCAACCATCAATGTTCATGTTAATTAAATGTGTATTTCTGTTTTCTCTCATGTTTCATATTTACATGCACATATAAAATGTTAAAAGACTATCTTATTGCTTTCTTTTAGGCCTGAGAGTAATTGCATGCTTGTGGGAAAGGTCTTTTAACAAATTAGAATATGAGGGATGCGTGTTTGTCCAATACTAAATCATCCTATTACAACTTCGTCTATCCGGTTCGAGCATGGCGTTGGTTAGATTGGTTTTTGACTCATTCTGTCAATAGTTCCGCCAACCACCTTGGGAAACACCCAAAAAAAAAAACTTGTTGATTTATCTGTTGAGATTTTTAAATTTTGTTTATTTCATTCTCTATGTAAATTATTTCCTTGAAAAATGATTTGATTGTTCTGCATGAAACCTCGCACATTAAGAAAATGTCTTGAACCTAAACAATGCCTATTTGAGCTACATTGAAGTATTCTAGGCCACTCATCTATTTTATGAGATTCATATAGTCCTGATTTTGATCACCCATTTACTCAGACAACCATGAATCACTATGATTACGACACACTTATACAAACAAAATAATATTATAAAGTCAAAAGTTACAATTCATTATTTAACAATATTTTCTAGAATTTTCCATTAAAGACATTATTTATACTCTATACTTATGTTGTATACAAATCAATGAGATTTTGATGTATGGAAATTATTTTTTTCTGAGTTAACCTCAATTCCGGCGTACTCATACACATTACTGGCAGTACTGGGCAGTAATGCGGGTCTGTATCTCCTGGCTTATTTAACTTTATTATTGCTGCAATTTGAAAGTATTAGTTTTTTGGGCTAATTAACCTCCGAATAACAACAGCAGCGTTGATCAGCAACATCTTATGTCAAACAAATTATAAATCCTGATTTTGGCATATTTACATTAATTTACTGTTCTTGATTCTCTGTTTCAATTGATAATATCATAAAGGTTAGTGGAGATGAAAGAGGCAGAAGGCCCCGAAAAGAAGGATAATGGATAGATAAACAGACAGCTGTTGAATGAGGTCTACTGTAGATATACGGTCCCTTTAGTACAAGTGGAATTAAAAAGAAAGTAAATTTTGTTTGACTGAAAGCAGGAAATCACTTTTTTAGAATATTTATATATACTCGTAGACTTCCACGGTCCTGGACGTTAATACTATTAAGGTCTTCGGGTATGCTGACCGTGTCTTCATTTTTGTTGCCAACGATTCGCTAGACATGCTTCTAGCTTCCTCAGGGCTATCTCTGAGACTGAAGAGTGTGTGTTCACATCAGGTATACGGGTATATGTATGTCTTATCCGGTTTCCTTGGGCGGAGTCTTCCCTTCCAGGTGTCTACAAATACTTCTTCCGGTGGTCAACGGCTATACCGTTGTTTTTGTTTCTTGCCAGTGGTCTCTGTAGAATGACGGGCTTCCAGAGGTTGCTGAGACTGTATCCATCCTATCTCTTGATGTTATATGAGCACTAGCTCAGATACCCGGCTTCGCCCGGGAATTCATTTGAGGCTGAATGGTGATGGTATTTTTTTGGCAAGGCTTTACTTTGCACAATATTTTGACATTTACCCGTCCCAGTGTTTGAGCATTTCACTATTTCTATGGCTTCTCGAACAAGTCTTTCTTGCCAATTCTTCCTATCGGTCCATCTTTGCCATCAGACTGAAGAGTGTGTGTTCATCTCAGGTATATATGTGAGTCTTATCCGGTTCCTTGGGCGGAGTCGTCCCCTCCAGGTGTCTACGGATACTTCTTTCGGTGGCCGTTCACCGGCTATACCGTCGTATTTGTTTTTTGTCTGTGGTCTCTGTGGAATGACGGGCTTCCAGAGTTTGCTGAGTCTGTATCCACCCTCTCTGTTGCTGTTATATCAGCATTTCACTATTTCTATGGCTTCTCGAACAAGTCTTTCTTGCCAATTCTTCTTATCGGTCCATTTTTGCCAGCACCTTAACTTCATCGAATTTGATGTTGTTGTTAGTTTCCCAGAAGTGTTCTGCTATTGCTGATTCTTCTGTTTGAAACTTTTTTAAACTCTTGATATGCTCGGCGACCCTTGTGTTTATCAATCTGCCGGTCGGGCCAATATATTCTAAGCCGCAAGAACAGGTTATGCTGTATATTCCTGGGAGTTTTGTCTGGAGTTCATCTTTGCAGCTGGGTAACATGTGTGCTATTTTCCTGTCAGTGCCAAATGCTGTTTCTATTCCCTGCTTCTTGAGTATCCTTGAGATCTTCTCTGTTTTACCTTTAACAAAAGGGATTACGGCTGTTTTCCTGGGTTCATATTCAATTGATTTTGCCTTCTTTTCTTTTTTCTTTTTAAATTGATTTCTAATTCTTCTTTCCCGTAGCCATTCTTTATCAGAGCTAATTATAAAAATTATAATGTATAATATTTATATACATTTTATAGCCTGAATTGATTTAGTATTATTAGAAATTAAAAAGGTTAACATATTCTGTCCCCCCCTCCTCAAACGTTGATAATTACTCTTTTTTAGTTTCAGTTCTTTGACTCCATGCTGAAAATAAACAATATTCGAGATAAGTATTCATGTGAAGTCTTCACTGGATTAAGCTCTTGTCAATCCCAATCTCTTCGATAGTTACCCAGTGTATATATTGGAGTTTTTGTAGGTAGTCTTCTTCTAGACAAATTCCCTGTGTTGCTTCAATTTTATGAGAAAAATTGTTTGTGATAAAATCCAGAAAGGAAATTTAAACTTATTTCACAAATTGCTTGTATTCTCTATATACAATCTGCAACACAGAATCGTCGAACCAAATAAGCCATTTATTCACTCGGGAGGCCACCCACAATATTTTGCATAAACAAATTGTGTAAAAAATGCCTTATTGCTTTCAACTGCAATGTGGATCGCTCTTATGGATAGGTACTAAATGATTATTCCTTAAGTAATAATTGAAAATTTTTATTTTCAGCTGGTGGTGAGGGTGATGAATTAGGATAACCAGAAACACTTTTTTGATGCTCCTAAAAATTTATTTCTTAAAAAAACTTAGCGCTTTCGGGAATAAATTCCCATCTTCAGAGCGTCAGTGCGTAGGACGTGCCTATACAGATGCTACTGGGCTGCACTGTTGAGTGCAATGGCAGAGACAGCCCAGCAGCATCTCTATAGCCACGTCCTACTGTGCACTTTTTTGTGGCTCCTCCAAATAAATTTTGAGGAGCCGCAAAAAAGTGCTTCTGATTAACCTGAATAATTAAACGATTTTTATATTTTTCCCCCTTCCGTTATTTGAACTGAGCTTTCTGGCTCAAACATGCCATGAGTAGGATCAAGTTGATTTAATAATAATTTACTGGCAGTTTGTGAAGTCCTTTGCTTTAATGTGATATAGTATAATCCTGCAAATTCGTTTATGGAAGAGGTAAATATTTGAAGTACAAATGCCACAGCAAGTTCCTTTCATGAATTTAAATTTTCCTACAGAGGTACTGCTGATTTCGGATTTAGGTATTTGTTAACCACTGGAAAAAATGAATATCTTTATTCTATTCTTAAAACTACATCGTTGGTAAAAGGTAAAAATGTTATTTTCCCGGCTGTCAACTCCAGCGGTTGTCTCTGCTATCACAATGCTAATTTCAATGCCTCTCAGCTCATCCTCACCAGGAATCTTCTCTACTAGTTTTTTTTTTATTTTTTTTATACCTCGGTTCCACGAAGGTAAGAAAAAAAACTAGTTGAGGCGAGAAGAGAGAGAGGACCGCTGGAGCAGACAGCCAGGGAAATTAAATTTTGAAAAACTTTCCTTTTCACATTATCGACGTTTATCATTGTTCAAATGCCCCTCCCATCTAAATAGTAGACCTAATCATGTATGTATTATGTATTAAAGCAAATGAAAAAATCAGAAATAGTATCAACTAATATTCAGCCAATGGGTTTGAAGCATTATCAGCTTTCTTTTGGCAAACTATAAAATCAATACAACCGTGTCAATAGCCAAAAATCACTCTGGTAACTGATGAAGATTAAGGACCTCATTATTAGAATAGTTGACATAAAGAATCAATTAGTTCGTTCAACCAATGGAAACTAAGAAATCAACATTTCAAAGTTCTTAGCTCTCACAGTTTGAAGAAATACCTAGAATGGTATATTTTACATTCCTTAATTTCAAATTCGCTTTCATGACTATCTCTTGTCATAACTACCAAATATGGTTCACTAGAATTTCAAGTACATTCGATGACTAAAGCGAGTATTGCCATATTAAAAATCATTATTTTCTATAAATATTGTAGATTTTTGGGTTTATTTTTATTTTGTTCTCTGCTGCCAAGAATTAGGTTTTAGTAATTTTGTTCTCTGTAATCTTCTAATGGGTGAATATCAGTGTCAGATCTATTTATTCTGTCTGAGTCTTCAATTAATTATTCCGTACAATAAAAATATATCATTTTAATTATTGTTTGTGTTATTAATGTTGCATTCGAAATATTTATTCTTCATATTTTAATGGCACGGGTCAACAATAATAACACCTTTCTTGCCCAGCAAACTTTATTCACAACTGCCCTACTTGTTTCTAGGTTTATCAAACACCTCTTCAGGGGCCAATTCATTTACATAAAATACTAACAATTTTTAAAACGCAATAATAATTCATTGCTACATTAACAAATTAATAAATGTGTACTAAAAATAAAATAAAAATATATTCATCAAATTTAATTATTCATTGCCTACTTACTGTTCCGAAGTGCTCGTTCTCTCTAGCATTCGTTGAAACGGAAGGGTTTCCGCACAGAGCTGAGATGTCCGAAGCAGGTCAGCTGTCTATACATTGATTATTTCACGTCTAACCTTGAACTCGATTGTTTCGCTTCATACTTCAAATCCTCTATTTGAAGTCAGATATTTGTAGAGTATATGATTAAGGTATTTAATTTATGTTGTTGTTTACAATTTTTTTTAATGTGTATATTTTCTCTTATTTCCCGTTTAATATTATTTATTTATTTATCTATTATTTGAATTTTTTAAAAATTGATAGTTTTTCACCTCAGAGCTGTATGTTAGTAATATGTAAGTAAATTTAATAAATGTAACATGGAATTAATAATCAAAGAGTTTTTAAAAAATAATGTCATTACCCTGAAGAGGTGGTAGGTAAGCCACGAAACATGGGGGGCAATAATGCATATAGTTTGCTGGGAATGAAAGGTGTTTTTAAACAATACACGACCCTTGCCATTACTACTTTTGCCATTGAACTATGAAAAATATAAAAGAGTCTTGAGACCAGAAAAAGTTGGAATAATTTATATGTACACATTTTTAATGAGCTCCCATTTACTTCCCGTAATTTTGTAGACTTAAATGTAATTGTGAGAGTTTATATATATATATATATATATATATATATATATATCATTTCCTGTTACCATTCTAGCAATCGCTATTTCTTTTAGGAAAATCGGCTATTAAAGTATATTAAAGTACTCAACGCTATTTTAGAAAAGGCTTCTTCAAATGCCGATGACGAAAATGTGTGTGTGTGGTTGCAGTTTTTGTCTGACCATTACCAAATTGGATTTATAATAGGTTTCATGTGTAAATAACGGTCAAGTTGGTTGAAATCAGACTGAGGAGGATGAAAAATCGAAAAATCTGAATATCTCCGTTATTATGAGTCGGATCGAAAATCTGCGAAATATCTATGCAGTTGCGGATTTATCTTCTAATAAATTTTGTTCTATATACGATTTGTGATCCTTGAATATTAACCAAAACATTTATATTTTTTTAATTTTCACTTATCAGGAAACCCACAATTATAATCGACTGCTCATTAGTTGAAATTAATGTGTTAACTGAAATAATCAATTCCGGTGTGCATTTCAATTTCTTTTTACATAGACCAATATGGTGAAAAAATATAAACTCAACCGCAAAAAAAAAAACCGGACACTTAGATTTAGTCTTATAATTTTGTTAAATACTTAATATATATGTATATTAATCTTTTTAATTAAAATAATTGGTTAATCTATAGGTTATTAAAACAAAATCTGCCAAAAGTGAATAATTTTTATTGATTATTTACAAAAAAATACAATATTAAAAAAAAAGATAAATTAACACATTTAAAAAAAAATTATTCTTCATTTTTATTACAGTGAATGGTAGACTTCGCTACCCCAAGCGTTTCGGCAATGTAACGTAAGCTCCGGCCTTCCATCTATGTTTGAAAGACCCATTATTCTGGACCGAAATAAATATAAAACATTAATTAAAGAAAATGCTAGGTTAATAATTAAAGATGTTTAAATGTGCGAAAAACTACTTACAGTTTAGAATAGATCAACTTCACGACAAGTAAATATAATCTGAGTTTTATCTAATTGTTTACTAATCCTGAAGGGATTAGTTCAATGGACTTGACTCTAAATTCTCTGTAACAACTAGAATACACACATAAAGAAACACATTGCTGAAAATTAACTTTTAATACGACAAATATGAAGTGTCCGGTTTTTTTTGCGGTTGAGTGTATATGACGACATTCTTCGGACATTAAATTTGCTATAATATTGATATTATGCCATTTTTTATCCTTAACAGAAATATTTGGATTTTTAGAAATTCTCCCTTTAAACCCTCTCTCCCACTTGTCAGATTAAACAATCTTCCTTATTCAAAGAAGGTTTAAAATTCAAGTTTCACAACGATAACCAAAATTGTGGTCACTATATATATATATAGTTTTGAACGATCCTCTTTTTCGTCATCCCCTGTGTTAGATGTAGGTATAGACATTTTAACAAGAAGAAATTACTTGAATATCGCGTCATGATTTGTATTTTGTATGTTTGAGAACTTCACAATAAGGAAATAACATCCAGTCAGTAAGCTTACCTTTTGTTATGAATTTACTAATACAAGAACATAGAATTGGCGACATCAAACTGTCATTTTAGTTACTGAGCTGTGTTGGCTAATGTAAGTTTTATGACACAGACTTCAGTTTATGCACCTCCCGCCTGACGGACTTTTCTTATAATTGATAAAACAATTTAATTACTGTAATATAAGAGGAAAAGGAAAGGAGTATAATCATTCCTCGAATTCCTTCGTCCTGCTCCAGGATTAATGAGAAATTTCTATCAATACCCCAGAACCTTAGCCGCTGCTCTATATCGGTAGGGCATTCGCCTTATTGCATTCTATACACGACGAAATGTTTATAGAAATTTTCATAATTTGTCCTGTGTTTAAAAATTCATGTGGGCGTACAATACCTACAAACTAAATATGCAACTTCCATGAATTTTATCTAATCTTTGTTTTAGCAGATTTTACATAAGGGAAATCTCCTATTGAGGTCGTACTCATGGCGCAAATGTCGTAGTAAATGACGAAAATGAGGTCCGTTCAAAACTGAATATATATATATATATATATATATATATATATATATATATATATATATATACATATATATTTGTCTGTTACCTCTCTAGCGGTCGCAATTTTTGTTTGATCGTTACCAAACTTGATACTTAGTCGTTTTATGTAAAAAGAAATATCAAGTTCGTTAACAGCTGAAATCTGATCAGTGGGAGGGGGTGTTTAAAGGGGAGGATTTTCGAAAATTCGAAATATCTCCGTTACTATACGTCGGATCGAAAATTGTACAGAAACAATCTTATTGCAAATTAAATTGACTATTAATATTGTTATATACATTTATTCTCTATCTTGAATATTAACCGAGATATTTGCATTTTTATTAAATCTGGGCGGCTAATGGACGAGTGACTTTCCCGCCAAAAGCTAGTTCGGCCATTTCCTTAACTGCTCGGCTCTCGTGAAATTTCTCTATTGTAAAACTTTACGTGGGAAATCTGCTTAGTTTACGCAGCCCCTGCGTGACGGAATTTTTTATCTAATCTTTGTTTTAGCAGATTTCACATAAGGGAAATCTCCTATTGAGGTCGTACTCATGACAATTTTCTTCAAATGTCCATCGATCCTACCTAGTAAATGACGAAAATGAGATCCGTTCACAACTGTATATATATATATCTGTTACCGCTCTAGCGGTCAAAATTTTTGTTTGATCCTTACCAAACTCGATATTTAGTCGTTTTATGGAAATAGAAAGATCAAGTTCGTTAACGACGAAAATCTGACCAGGGGAAGGGGAGTTTTAGAGGGGGAGAAATTTGAAAATTCGAAATATCTCCGTTACTATAAGTCGAATCTAAAAAAGTGTATAAAATGAATCTTATTGCAAATTCAATTTACTTTAAATATTAGTATATACATGTATTCTCTATCTTGAATATTAACCGAGATACTTGCACTTTTTAGCCCCCACTTCTACTCGTATTACATAATACAATACTCTGTTTTTATAATAAAACACATTATTCAAAACTTAAATACCAAATATTTTTTTCCAGAGACCTTTATTATACAGGATAGATGCAAATATATTCTGGTGACCCCCGGCCCCCTCTCTTTAAATCTGGGGCTACTAAAATTTGATTGATTGACTGATTCATTATAAATTGCAGTACTAGGTTTAGTACATAGTTTTCAATAAAATGAATATGTTATATTCCGATATGTTTCAGTTATTGTTTTTCTTTCCGCTGAGCCGTTGGCAGACCTGTTTGTTTACATTTAGACGCTTCCCGCAAGCAGGGGAAAGATTTCTTATTACAGTTTGTATTTATCCACTTAATATTCACGGTGGTGTTGTGTAAGCAGTGTGTAGGTTTATCTATTATTAATCTTCACGAGGGAAATCTGCTTTACGCAGTCCCTGCGTGACGGACTTTTTTCACTTTTACTCAATCAAAATTTCGGAAGAAATTAGTTAACAGCAATGTAATATTTAAATTTAAAACTTAAATGTTCGAATATTTGTAGTGTACCTTCTTGAAACGACTATTCGGAAGATCGGGTTGTTTAAAAAAAGAATTGTAAATCTCGTAAATCGTAAAAGCTCGAAGAGTATTGAATTCAGAATGTTCCGTTCTATACTTTTAGTCCGGCTGTAACAACAGTGCTGTTGCACTAACATTTAGTAAACCTAGAGTGGCGAGTTCGATTCTTGCTTGGGCAAAGGAAATTATTAAGTGGCGAAATTCATTAAATAACGTCCTAAAATCCCACCCTGGCTAGAAAAGGGTGGTAACCTGTAGATAACCCGTCCCGATTAGGCGAAGTTGCAAAAAGTGGACGTTAATAAATAATAATAATAATAACTAACAGTTAGTGTGCCAAAACGCATATTACATCAAGTTTAAATCTTAAAACATACGTTTCACTCTAAGGGAGAAATATAAATCAGAATCTCTGGTGACGTCATGCGTGAATTGCTCCCCAGGCTAGAGAAATTTGAGAATCCAAGGTTCACCAGCCAAAATTAAACGCATTTGCTGCAACGCTGTACATTTCTATGACAATTAGAAAATGCATCGTGAATATTGATTGGCTAGAAACGGCTGCTTTCTGGGAAAGGGTCCAGGAAATTACAAATATTTACAAAATGCACGAGAGACGTCACAAACAGAACACACAGGTTATCACTGAACACAACTACTTAAAAATGTTAATATAATGTATGTGAAACATTACTTCTTTCTAGTTTTGGAACAGAAAAAAGCAAAATATCTTATGTTAATTCTTATGAATAATCATTTTTAAACAATGATTTGTGAATGTGAAATATCTTCCAAATAAGTTCATGTAAAGAACTTTAAAAAAGTATTCTTGAAGAAGTTATTTATGAGGCTATATTTAAAGATTGTTTTTGAAATAATAGCTAACGTTTCAGATAATAGGACTTATAGCAAGTTGTAGTTAAACTAGCCTTTTACGTAGTTGATAGTTACAATTTCAATTGAAGAATAAACTTTTTTCGTTTGATAGATCATATTCGTGAATATGCTCTGTGTCGGCAAGTGTCATCTGCATACTTACTACTTGCAGCAAATAAATAATATCAGGCTTATTGCTAGTGGTTTCCCCTAAAATTCTGCCTTACTTCAATGGTCACAGTTTCATTTTCTTCTTCTTTTTTTCCTTGCCAACCTTGGGCGAATGAAATTTACTTCTTGTTAGTACTACCCAGATGAAATAGTTTATTCTATTGATCTTTTTATCGTTTTTAGTTGCATTAATGAATACTATTTAAATTTGATACCAAAATGTAAAATTGTAAAAAAAAAATCACTTTAATTCTAAAAAATTATGATTTCACAGAGAAATTATGTAGTGAAACTTTAAGAATAAGATTAAAATTTTAATTTTTTAAAGTTTAATAATATATTGGAGTACAATTATCAAACAAACCATTACTTCTATTTTCTTTATAATATTACTATTTTAGAGAATCATAAAATTGTATATTTAATCATTTTATTTGTTCTGCTTACTTCTCTGTAGTGTAGATTTTTAATTATTATTGTGTGTTTTACTAATATGGTTGTTTGTCGACTGCCCTTTTTTTTATAATTGTTTTAACTTTTTTTAATATTTTAAATAAGTGCTCGCTGATACGCACATCATTAGTTGGGAGAGTTATAGACCTAGCTCTGTTATAGACTTGATTAGTCTAGAAAAATACTGTTATTTTATGGCTCGAGTAGCCATCTTAACCTTAAGATGACAAATAAATGTGTTTTGCTTGGCCGAATTACAATGAATGATTTACATTCTGTTTAATATTCTGTTTACTTTCGGTTCTGTTCTTAATACAATATTAAGGAGGAGATGTTGTGGAGTTGTAAGGTTCCCCCCCCCCACCCCCCCCCCCCCCCACCCCCCCCCCCCCCCACCCCCCCCCCCCCCCACCCCCCCCCCCCCCCACCCCCCCCCCCCCCCACCCCCCCCCCCCCCCACCCCCCCCCCCCCCCACCCCCCCCCCCCCCCACCCCCCCCCCCCCCCACCCCCCCCCCCCCCCACCCCCCCCCCCCCCCACCCCCCCCCCCCCCCACCCCCCCCCCCCCCCACCCCCCCCCCCCCCCACCCCCCCCCCCCCCCACCCCCCCCCCCCCCCACCCCCCCCCCCCCCCACCCCCCCCCCCCCCCACCCCCCCCCCCCCCCACCCCCCCCCCCCCCCACCCCCCCCCCCCCCCACCCCCCCCCCCCCCCACCCCCCCCCCCCCCCACCCCCCCCCCCCCCCACCCCCCCCCCCCCCCACCCCCCCCCCCCCCCACCCCCCCCCCCCCCCACCCCCCCCCCCCCCCACCCCCCCCCCCCCCCACCCCCCCCCCCCCCCACCCCCCCCAAAATACCTCCAACAGACACATCTTTTCAAGTACATTTAAAACTTTTACCAAACCTTAACTTAAAGAATTCGAATCTTCTACCATTAATATACACTGGAGAAAATGTAACCGTGCCGACCTACGACTGTAGATATTTTAACATATTTTCTTTTATTTTAAGGTGGCTATACCAACTCTTAGTTTTGTAATATGAGAAGTGTGAATCGCTAAAATTGCGACACACATAAATAAATAAATAAATATTTAATAATATTTCGAAAAGGGAAAAACTATTTATTTATTCTTCTTTGTTTTAGGTTTGTCATGTACTTGTGTTCGTGTCCGCTCTGACAATGGTGTCAATAGGAGCCCTAAGTGATGAATAAATATTGTGAAAGTAATTAAATACTTGTCAATAACTCTTTATCAAGTTGTTCTTCATAACACTTGAAGAGATCAATATAATTACTGACTTTTACTGACTATTGTCATTTAAATTGATGACTAAATTTTTTTTAACGCGGCCATTAGCTTGGCATGATACTTTATCATGTAAAATGAGATATTTAGTAAAAAATATATATTATTTATTTAGTAAAAATAATTATAATTACTATAAAGCACTCAGGGTTTTGACTGTGTGTCAACTACTGCCTGTCAGTAAGTTGAATAAACTACTCCAAACTCCAGGGGATGTCAAGCTAATTATTGTGTTAAAACATTCGTAGTCATTAACTCAAATAACAATAGACAGTAACAGTTTATAGTAAGCTACTGATAATGTCTGTCTTTACATTCTATTATGTATGAGTACTTATGTAACTTGTGTCGTATTCTTAGTCTGGTTAGGACTACTTCTTTATGTTTGGTGAACCATTCTTACTGAAGGAATATACAAATTTCTCTCACGTTAGGCACGTTTAAATTCTAATTATTTTAGACACTTGATAACACCGATATCTATTTGCTATAGGTCCGGAGTCAGGTTGGAAGGAGACTTCGGTATGTGTTCAGACTCACATTGTAATTCAATCTTTGGATATATACCGACAGCGTTTGGCCAGAATGTCATTTATCGAACTATGCATTTTAATCCTTCAATATTATAATTATGTGGTTCGACAGATGGCATTTTTTTAGAGGACTACTATGACATAGACACTTCTGTTATATTATTAGAAGAAATTTTAGCCTGTCAGGCGAAACATGATAATTTGACATTACCAAGCTTTTTGACAACTATATATTGTTTACTAGCCTAGAGGTCTGGTAAAAAGATGCGTATGGACTTTTATGGTTCTCCTAACTGTGGGAAAATATGGCTCTGTTCGGTGTTATCTGAAGTGATGATTAATTATGGGATTATTAGAAATTTTGAAATTGAAATCTGAAATAATCTCAATTTCCATTTGCGGACTTTATCGACAGAAACCTTCTTCTAATGGACAAACCCTCCGTTGAAACACTCAAACTTTTATTCTCAGGTGCAAATACGTCAAATATAAAAAAGTCCGTCACGCAGGGGCTGCGTAAACTAAGCAGATTTCCCACGTGAAGCTTTACAATAGAGAAATCCGCCTAATAACAGCTGTAGTAGGAAGGGATCTCTAAACCTATTCATGAGGGACGAATAGTTCTGGAAACGGCCACCAGAGCTCTCGGCGGAGAGTCCGGAACATGGCGGGGTCCGTCGACCACAAACACAATACAAATGCAAATATCTCGGTTAATATTCAAGATACAGAATACATGTATAGAACAATATTTATAGTAAATTTAATTTACAATACGATTGATTCTATACACTTTTTCGATCCGACGCATAATAACGGAGATATTTTGAATTTTCAAAAATCCCCCCCTCTAAACCCCCCCTCCCACTGGTCCGATTTCAGCCATTAACGAACTTGATCTTTCTTTTTACGTAAAACGCTTAAATATGAAGTTTGGTAACGATCAAACAAAAATTGCGACCGCTAGAGCGTTAACAGACAAATATATATATATAGATATATATATAGATATATATATATACTAGCTCAGATACCCGGCTTCGCCCGGGAATTCATTTGAGGCTGGATGGTGATGGTATTTTTTTGGCAAGGCTTTACTTTGCACAATATTTTGACTACCCGTCCCAGCGTTTAGGGCTAATGCCCGTCATTTCTGTGGATTTGTTAATAATAAAATTTGTAAATTCAGGCCTCCTTAATAACCCCCACTCCTGCCCGTTCCTAGAAATGTTAGTATGGCTTATTATAAGGATGGCGTAAGTGCTAATACACAGTCTTTTGTGCCAAATAAAATTGTTGACTCCCGCTATAATTTTTAGCGTATAACGCATTTATACTTCGGTATACGACGATATTGTAAATAACAAAAGTTTCTCTAAATAACAAAATAAACAACTTTTGTTATGTACATATTTGCCAAAACCCCAATAGGAAACAAAATATCACTATTTTTAATTTCAGACCTCCCTTATAACCCCCACTCCTGCCCGTCCCTAGAAATGTTAGAATGACTTATTATAAGGGAATCGTTAGTATTAATTCACATAGCGAGTTTGGTTTAGTTCGGTTGAGTCTTTTATGCCAAATAAAATTGTGGACTCCGGCTATAGTTTTTAGCGTATAACTCATTTATACTTCCGTATAAGGCAAAAGTGTATTTAGCAAAACTTACTCTAAATAACAAAATAAACAACTTTTGTTATGTGCATATTTGCTGAAAAAGCAATAGGAAACTAAATATCGCTATTTTTAATTTCTGGCCTTCCTTATAACCCCCACTCCTGCCCGTCCCTAGAAATGTTAGTATGGCTTATTATAAGGACATCGTTAGTATTAATTCACATAGCGAGTTTGGTTTAGTTCGGTTGAGTCTTTTGTGCCAAATAAAATTGTGGACTCCCGCTATAGTTTTTAGCGTATAACTCATTTATACTTCCGTGTACGGCAAAAGTACATATAACAAAAGTTACTGTAAATTACAAAATAAATAACTTTTGTTATGTGCATATTTGCTGAAAAATCAATAGGAAACGAAATATCGCTATTTTTAATTTCAGGTCTCCCTTATAACCCCCACTCCTGCCCGTCCCTAGAAATGTTAGTATGGCTTATTATAAGGACATCGTTAGTATTAATTCACATAGCGAGTTTGGTTTAGTTCGGTTGAGTCTTTTGTGCCAAATAAAATTGTGGACTCCCGCTATAGTTTTTAGCGTATAACTCATTTATACTTCCGTGTACGGCAAAAGTACATATAACAAAAGTTACTCTAAATTACAAAATAAATAACTTTTGTTATGTGCATATTTGCTGAAAAATCAATAGGAAACGAAATATCGCTATTTTTAATTTCAGGTCTCCCTTATAACCCCCACTCCTGTTCGTCTTAGAGAATATTAATATAGCCTAAAGTCTAAGTTGGGCTAGTAGTAATATACATACCAAGTTTCATAAAATTCGGTTCAGCCGTTTATGCGTGAAAAGGTAACAAACAAACAAACAAATAAACAAACAAACAAACAAACAAACAAACAAACAGACACGAAAGAAACAAAATGTAGTTATGGTGTCTATGACATGTGAAACGAAAAGTTATCGTGAAATTTCGCGAAAAAAATCAATGTACAGACAGAGGTTACAATTTTATATATATATATATATATATATATATATATATATATATATATATATATATATATATACTAGCTCAGATACCCGGCTTCGCTCGGGAATTCATTTGAGACTGCATGGTGATGGTATATTTTTGGCAAGGCTTTACTTTTCACAATATTTTGACATTTACCCGTTCCAGCGTTTAGGGTTAATACCCGTTGTTGGCATTTGTTAATAATAAAATTATTTTTTTATGTAAGACTTCACTGTCCTGCATATTGTCATATTACCCGTCTCCTGTGCATTATGCATAGATTTGAATTATTAAGGAGAAAATATTGACATACATTTGAATTAATTTTTTCAGGTGAGGTACCTGGTAGTTCATATTGAAAAGAAGTATTGAGCAAATTTCTCTAAATAACAAAATAAACAACTTTTGTTATGTGCATATTTGACGAAACCCCAATAGGAAATCATTATTATTAATTTCAGGCCTCCCTTATAACCCCCACTCCTGCCCGACAGTAGAAATGTTAGTATGGCTTATTATAAGGAAGGCGTTTGTGCTAATACACATACTGAGTGTTTTATTTAGTTCGGTTGAGCCAAATAAAATTGTTGTCTCCCGCTATAATTTTTAGCGTATAACGCCTTTATACTTCGGTATACGATGATAGTGTATATAAAAAAAAAGTTTCTCTAAATAACAAAATAAACACCTTTTGTTATGTGCATATTTGCCGAAAATGTAATAGGAAACGAAATATCGCTATTTTTAATTTCAGGCCTTCCTTATAACCCCCACTCCTGCCCGTCCCTAGAAATGTTAGCATAGCTTATTATAATGAAGGCGTTAGTACTAATTCACATACCCAGTTTGGTTTAATTCGGTTGAGTCTTTAGTGTCAAATAAAATTGTGGACTCCCGCTATAATTTTTAGCGTATAACGCCTTTATACTTCGGTATACGATGATAGTGTATATAAAAAAAAGTTTCTCTAAATAACAAAATAAACACCTTTTGTTATGTGCATATTTGCCGAAAATGTAATAGGAAACGAAATATCGCTATTTTTAATTTCAGGCCTTCCTTATAACCCCCACTCCTGCCCGTCCCTAGAAATGTTAGCATAGCTTATTATAATGAAGGCGTTAGTACTAATTCACATACCCAGTTTGGTTTAATTCGGTTGAGTCTTTAGTGCCAAATAAAATTGTGGACTCCCGCTATAGTTTATAGCGTATAACTCATTTATGCTTCCGTATACGGCAAAAGTGCATATAACAAAAGTTCCTCTAAATAACATAATAAAGAACTTTTGTAATGTGCATATTTGCGGAAAAAGCAATAGGAAACGAAATATCGCCATTTTTAATTTCAAGCCTCCCTTATAACCCCCACTCCTGCCCGTCCCTAGAAATGTTACTATGGCTTATTATAAGGTAATCGTTAGTATTAATTCACATAGCGAGTTTGGTTTAGTTCGGTTTAGTCTTTTGTGCCAAATAAAATTGTGGACTCCCCGCTATAGTTTTTAGCGTATAACTCATTTATACTTCCGTATACGGCAAAAGTGCATATAACAAACGTTACTCTAAATTACAAAATAAACAACTTTTGTTATGTGCATATTTGCTGAAAAAGCAATAGGAAACGAAATATCGCCATTTTTAATTTCAGGCCTCCCTTATAACCCCCACTCCTGTTCGTCTTAGAGAATATTAATATAGCCTAAAGTCTAAGTTGGGCTAGTAGTAATATACATTCCAAGTTTCATAAAAATCGGTTCAGCCGTTTATGCGTGAAAAGGTAACAAACAAACAAACAAACAAATAAACAAACAAACAAATAAACAAACAAACAAACAAACAGACACCAAAGAAACAAAATACAGTTATGGTGTCTATGACATGTGAAACGAAAAGTTATCGTGAAAATTCGCGAAAAAAATCAATGTACAGACAGAGGTTACAATTTTATATATATATAGATATATATATATATATATATAATTTTGAACGGACCTCATTTTCGTCATCTCCTGGGTAGGATCGATGGACATTTGAGGAAATTTTTCAAAACTCGCGTCATGAGTACGACCTCAATAGCTGATTTCCCTTAAGGGAAATCTGCTAATATAAAACGCACAGGTTGGTTCTTAAAACACCAGTCTTGATTGCTACAAACAAACGTGTTTTCCCTCAGGAATTGGACGTTTATGAGTTCGTTTTAGCAACTAGTTCATATTAACAATAGTTTATAGTCCAGGATAAATAAACAATGTAATACTGGAGGCATTTCTCAGCTTTATATGCCTTTAAAAGAGAGTAAGAACACTCTGGTTATGTTGGTTTTCCTATATTACCAGCTAATAAGATATAAGCTCATTTAAAATACACGCTTTCAAACATTTTTGTACAAACATTGACACCTTAGCTTATAATTTGTATAATAAACATTGTATAATTTTAATATCTGTAAGGAGGTAAATATGCATTATCGTTTAATACTTAATAATGATAATATTTCACTATGGGAAAGATATTAATATTTCTTAATACTTGAGTTGCTGTTTATTTTTTTTTTGTTTCTCCTTGGTTTGCCATGTACTTGTGTTCTTTTGTACTTATAGCTCTGGAAATAATGTTATGGTGTCGTTGGATGCCCTAAGTGATGAATAAATATTACGAGAGAAATTAAATAATTGTTAATGATTCTTTATCAAGTTGCTCTTCGTAACAATTGAAGAGATCTATATTGATACTGACCTATGATTTAGAACGTTCATGTAGGAATAATTCTAAAACATTGCGAATACATTTTACTTTCCTGTTTGAGTGTATATATATTGGATAGCTATTGATGCATGAGTGTATATGTGGGTGGAAAAACTAATTACCACCATGGACGTTCTAATCAACTTTCCTCGTGAGCCATGTGTGAATAGATAGTCTGCATTGGGTTAATGTCAATGTTTGATTGAGTTCATGTTATAGGGGCAATGTGGGCCGCTAAGCCGCATTTGTGAGTCGTATTGTAATTTGTCCCCACTACTATATGTGACATGGGAGGTGCACATCAAAGAGCGCCCACGTATCCCAATATTAGTAAAGGGGCGAGGTGGGTTGTGTTAGTACGAATCAAATACCGTGCACGTCATCAGACCTGCTAGCTGGAAGATATATAGGTACAAACAGGTACTGCTATACCTTACTAAACCGGGCTAGAATTAACTTGAATTGTTGATATGGCTGGCTGTGGATCAGTAATTAACACAGCTTATCAACTCCTAACATTTCCTCCCCGGGACTAAACTCTTCTGTAAAGGAAAACGTGTTAATTTCTGAAATGTGGACATATTTTTCTTTTAGATCAATCATATAAAGTACTTTTGGTCCATCTGTTACTTCAGAGAACTACTTGTGTTTCTAAGCCCTGCTATGACTACAAAATAAATTCACCACCAAAACCAATTTAAAAAAAAAATATTTTTAAAATGAAATTAATTTAATAAAAACAGATTAATAATACGCAAACACTCTTTAAAAAAACAACAACTAATAAATATACAGAATTAATATTACTTTATTCTTATATTCTCTTGTTTCCATAGGTCTAGGTTTATTATATTCTTTTAGTGTTTTTAGATGCTGGAACTGAGATTGAAGCCGTGAAACTTGCGATAGACAACATGCCTGAAACTACGGGCACGGACATCATGATTTGCACCTTCTCTCTCAGTCCTTTACATTCACTAAAAAACAGATATAGTTCACATTAACTCATCTCGTACATATCACACAAAATCCAGACACTAAACAAAAGAATAAATATGTACTAGTTACCCGTACATACAAACATTAGACAAAGCACACAAGTAGACGAGCTCGCAAAATCAGCTACTCAAAAAGCCCGTCACGCAGGGGCTGCGTAAACTAAGCAGATTTCCCACGTGAAGTTATAAAATAGAGAAATCTCCATACGAGAGCCGAACAATCACGGCAAAGGGCCGAACTAGCTTTTGGCAGGAAACTAGTCATGCGTTATCGGCCCACAATTAATAAAAATGCAAATATGTTAATATGTGAGATAGAGAATAAATGTATAGAACAATATTTATAGTAAATTTAATTTACAATAAGATTGGCTTTATACAGTTTTTTGATCCGACGTATGGTAACGGAGATATTTCGAATTTTCGAAAATCCCCCCTTCTAACCCCCCCCCCCTCCCACTGGTCCGATTTCCATAATCGAACTTGATCTGTCTTTTTGCATAAAACGTTTAAATATCGAGTTTGGTAACGATCAAACAAAAATTGCGACCGCTAGAGCGTTATAAGACATATATATATATATATATATATATATATATATATATATATATATATATATATAATTTTGAACGAACCTCATTTTCGTCATCTCCTGGGTAGGATCGATGGACATTTGAAGAAGATTTTCGAAAATCGCGTCATGAGTACGACCTCAATAGCTGATTTCCCTTAAGGGAAATCTGCTAAAAAGAACTTATGACAACACATGTTGTACACACCAAGATATTCAAGTCCAAGCAAAACTTATGATACTCAACTCATGGAGGAAATCTTGGTTTTCCACAACTGACAACAAACTACCAGAACTGAATCATATACTTCGTGGATGGTCTTCCTCAAAAAGGCTATTTAGAGGAGAAGTAGTTTAATGAGGTTAAGAATTGGACATTCGCGACTGACTCACCCTTACTTACTGGATATGACGAACCCTACTGCCAACACTGAAACTGTAGACATACTATAAAATATGTACTAACTGACAGCTATCTTAGGACTCACATAGACCTACCATACACTTTGACTGAATTAGTACACGTCCATAGCCAGTATATAGACCTCGAAATGCACTACTTGAAACATAACAACATTTTCAACAAATTATAATTTAGGAGAATACTTGTAATATTTGCAGAAATGAGCACACTTGCGTAAATGTGATAAACTGATGATAAAAATGTAACTGATATGTAGCGTCTTAGTCACGAAATGCGATTACTATATGAATAGAATAAATTATAAAGTTTTTAGCAGATTTCCCCTAAGGGAAATCAACTATTGAGGTCGTACTCATGACACGAGTTTCGAAAAATTTCTTCAAATGTCCATCGGTCCTACCCAGGAGATGACGAAAATGAGGTCCGTTTAAAATTATATATATATATTTATTTGTCTGTTAACGCTCTAGCGGTCGCAATTTTTGTTTGATCGATACCAAACTCGAAATTTAATCGTTTTATGTAAAAAGAAAGATCAAGTTCGTTAATGGCTGAAATCGGACCAGTAGGAGGGGGGTTTAGAAGTGGAGAATTTTTGAAAATTCGAAATATCTCCGTTATTATGCGTCGGATCGAAAAATCGTATTGAACCAATCTTTTTGCAAATTAAAGTTAATATAAATATTGTTCTATACATTTATTCTCTATCTTGAATATTAACCGAGATATTTGGATTTTTCAGTTTTCAGCCATCAGCAAACCGCCACTTCTACTCATGTTTCATACACAATACTCCGCTTCATAATAAATCACATTATTCGAAGTTTAAATACCAAAAATTGTATTCAAGAGACCTTTATTAAACGAAATAAATGCAAATATGTCCTGGTGACTCCCCCCCCCCCCGTCATAAGGTTTTGGACTACAAAAATTTGATTGATTGAGATAACAATTATTCTGATTCATTATTAATTACAGTACTAGATATAGTGAATAGTTCTCAATAAAATTAATATGTTATATTCTAAAATATTTCAGTAATTTGTTTTCTTTCCGGTGTGAGGCGGGCAGAACCGTTTCTTTACATTTCTAACCTAACGCTTCCTGTCGGCAGGTTATTGAAATTGGATGAAACATTCCTTATTTCCGTTTGTATTTATTCACGGTGTTGTGTTACCAGTATGTATATTTATCTATTACTAAACTTCACGAGGGAAATCTGCTTTGTTTACGCAGACTCTGCGTGACGGACTTTTATTAGTATTTCCTTGAGTAAGATTTCACAGGTTTTACTGGTGCTACGATTGACGATACAAGGATGATGTTAAAGTGTATTCTTTAATTTTTCAGAGACCCTTTCATTTCTGCTAGGGATGAGCAATCTGACCACTGTTGTCCAAAGAAATATTTCTTTACATGATGTTCTGTGGCCAAAATTTCAGCAGAAAAGCCACTATCAAGTGGTTATTATACATTAAAATCAGCTGATCTAATTGCATTAGAATCTCATTGACCTGCTCGTTTTCTTACTCTAGCTAGTGACTTAGTACATGTTGTAAACATTTATTTTAGAGACCAAAAAAAAAAAAAGGATGAAAGATTTTTACATTATCACAGGTATTTAATGTCAACATCTGTCAAGATGATGCCGAAAGAATGACGGTCATACGTTCGGACGACAAGAGTCAAGAAAATTGCAGTTATACCAATTTGAAAGGGTAACATTGCCCTCGTGACCCTTTGTACTCCTATTTTAAACTTATTCTATCCTTATCAAAAAGAACTGGGGCTCCAAATCTTTGATAGCTTCATGGAAGAAATAATTGGGAACGCTCTGGGATACATCATATATATTATCTGTATTCACATCATTGACTACATCATTCAATTATATAACTGCAAAAATGAGAGATATCCAATAAGAGGGAACATTTAATACCTCTTGTTATTTAGTTGCGAGAAGTTGACATAACCTTTGAGATGTCCATATTCAATGATATAATGAATGGCTCTAAACCGTTGTTGGCATTAATGATAGTACAGTCTAATGACGTCGGACAAACCTAATGAAAAAACGTTCGTCACGCAGGGGCTGCGTAAACTAAGCAGATTTCCCACGTGAAGTTTTACAATAGAGAAATCTCCTTAGGAGAGCCGAAAAGTTACGGCAAAGGGCCGAACTAGCTTTCGGCGGGAAATTCAAAAATACGTTATCGGCCCAAATTTCATAAAAATGCAAATATCTCTGTTAATATTCAAGATAGGGAATAAATGTATATAACAATATTTATAGTAAATTTAATTTGCAATAAGATTGATTTTGTACAATGTTTCGATCCGACGTATAGTAACGGAGATATTTCGAATTTTCGAAAATCCTCCCCTCTAAACCCCCCCTCCCACTGGTCCGATTTCAGCCGTTAACGAACTTGATCTTTCTTTATACATAAAACGAGTAAATATCGAGTTTGGTAACGATCAGACAAAAATTGCGACCGCTAGAGCGGTAACTGACAAATATATATATATATATATATATATATATATATATACAGTTTTGAACGGACCTCATTTTCGTCATCTCCTAGGTAGGATTGATACACATTTGAAAATTCCATCATGAGTACAACCTCAATAGCTGATTTCCCTTAAGGGAAATCTGCTAAAAATGAGAATATTGTAGCATTTGAAGCTGTGAATGTTACCTTCTTTACATCTTTCTTAGAAGAAAATGATAGTGCCCTTTGAGTGAAGGCTAAAATGGTTTTGGGAATATATGATATTGTTAAGATAAGATGGGCTATCCATGACTGTCAGGTTCCTAGTGTTTAGTGACAGCGGTTCCTCTTTGCTTCATCCGTTATGTCCTCCTTGTCCATCCAACTATCTTTCATTATATTCATCTTTCTCTTTTTTCATCTCACTCACGTTTGATAGAGTTTGTTTGCCTTTAAACCAAATTATGAAGGATTCCATTGGAACCTCAATTCATCTTCGTTTTGCGAGGTTAATTTTGGAATTGACGGTGCTATTAATCATTTAAACCCGAAAATGATTTACACTCAAAACAATTAATGTGTTTCTTCACGTCTGTTCTACATATTGCGCGCCTCAGACGATTCGTCTACAGGGGAAAACAGAGTTAGCAAGTAAAATATTCTTTATTTATTCCGTTTTGAAAACCGGGTCACGGCAAGAGCTTCCTTCTTCTCTAGTGCCTTTCTTCTTGTCTAGATCTTGCATCATATACATCTCCCTCACCCATAACACTTGTGACCGATAAATGAAAACTGAAATAGATTTATTGTGCTTCGGGCCCTTTATTAGTTTAAATCCGTCGCATATTTTCTCCCACACACAACTCATTCCATTAGCATCTATTTTTTTTAAATTTATCTCAAACCTGAGTTCATCCCGACCCCGCGGACTAAATTTACAATTTCTCAATGCTTACATAACATTTGCCAAGGAGGTAGGAAATGGGAACTTGTAAAAAATAATTCATTCATTTTGTAAATCAATTTATTTTTAATAATATTTCCTTTTTAATATACAGATGTTATTCGATTCAGAAAATAATAATAATAGGTGCTAGACCTTTTTTTTTGGTTTGAATATTCTTTTTCGCTCCATTGCTCCTCATATACGCCTTAAAAATAAATGTTTTGTGTAAATGTATGTGTGTAAATGGTTTGTTTGAAGATTTCGATTTGGTTAGTGTGTATTTAACGCTTTATTGGTGGTTTTTAATTTTACAGAAACCATTAGTTGTCCTTCTAAGAAATGAAATGTGGTAATTATAAAAATGTAAAAGTTAGCTTTTATTTTTTAGCTACAGACATCAGTATGAGTTTGTTCAATTATAAACTCTGAGATCTATGGATTTTACATAAGTCTGAATTTCGAATAGACAATGCGAGATCAGTATTATGAGATACCCTAATGAATCACATAAAATAGCCCTTGGCTTTGAATGACAGGCAAGAGACTTTATGATATTCTAAGACATACCAACACCGCAGAGTTGATTATAATTCAACAATGAAGAGTACATCTGAGAAGCGATCTCTGGCAAAGAAAGGGTAGTTCTGTGAAGAGATCCCATTAAACAAAGGGTATATTAACTCCGAGCTGTGGTTGGCAGGTGCTTTAATCCAATTTTAGGAAAGCTAGAGAGAGATTTAATTTAAGATGGAGTTGTGAAACACTCATTTCGTTTCAATCTTCATTTCCCACAGCTACCCCCCTTCCTCTTAATGAACGGTAACTCTCACAAAACAAAGCTGACAGATATTGAATTCAAAAGGCTTGGAGTTTTGACTACTTTGGAGATTTAGTATTTCGGTTATAAATACAAACCATAGGGACTTCAATACAAGAGTAAATATTTTCGGTTAAATTTTCTGAATGGGAAAAATAATTTATGCAAATTTTAAGATACTTTTTAATTTTTCTTAAATTAAATCTTTTTAGCTACAGCTAAAATTTGTGTGTGTGTGTGTGTGTGTGTGTATTTGTATGTGTGATAGAAAAAGTAGAAGCAAATCATTATGAATGATTAAGATATTAGAAAATTTAATCTGTCCATTTTATTCACGTACATAGTAATTTTCATTTATTTAATTTTAGTTTTAATTTTAACCATTGAAAGTATACAATTGTTTTCGTAATTGTATTAGTCTTTGTAGTTTTTAATTATCTAGTTTCTTTATTTCTTTTATATTTTTTCTGTTTTTGAATTTAATGTTTCGTTTTCGTTTTCCTTCATTTTTTTTATTTGTTCCTGCGTGTTTATGTTGTCTCTTTGGTTGAGTTCTTAGTTTGTTCTGTTCTAATTGTATTGTTTAATTTTTTCTGTTACGTTTTTATTTTTTATTTTGTTTATATTCATAGTTTTTAACGAGCAATACCGCCTCGCTGCGAACGCTGCCACAATAAAAAAATAATTTAAGCAGATGTTCACTGCTGTTACCAATACAAGATAAATGCGAGAAAATATTTTCGCAGAAGTTCATAAAGAAAAAAAAACAAAGCTGTTGGCTTGACCCTTACTTTGTGTATCATGCGACATGTTTCGCTGTGCTTGAAAGCTGCTTCAGGAGTATTTGCCTTCAAATCTAAAATTACATCTAGTTGACTGTAGACCCCGGAGAGCTACGTCAAGGATTAAAATGTTGAAATTTATACACACACAAAATGGACTTATTGATTTTGGCTCTACCAACTAAGCAACAGGACCACAGTTACCAACCCTTACGACGGTAAAGAAAGGTAAATGCAATATGAAAAGCATAATTCATATCATAAAATGTCTTATTACACAATCATTGTTGACTTAATAATTATTTGCAGTAAATTTACGTCAGTTTCTTTATTTCTTTGTAACTCATTCGGTCATTTTGTTGGGCTCAAGTAAGCCACTTGAGATAAGGCATTGGTCTTATGAAACTCATACGGGGAATGAATGCTTTATGAGGAACTCACTAAATAAAATCCTAAGTCCCATCCTTGTTAGAAAAGGGTGAACACTTGTAAGTTAGCTGTCTCAATTAGGGATGGTAGCTAAATAGATGACGTTAACAAATAACTACTGCTGAAGTTACTCGAACTGTAACCGAGTTATCTGCAAATCCAACTTCTCAGCACTCAAATGTTTACATTCGCATCTCATAGCTTGAATTGTAACATGTTTTGCAGAAATATTACGTATTGTAGACATGAGGGTGGAAAACAGAATGCGCAACTGCATTTCATCTTGGCCAGTGTCGCAATTTTTAGCAGATTTCAATTAAGGGAAATCAGCTATTGAGGTCGTACTCGTGACGCGATTTTCGAACAATTTCTTCAAATGTCCATCGATCCTACCCAGGAGATGACGAAAATGAGGTCCGTTCAAAATTATATATATATATATATATATATATATATATATATATATATATATATATATATATATATGTCTGTTAACGCTCTAGCGGTCGCAATTTTATTTTGATCGTAACGATACTCGATATTTAACCGTTTTATGTAAAAGGACAGATCAAGTTCGTTCGACTTTTTTTTAGCAGATTAAAGTGAATATCACATAGCTGATGGATTTTTTCAGCCTTAATTGCAAGAAATGCATTTAGCTTTACGTCACCTGCTTATTGTCTATGTCATTAATGCCTAACTATTTATTCAGAGTACCTAAAGAAATTGAGCCTGATCATTTATTGACTTGATGGCACTGATCATTTTTTTTTTTTTTTTTTTTATAGAGGGAAGTTTGAATTTAGTGGATGGGAGGAGACGATTTGTTATCTGGCAGTGATACGTTATCAGCTACTCGGGCCATGACCGGTGAACTGGGAATCGATGGATGTATAAATAGTGTATCATTTGACCTGTTCTTCCCATTCCAACAGCTACCTAGTAATTCACAACCCACAATCCCTCCTTTATCCTCTTCCATTTTCAACCACCTGTCAGAATATTTTAAACGGTCTTCCATAACTCTATGGTTTTGGCAGTTATTTTAATGATGTAAGATTCACTCGTTTTACCCCTGTAGAAGTGGATGGCATTCAACAAGAATAAAATTACTTTGTAAAAATAAATTAAATTAAGAATAGCTGCCGATAGTGATCTTCTGGCTACAAAGCAAAATCTTGAATTTGGAGGCTCGCGTAAGCCATGTCAGTGGTTTATGGGGTTAGTCTTAATGGACTTGATAATCTTAAATCATCAGTTCGATTTCCACCTGGGCAATTGTAATTTATTTAGTGACGAAGTTAGTTAAATAATATCTTTAGTCCCACCCAGGCCAGAAAAAAAAAACGTAGTTACTTGAAGTAGCCCATTCCCATGAGCTGTAGTTCCATAAGCTGGATCGTAAATAAATAAATAACAAATCTTGGATCACATGACATAATATAGATGATAACAGAAGATTAATTAATTACAAAAATAGAAAAGTGAATGGACAAAATAAAAACTCAAATATTATTATTACTTATTAACGTCAACATTTTGAGACTAAGACTAATTGTGACATATTATTTACAGATTACCACCGTGTAAATAAAATAGTATAATAACAATAAAATAATATAATATAATCTAAATAAAATAATATAATAACACTTTAAACTACTTATTATAAGATTATTAATAAGTCCTTTAAAATCATCATATAATCCAGGCAGTACAAAGATTTTGTTACAAGATGGGAGATAAGGAAACTATTTTACACAATTCTTTTCAAATTTCTACAAACAATGGGATCTTTCAAAACGCATCTTCATAAGACATCGACAAATATGTTCAAAATATACAGTACGAAGACAGGAAAGCAAGATGTTTATCAGCTTGTAAAAATTAAGAATGATGTTAAGAAAATTTGGAAACGCCACCCAGAAGAGAAATGGCACTCACTCGGGAAAGAGTTGGTAACGTGGCACTTGCGTTACGTTTCTCCAAAATAAGTCTTTTTCAACTAACCTGTTCAAATCGCAACTCACAATTAACATTAAAACATTTGAGAGTGACTTGTCTATGTGTTACAAGGCCAGACGAACCAACAACCTCAGACCCAGCCTGTATAAAATCTTCAAAAATTAATAAATTTAGTTCATATACTGTATGAATTTCTGAAAACTACTAACTTATATAATGTGATATACCTATTTTTTTTCTGCTACTGATCCTCTTAGTAGGTGCAGGATAATAATAAATAAATTATAATTCTCAGTAAATCTAAGATATAGGATTCAGTTTGAATAATCTAATTGTGAAAAAAATAATTCTAGTACGATGTGGTAAGGACTTCGTGAACTATGGTTCTCCCTAGGCGGGGATCGAACCTACAACTATTAGCAGATTTCCCCTTAGGGAAATCAGCTATTAAGGTTGTACTCATGACGGGATTTTCAAATTTGGGGGGGGGGTTTAGAGGGGGAGAATTTTGAAAATTCGAAATATCTCCGTTACTATAAGTCGGATCGGAAAAGTGTATAGAATAAATCGTATTGAAAATTAATTGCTCTATAAATAATGTATATACATTTATTCTCTATCTTGAATATTAACCGAGATATTTGCATTTTTCAGTTATCAGCCTTCAGTAAACCCTCACTTCTACTAGTGTTAAAACAATAAACAATGCTCTGTTATAAAAGATATTAATTGAAGCCTAAATACCAAATATTGTTTTCATTGAACTTTTACTTTGTGAGATATATGCAAATACGTTCTGTTGCCCCCCCCCTCTTCTTTTGTTTTTGGAATACTAAAATTTGAGTGATTGAGATAAAACTTATTCTGATTTATTAAAGATTACAGCACTAGCTTTAGTAAATTGTTTTCAATAAAAATAATATGTTATATTCAGATATATTTCAATAATTGTTTGTCTTTCCGGTCTATCTATGCTGCGCTATGAGGCTGGCTTGCCTGTTTGTTTACAATTCAGCCATGTATTGTACATTTACTGAGCTTTCACGGTTGTGTTCACTGTTTATCTGTTGTAAACCTTCGCGCGGGAAATCTGCTTAGTTTATGCAGCCCCTGCGTGACGGACTTTTTTTACCTTCAGCTTGCTGACAGTAGTAGTAGATGTACCCACGCCTTTGCCCAAACGGCCACCGGCACCACTCATTTTCATTCTTACTCTTGTCAATTATTTGTAATGCTATCCATGAAAATGATAGTAAGCACATTCTCTTTTGAAAAGTCAGTAGAGATAAAGTATTTTCATTGAAGTACATTTCCATCTTCGGTTTGCCTATTTTGTGATGTATCTATATTAGGCAACCTAGATAACTAAAGGAACGAACTTGTAGATGAAAATGACGTTTCTCATTTGACGACGGATATTTTGAATTTCCTTTCCAAACCAGAATCAACATGTGGTGGGAATAAAGATCCACTTATTCGGTTAAGCCGCCTCCCACGCTGAGATAAATCTGGGTGAAAAGAGGACCCCCCCCCATCCTTGTAAACCATTGCTGGTCTCGAATAACTGCTGGAACTGGGGATGAAATATTATTGAAATTTCCCCCGGTATTCCCCTCTAGGTTTTCAGCCCCGGGTGCTACGTGGTCCGAATAGCTCTCTCCCTTTTCCAAACTATCCGCATTATTTGTGTTTGTGAGTTATCTGCCAATGATAACGGTCTGGGTGAGATTGTTTAATGGGGCTATCCATGGGAATGATTGTAAATGTAATTAAACTCAGAGAAACGTAACTAAATTTGTATCCGTCGGTTAGAAAACTCTTCTACGAATTATAATAAAGGTTTAATCGTCGTATTTTCACCACAACCAAGTTCCCATTCATGCCAAAATAATATCAATTAGTATCACCCTCATAGCAGACAAGCATTATTAATACGTATATAATGATTCAGTATTTATAGATGTCAATAATAACAATTTTCATTTATTTCTTTGCTGGTCATATATATATATATATATATATATATATATATATATATATATATATATATATAGCAAATGACCTGTTTTGTTGTGTGTGCGTGTTTGGGGGGGGGAGGGAGGGAGGGAGAGAGAGAGAGAGAGATAGAGAGATAGGTAGATAGATGCTTTTATTGTCATAGGACCAATGGTCCTCTCTTACGGACAATAGACATGTATGTTTACTATAAACTGGTTACTAATACTATAAATCAAACTAAGCAACTTATAAATTAAATTAAAACTTAACCAAAAAACATAAAAATACTGTGTATATATATATATATATATATATATATATATATATATATATATATATAAACTAATGTACAAAAATAAAAATAAAAATATAAATAAAACTAATATACAAACAGAAATCTAAAAATATAAATAAAACTAATAAACAAATGTCATTATAGTGGACTGTGGTACATGTCATATCCCCATCTCGGTCGTTAGAAAATGATTAATTGCAGGCCTTTCGGAATGATGATGATGCTTTTATTTCTTCCGGTAAAGCATTCAGCTCTCTTGCCGCAACAGCAGAGAAAGATTGGCGAAATATGTTTGTTCTGCAGGCTGTCAGTTTGAAATTGTTTCCCAGTCTCTCACTATTCATGGGAATAAAACCCTCATAAAGATTTTTGGGCACTCCGAAATCCAGGATTTTCT
>CM032231.1:75725000-75867500 GCA_019009955.1 Riptortus pedestris
TATCTTCTTTTATTGGAAATTTGCCTTTTTTTTGTTCTATGTCTTGTTTTAGTTTTTGTCGTTCGTTAGTTAGTAGTCTGCAATCGTATATTAAGTGTTGACTTGTTTGTGGAGTTGAGTAATCACATGGGCAAGTATTATTGTCTTTTATGTTAAATCGTTGGTAGTAAGAATTTAGTGTACCATGTCCTGTTACTAATTGTGTAATGTAAAAATCTGTCTGTATGTATTTGCTGTTGAAATATGTGTTAATATTTGGGATGAAAAGTTTTAAATGTTGTCCTTCATTAGTTACAGTCCATTGTTGTTGCCATTTTTCAGTTAGATGAGCTTTTAACATATATTTTGCGTGGGCTTTGGAGATTTTATTGTAACATTCTGGTAATTGGGAATCTTTTGAAGCAGACTTAGCAGCTCTATCGGCCAATTCATTTCCAAAATTATCAGAATGTGCTTTAACCCATGAAAAGTATATGTTAATATGATTTAATTTTGCTATAAGTTCTCTGATTTGTGTTGTTAACGGGTCATAGGTTGTACGGTTCTGTAGTTTTTGTATCGTTACTTTACTGTCCGTGTATATACAAAGTGTATTATGTTGTGTATGTTCAGTGTGTATTTTTTGTAAGGTTTTCAGTATAGTGTATTGTTCTGCTTGAATATTTGTGCAGTAGTGTCCCAGTTTTAGCTAGAACGCCGGCTGCATCATACGAAACTGTCTTAAAGCCCTTTATAATTTTGATTGCCATCAGCCTTTGTACTCTCTGTAATTTCTTTAAGTTATGTTGTTTGTTAAGTCCAGTGTGCCAAATGTTTATTCCATACGTGAGGGAAGGAAGGATAGCACCTTTATATAATATGTGTAATGCGTCTGATTTCAGTCCCCAGGTGTTTCTTGCTGCTATAGATAACACTGCACAACAGCATTTCTGATGTTTGGGTTATGATACATGATATTAGTCCAATTTTCAATGATGATTTCAAATCTGTGACTGAAATTTTTTTAACAGCTCTAGTTAAAAAAATATGACATATGGGTTGTTGTCATAATAAAACACTATAAATTTAGATATGATTCCAAATAATTTATTTTTCAGTTGAACAAAAACCTTTTTTTATTTGATTTTCTTGATGAAACAGAAGGCAGAGAGTTATTTTGAATGCTCCAACAATAATCAGCCATCATATGTGCATTCCAGTAGCCTTGATAGCGTTGCTCCATCGTACGAAGGTCCTGGTGGAATCGCTCGCCCTGTTCTTCACTTAGATCCCCAAGATTGGCAGGAAAATAGTCTAGATGGTTGTGGAGGAAGTGTAACTTGATGCTCATGTTACATCCGAGCCTTTGAAAGTGACACATTAGTTCTTGTACGTTCTGAGAAAAGTCCGAACTTTTCCCAAAAAAATTGTGAATTATCCATACAAACTCATTCCATGCATTTTTCTCACTATCTGTCATAGTCTTTGTAAAATTGGTGTCTTGTATTAACGATCTTATTTGTATATTAAATATTCCTGCTTTTATCTTCTCTGCACTCAGTTTTGGAAACTTGTTTGATAGGAAACGGAAACAATTTCCACTTTTGTCAAGACCTTTCACGAATTGTTTCATCAGTCCTAGTTTTATGTGTAACGGAGGCAAAATTATACGATCCCTTGATACTAAAGGTGAGTTTATCACGTTCTGTTGTCCTGGAACAAGCGCCTCCCGAGGAGGCCAATCTTTTTTAATCCAGTGATGAGTTTTAGCTCGACTGTCCCACAGGCATAGAAAACAGGGGTACTTTGTGTAACCACTTTGTTGGCCTAAAAGAATGTTTACCATTTTTAAATCAACACATATGAGCCAGTTATGTTGGGCATATTTAATTTTGTCTAAAACCAAAGCAATAGCTTTATATTCTTCTTTTACTTTCGTGGAATGTGCAATAGGCAACGACCCTAATTTATTCCCATTATGTAAGAGAACACATTTTAGACTCCGTTTTGATGAATCTATGAATAAACGCCACTCATTAGAAACGTAATTTTGTAATCCCATTGCAGCCATCAAACCAGATACATCCTTACAAAACACGAAGTCATCTTCTTCAGCAAAATATTGGAGGAGATTTCTTTCTCTTGTGCGGTAATAAGAAACGTTAGTACCTTTTGTTACTAAGTTTCTTTCTTTTAGCCTAGAAGCTAAAATTTCTGAAGCATGTTTTGACAGTCCCAGGTCTCTGATAAGGTCGTTTAAATCATCTTGGTTGAATAGTTTTGGCGCCTTTAACTCACATTCAAAGTCATTATCACTAGTGTCAGTTATCATCTCAAAATCCATAGAGTTCTCCTGAGAAGGGCCAGGTTGAGGTTCAGGTGATAAAATAGGGCTCAAAACACGTCGATGTGCGGACCGTATGGACGGATATTCCTCTTTGGCTCGATTTTTACGGTTAATACCAGTTATGTTTACCAAGCAAAAATAACATTCATTGTGAAGGTTCACGGGTTCTTTCCATATCATGGCAGTTTCGTACCTAAATCTATTTCTTTTCTTATTTGTCCACAAACGTAGAAACTCAACACACGTTTTACATACCTTTTGAGGAATCCAAGGCTTGTCGATAATTTCCAGGGAGTGACGAAAATAATTTTTGTAAGCTCCAATTACGAACGTTGTCACATTCAAACGGCAATCTTTGAACATATATTCCCCGCAAATGAAACAAAAATGATTCGGATCGTTCACACATACTCGTCTTGACGATGCCATATCAAATTATACTAAGAAAACTTAATAAGTTAGAAATTATGAGCAATGTAACACGGCAAAAAGTTCTCTTCTCGAGAGAGAGAGAGAGAGAGAGAGAGAGAGAGAGAGAGAGAGAGAGAGTGAGTGTGTGAGAGAGAGAGAGAGAGAGAGAGAGAGAGAGAGAGAGAGAGAGAGAGAGAGAGAGAGAGAGAGAGAGAGAGAGAGAGAGAGTGAGTATTGTGAATTTTAAAATAAGCGGTAAATGTTGAGAAAATCGTTCATATTATCATTTCTTTCAAGTTATAATGATAATAATTTATTGTGTAATGTCACCATGTGATTTATGGTTCTGTATGAATGATAAACGAAAATAAGTATTTATTAAGAAATACTTAATTCTATCAAGATGCATTATATGTATGATTAGAATATGTTACTCTCTCTCACTCACTCTCTCTCTCTCTCTCTCTCTCTCTCTCTCTCTCTCCCCCCGTGTGTGTGTGTGTTAGTGCGTGTGCGTGTGGGTGTTTGATTTACAGAATAGCTTTGACTGATGGCCTACAATTAATTTAGCGATAATTGGATTGCACTAAATGCAGAGGCTGTATTCTAGGAGCGCTCCATCGGCAGGCTTCAATACAATCAATATGCGATAACATTAGAAGGTTAATTGTAAGCAAATTTAGTTTAAAAAAATTATCTTCTGCAGTAGTGTTTATCTCATCTCCGAAATACATACATTGGCTGGAATATTCATAAGCGATATATGAAATGTATCGTATTTCAGCCATCGGTGTCATTATTAGAACCCCTGCATAACTGTTCGATTTTTCACATTTTTATTTTTGCTGGTGGCGTGGGTGACGACTTAGGCCATCACGAATACGTTTTTGTGGTTCCTCAGAAGATACTGCTTTTTGAAATATGCAGAAGCATCTCTCTGAGTAGGTTCTGACGCTCTAAGATTGCAATTTCCTACGATTAAAAAATATACATTGTAAGTAGGCACAAAATTGTGTTCTTGATAACCTAATAGCAGCACATTCAAGTGAATCTATAAAGTGATTACCCATGCAAATATCTAAACCGGAAAATATTAATCTTACACAGAAGATTCATTAAGAACGCTTTGTATAATTTTCTATCAATACAATGCGGTCCTTCACCTGTGAGTGGCCTAAAAGAACAAATTCCTTTTCGTTTCTTGTTCATTTAAATAATTTAAGGAATCAATATATTGGCTGACGGAAGGAAACGTTGAGTGACGTCCCGTGGCTATCAAGTAAACATGGAAAATCTGTGGAACTGCTGAAATAGAAATTGAACATAGTTTGATGCAATTGTCATTTCTATGATTCGATAATGAATAAGGCAATTGACGGGATTCGTTTGCTTCGACTTTTTGTTAAAATTTAACATTGGGTACAATACTGTCTTGTGAATAAATATTCTATTATAAGTAATAGCTTGTATAGCCTGCCAAGAACGACAAAGCAGGTTATTTTAAGTCGTGTTTGTGGTGTGTTAACATTTTTGAGCGCTTGAACGACAAATGTTGGTTTTAAATTTGTATGAAATGCCAATGTTCTTTAGAAATTCCACTGTGTTTTCACCGCTTGAACGAATGTAAATGTGTGTATATACACATGCACGTAAACACAAACTCACTGACACTCTCTTAGAGTTGTATAGAGGTTTGGAGGAACATCTCGACCAACAATGTTAGCAAAGATAGCAGTATAATTAGAGGATATTTCTAGAAGATTAGAATTATTAACTATACAAGCAAGGAGCAGAAAGGACTTGTAAAACAGCCCTGAGGCTTTCTCTGAAGTCGGAGATAAGGCGGAATGTAAGTGGAACCTTGGAAGACTTGAATGAGACTCTCAAAGGAAATAGTTTTAGTCGGATGAGTTGATCCTGTTTAAACAATTTAATTAGGATATTTTTAGGATGCCTCTTAAAATTCATTTCATTTCCCATTGTTAAAAGGAGGGGTATAAATGTTTTAACATATTTCGTGAAATCAATGAAAATGCCACATTATATCGTAGGCATTAGATGAAAACTTGGGAACAGGAATACCTTCTCTTTTGAAGGCATTACCATAACTTGAAAAGTGATGAAAAACACGCTAGTGATGCATTTATAACATTTTGTAGAAGTGTTAACCAAACAAGGACATTAAACAAATTCAGAACTTTAGAGAAACGGAGGGAAACGTGCAGGAGAACGTTTTTTACATTATTATTTTATTCTGAATATTACAGTCTGCATTTAAATGCATTTAGTAATGTGAATGTACAATAAATACAATCGCTCTCTATCACTCTCGACAGAAGCTACACCCCTTCACCACAATGAGAGGAGCAGCCTCTCCCTGCCTGGCAAGGAAGTCAAGAGCTAAGGAGGAATGGCACGTGATAAGAAAATAGCCACAGCTATCACTTCATTTTACACTTCTATAGGAGATCTTTGGGTTATTGTCTCTTGAGGGGAATATGGATGAGTGGTACTGAAAAGGGCCAGGACTTCTGGATTAGGATGATTGGATAGTCTACTGTGGAATTTTCTAATTCTTAAGAGAATTAAGTCCTTTACAAATGGGGTATTGAGATCTTTATGGAGGGTGTGGCTTGTAACATAATATGGAGCATTTATTATGGTATGCAGGACTTTGGATTGGAAAGTCTGGATGGGTCTGATGTTTGAAGGTTTTGCTGTACCCCACACTTCTATTGGTTATAGTAGTAAGTTGTATATTATTAGTTTATTTTCGGTAAACAAGTAAGATCTTCTATTTAGCAGTCCGTAAAGTTGTCCGAATCGTTTGTTAAGTTTCTTTCTTTAAATTATTGTGTGGGATTTCCAAGTAAATCTGGTGTCCAAATGTATTCCAAGGTAGCACAATTGGCTGGTGGTAAAGGAATATTGTTGAAATGAACAGGAGGACTGGAACTTCCCCGGAGGGAAAAAGTGATACGGTGAGATTTACTTTCGTTCATCTTTATGGGTCAAGCATTGCACTATTTTTCGATGTCGGTTAAATGGAATTGGAGATTCTTCGAAGCAGTAGAAGGGTCGGGATCGGATGAAAGGGCTGGCGTGTCATCAGCATATGTAGCTAAGAGAGTTGGTGATGATAACATCTTTTGGAAAAAGTATTCAGTATTAGGTAGAATGTGCTGGGAAGGAGTAACTTGAGCTTATAGAGTATGCCGTCATGCCAAACCTAGTCAAAAGCTTCCGCTACATCAAGAACGTTTATATATGTGTAAAAGAGATTAGTCAGGGGAAAATAAAACGAACCTCTATACTTTTGCAATTGATAGCAAGAAGGTGTAATTGAAGAGTGATATACTTCAACAGTAAGAGATCAGTCAAACTAGAACACGAAAGACTAATTCAAAATGGTAGTGATTACTATCAAGTTCAGTGATTACTATCGACTTCTACCGTTTAATTATATAAGTTGTGGACTTATTACAAACTAATAAATATAAAAAGAAGAAAGGACCAGAAAGTTGAAGGAGGAAAACTGTTCCTTTCTTCTATAAACGTCTATATATTTATATTTATACACACACCCCTAATATAGCCTTCCTCCCTTTGTTTAATAAAACTCCTACTCGCCATACTCCTACGTTAGCGCGGTATTTTCGTCTGTCAGCCATATTGCTTTAACATATGTATTCATTTCTATATACCATTAGAAATTTCATTCATTTGGTGTAAAATTCGCAAAATCCCTCGTCTCTATTTGGAAGGCTCTTTACTTGAGTCCAGCGCAAATCTTTTACGCATCCGAATGTCTTTTCTAGAGTCTTTCTCCCAACTTTAATTAATTTTTTGTGAACGTTTTATCACTTTTACTTTATTTATATTCTTTATAAATAGCCTTGTGCCGCTTTGAGCTCTACGAGGCATCAGTGTCCCAACTTTAATTAATATCTCTCTGTTATTTTTTCTAATTAATATGCCTACTCCCCTCTTAATTTTTACTCCTTGAAAGTGTAATTTATAACTCTCCTCGGTCTTTCTGTCTCTACTTTTATTTGGTAACATCGTTCTACTCGTTTTCGTTCCTGACTTTTCAGACATTTTTAAAACCACCTGTTTTTCATTAACTCAAGGAATAATATTTATCTTCATTACTACTTCGTTATTTAAATTTACCTTAGGAATTAATATTTAACATTTAGATATCATTACCACCCATTGTTTTTCATTATTTATTTATTTTGGAGTCCTGCCAAAACATTAGAATCCTTAAGAATACAAGAAATAAACTCACCAAAGTAAGATGTTGAATTATTCTGAACAAAATAAACCTTCCACACTTTTTATAATCCACTATTTCATCTTTGAAAGAATCAATCGTATTCATATTAAACTTTTCAGGAGTAAATTTTAGCAAATTTCCCTTAAGGGAAATCAGCTATTAGGTAGTACTTAATGAAGAATTTTTTTAAGATATATATATATATATATATATATTTATATGTATGTATGCATGCAGGTATGTATAGATGACTGTTAACACTCTTGAGGTCACAATTTTTGTTTGATCGTTACCAAACTCGATAATTAAACGTTTTATGCAAAGCTAAAGTTCAAATCGGACCGGGGGGGGGGGTTACGAGGGGGCCGTTATTATACGTTATATTGAAAAATTGAATATTACCAATATTATTCAAATTTAATGCTCTATGAATGGTGTGAGCTTATTAAATTGTAAATTGACTGAATAATTTCTCAGTATCATTTATATTTATTCACTTAATACACATGGTGGTGTTAAGTGTTACAAGTATGTAGATTTACTTAGTTAACGCTGCCACCGTGCAACATAGTTTTTCTTATTTGAGTGCATGAAACTGAATATAAAGCTTGCAATACTCTTTGCTAATGCAGCTTCCATTGTAAAAATAGTTTCAGGGTGTTTCCTGAATCGAAAGTTAATGATGTATTTATTTCGAGTATGTACTTCTTCCATCATTTCCAGAATATGTAATCTTTTTTCGATCAATCAACTACAGTACTACCTAACAATGGAAGAACTCTAAGATAAACTTATAAGTCGTGATTGTAAACGCAGATTAAGTGGCCAAGTAATTTTCTATTCTGGAGGGAGGAGAAAATTACCAGTGAAGCCCCTGATTGAAACCTTCCAAGGCCAGACGCAAAGGAAAAAATGATGAAGTCGTTCCTGAAGGAAGTCAGCCGTACTAAGGAAACCATGGAATAGCTAAGACTAAATGTAAAAAGGCTGTGGGGCTTCATGAAATGCATCTCTCCAAGGAATCTAAGGAAATGATTAGAAATCATTCTCCAAATAGCATTATTAAATTTACTGAGAAGTGAATCATACTGTTTAATCAAATACACCTCTAGGACGATGAAAATGGAAGCGCACTCACATTTATAAGGGTGAAAAATGACAGACAAGTTATCTCATTAAACTTCTTATTTATTTATAACTTATATTTTACCAGATTAATGTTTTATTGCATGAATTGGATATTCATCTTCCTTCGTGAATATTCCTATAATCGTGAATCAACCAATTTCTCTATCTCAGAATCTGAATAAGAGTAAATTTTAATTTCTTATGATCAGATCCAAGTGATACCGTTGTCAAAACTAAAGTAAAGGGGGCCACCACAACAACTCCTAAAAATAAAAACCAAACAGAGTTGTTAAAACACTATTTAAAACTATTCAATGGTGTAAATAAATGAAAGAATATTCCTACAAGACAAAGAATGAGGCATTTTGCTTGGACATATGGCACAAAGACAGCCCTTCTGTTATTGCTAGAAATTCAAACGAATACACTTGAAGGCACATATGCTAACAATGAAAATTATGCCATAGCACATACAAGCAAAAGCATATATAATGTTAAGAAATAGTAATGGCATCGTCGGATAAAACGCTAATAAATGAGACACATAACTTTAAAGCAAGCCGTTAAATTCAGTTTAAATTTTGTAAAAACATCTATAAAGAACATCCCTTTAAGGGGATTATAAAGTTTTGGGAATATAAACCATTGCCTTTTCTATAATATTTCATAGTATTAAACTATTTTGTAGAGTAGAAATTGAGTCGAATTTAAGATAGTTAGAAAAAAAAAAAATCTTTTAAAAAGAGTGGGCGTTGGTATAAGCGACACACTCTTAAATATTTTCTAATTAACATGATATCTGGTTTAAGTATGCTTCAAAATAAATATTAATTAGATTTTACTGACATCCTCATTCCGTATATACATCGCTCATGAGTTTTATTAGGCTAATTGGCCTTTTAAGCCTGGATATGTTTTTAATTACGATAAGAGGCTAAGTATCTAACTAACATTTTACATCATTATGTTGAATAGAAATATTAAAGTAAAGTCAGTTTTTTTTTAATGATTTGATACGTGGACTAACTAATTGAAGAAGTTGTCCTCTCCCTCCCCCAACAGTGGAGAGATTCCTATTTAAATGAATTCAGTAAATGCTTTTTATAACTTAGAAAACTTGATTAAAATAAGGTAAATCACAAAAATCGCCCAGTGGACTGATAGTTAGCTTATATACTACTTTTAAGAGATATAGGAAATCAAATTATTTTTAAATGGTATACTTACATATGGTTTTATGAATGAATACAGGTAGGACCCCACATACCTGAAACAAAAACAATAAATAAATAAAATTTTATTAAATATTCACCTCAGAGAATGGCAATATTTAATTACTTAATTTGGAATACTGCTTAGCATTCACTCTGTTGCAAAGTATCGAAAAGAGTTGTCTGGATTGAAGTTATTATTAATATTGAATGATCAGGATGGTCATGTGATTTAAGGCATTGGTGAGAGTCGTGGGTTTGATTCCCTCGTGGACAATGGGAATACCGACAAACTCACTAAATAAAATCCGTTGTATAACCTTGTCTAGACATGGGGGGGGGGGTAAATTCTCCCGATTAACTATGATTGGATAAAGTACACTATACAAATTTCAAAACACTTATTGCATTTAGAATGACTTATCTTCAATTCATATTGCACCCCTGGCAATATTTGCCTTTCCAAATACCTTTGATATCATCTATACTCCTTAGCTGTTTGGTATTTCAGAAAACTATCCTGAATTAATTAAAACACGTTGAGGACAGCACACATATGTGGTTTGTAAAGCTGTTTTAAAAAATGCACTTTTCCTGATAGATGGAAATGGTCCAAGTTAATATTTATTAATAAACCAGGAAAACGTGATTGTACTGCCTCCTCTGTACGTCCCATATCACTAATCCCTACAGCTGGAAAGGTACTGGAAAAGATACTTTATAGAAGATTATCACACTTTTTGTACTCTCATTCGTTAATGCAACCAAATCAATTTGGATTTACGCCAAAAACATCTACCACAGATGCCCTTCAGAAAACGTATACATTTATTGAAGAAGCATTGAACGTCGGTAATCATACTGTTCTAATATCATTAGATATAAAAGGAGCATTTGATAACGCTTGGTGGCCCTCAATCTTACTGACCTTACGTAGACTAAATTGCCCTCTTAATTTATATAAACTAGTTCGACATTTTTTTCAGAACAGGAAGACTTACATTACAACACCAACAATTACTACTCACAAAGTACAATCATTAGGTACTCCGCAAGGCTCATGTCTTTCCCCATTATTGTGGAATTTAATTATAAATAACCTACTACGAAACGAATTACCTCGTAACACAGAAATCATAGCTTTTGCAGATGACATTATTATTCTGATAAAATCCAAATTGTTTACAGAAATTCAAGTATTAATTAATATACTTACCCGCATTACTGACTTATGGGCAAAAGAGCACTAACTCCAATTTAATACTAACAAATGTAATTACATTATTTTTTCTAGAAAAAGATCAATTCCTCTTCTTACCACACGCATTCAAGGCCAACAAATAAATAGGGTAACTACATTAAAATATCTGGGAGTAATTTTTGATGAAAAATTAAAATGAAACTCACATATTGACCAACTACAAAACAAACTGCTTAGACTTATACATAACCTCTCCTTAGTTTCAAAATTGAAATGGGGACTCCTATCTCAAGCATTGCATATAATGTATAAAGGAGCTATTTTACCCGCTTTGACATACGGACTAAACATCTGGCGTCATGGACTGAACAGACAATACAATTTGAAAAAACTACAGAGAGTACAAAGACTGATGGCCCTAAAAATAATAAAAGATTTTAAAACAGTATCTTATAACGCAGCATGTGTATTAGGTAAATTAATACCAATAGATCTCATTGCAAAGCAGTACGTAACTCAATTCTCTCTTTTGAAAACCTCAACAGCCAACTCGAACTATCTGCCTGATGAAATAGAAAGAGATATCCATTATAAGGACTGGCTTCATCCGCCGTTATACCCAAGTATTTGTTTAAATCCATACAATAATGCCGAAATAAGCATTTATACTGATGGCAGTAAGGATGAAACCCAAGTCGGTTGTGCTTTTGTAGTTTTTAAAAGAGATGAACTAATAGAAATACAAAAATTCAGACTTGGAAAACTGTGTACCAATAATCAGGCAGAAAAAATTGCAATCTTAAATAGTTTACTGTACATAGACGACAAACACACAACAACATTTACACTGATAGCCACAATTCTTTACAATCACTTCACAATTACACAATTCATGACCCTTTGACAGAAAAAATCAGGCAGTTACTTACAAGACTTAAACAAAATAATATACACATACACTTTTGCTGGATCAAAGTGCATTCGGGAATTTTGGGAAACGATCTCGCTGATTTATCTGCAAAATCAGCGTCAAAAGATACCAAAATTCCAGAATGCTACAACAAAATCACACTTAAAAACACAATTACTTACTGACACAATTAACACATGGCAACAGAAATGGAATACGACTATGAAAGGACAACATTTAAAGATATTTATTCCAGACATTAAAGAGTACTTAAGACAAAAATTAATATCAACAGACTTTTACTTGACACAATTATTAACTGGACACGGAACAACAAATTCTTATTTTAATCGTTTTGGCCTAAGAGATCAACCAAACTGTTACTGCGACTTTACTACTGAACAGACATACAGACACTTGCTCTATGACTGCAGACTACTAACAGACCAAAGAGAAAACTTTAAAACCCAACTAAAATGCCGACAAAAAAATTGGCCTGTTGAGGAAAAACTATTATTTTATAAACATAATAAACCTTTAAAACAGTTTGCTGAAGAAATGTATGACATCCTGAATTATTTGAAACTGAAATCCAGTTAAATTAATTAATTATTCAGCATTAAATCCAAAATTTGTTTTTGTTTTTCTTTTCTTTTTTTTTCTTTATCTTTGTTGTAAAAAATTTTATTGTACAAATATTTTATGTTATTATAGTTAAAAAAAAATGTTATGTATCAAGCAGACGTTATGTACTAATTATTGTACGGGACGTCTGGCTAATAAACTCCCTTCCTGTAGGGTTACTTCAGGAAGGAAATAAATAAAATATATATATATATATATATATATATATATATATATATATATATTTATAAAATTCTAAAAATTAGGCATATATCTAGAACGGAATATAGGTGTTTTTCGTGAACAGCTGTGGTATCGTATTAAAATAAGATGTGGATATGGTATGGCTGATATGACCATAAAATGCCACCTCTCTTGATTTGAATGCCATAGATTCAATTCTTACAGCCCATCCTTCCAAATCATCTATCTGTAGGTTTCGTTTAGCGCTTCTTTCTATTCGTGGAAATTAATTAGATTTAATTAAATCATATGGGTTATTTCCCATGTGTTTGTATGGTTGAAGTAATATCGTTTGTTTGTGAGTTAATACAAGTTCACTAGATGACTAATTCCTAAGAAGATGACTTACCCTTTGCGTTTCGAAGTCTCTTAGGTGTCAACAGTTTACAAACATTTTAACTCGTTTTAAGTAGAAAACCATTTTAGGAGGAGGTCTAGAGATTGGAATTGGTGATGGATGATGGGCTGAGTCCCGTGCAAGAAGATAGCTCCCAATCGATATTAATTAGTTTTCATATAATCGATTTACATAATCGAGTTCATCTCGAACGGATGGTGTAGAGCCACGCCGTTCCACTAATTCACAGCCTCTCTGAGAAATGGTGCTCGCTAAAAGTAATTTCTTCGGCTAAGCATATTAACTATTCTTTACTTCACCCCTACTTTCACTGTAAGGCTTAAGGGTTTTACAACTACTACCAAGATTTTGAAACAAAAAATTCTTCCTCTCAATCGACATTCAGGTTGAGTAAAACTGCCACACTGCTTCAATAAATTCTATGTTGTGGAAGTGTGGAAGTTTTACTCAACCTGCAATATAATTAGTTTCCACTTGCCAAAGAAGCAACTTACAAAATTTTTTGTGGTATTACGGTACGTAGAATTTCTGTCCAGTTTCCTCTAAGTTCTTTAACTCCGCCTGTCTTCATGCCTTTGAGATAATTTTTATATTATTTCATTGCCAGGTTTTGATTTTGTTATACACAGTTTTTATTAGTAAATTATAATTGTTTTAAATTAATTTTAAGTGAGTTGAATGTTTATTGAGTAAGGATGAATATAATTGTGTCATTTTCTTGACTATATTGTAATCATAATTTTTATTTTATTGAGCATTGTTTAACTTGTAAATTATATTGTATTATAAATTTTAATTAATAGTGTAAACGTTTGTTGAATTTTTTTCATTATTTATATTTCTTTGCCACACAATTTTTATAGCATTAGAGTTGCTACTGAACGTGAAAATTTATTGTTGAAGGAACAATTTATCCACAAAGTTACAAAATTACATGTTTAAAACTGTTGGCATTCGTATGTATGTGTTTCTGTATACAAGAGGCAAGGTCTTCTGATTCCCGTCCCCCCTTCTGTCTCTTCCCATACATACATGTATCCAGTTTTGTCATTAAAACTGTGGATAGAAAAAATATAAATTCCTCTTGTAGTAAGTAAGTTTAGGGAAGGGCAATGCCTTTTGCAAATCAAAGCTGCTGACATACTTATCTTTTGAAACAGAATCTTTGTCTTCTTTTAAGGCTTCCCTTGCTCGTTCCGCCTTACGGAGGTGGAGTTCCCTTTCTGCCAATAGAATCTTTTTTGCTTCTTCGTCATGTTCAATTTTAATTTTTTGATACAACTCATCACATAACTTACATGTATGTATGAAAATTATTGTTAAAGTAACCAAATAGGTTCATAAGCAGTGGTACTATGAAACCAATACAATGATGTCTGGACTTGGTTCACTTCAACACTGAAAGAAAATCATATGAGTTCTGTGCACCAGAGAACGGCGCTCCCTAGTGACAAATTGATGAACTAAGAACTTGTTTCACTATTGCAATGGAAAAAAAACGCTTTTAGCTTCATCATACCATAGCCGGTAACAAATAGGCAAAAATTGGACTTGGTCCACTTTAACACTGAACCCTCCATATGATCTCCCAAAAAATATGAACAACAAATCATCTGATCTAGAACATTATTTTCAATTCTGTGCTACTTTCCTTTCCTTTTTACTTGAAATTCTCGTTTTATTAAAAACTCAGTATGCACAAAGTATTTTATATTATTGATTTTCTTTTTTGTCAAATTTAAGTTCTAAATTTTTAAAAATATTTGTATTATCAACTATTTATGCATTTAAGGTGTTATAAATAACATTTTATAATAAAGTGCTAATAAAAAAGTTAATAAATAATTTAATATTTTCTATTTGTTGTCCATTTCTATTATTGATTTCCAATTTTTTCTTTTCGTATTTAATTTCACATTACTACTTTTAGCAGATTTCTCTTAAGGGAAATCAGCTATTGAGCTATTGACGTACTCATGACGCGATTTTAGAAACATTTCTTCAAATGTCCATCGATCCTACCCAGGAGATGACGAAAATTAGGTCCGTTCAAATATATATATATATATATATATATATATATATATATATATATATGTTAACACTCTAGCAGTCGTAATTTTTGTTTGATCGTAAACAAACTCTATATTTAATGTTTTTATGTAAAGAAAGATCAAGTTCGTTAACAGCTGAAATCGGAACAGTGAGAGGGGGGTTTAGAGGGGAGGATCTCCGTTACTATACGTCGGATCGATAAACTGTATAAAACACGTCTTATTGCAATTTAAATTTACTATAAATATTGTTCTATACATTTATTCCCTATCTTGAAAATTAACCGAGATATTTGCATTTTTATTAAGTGTAACGGACGAGCTATGGTTCCCGCCTAAAGCTAGTTCGGCCGTTTCCGTAACTGATCGTCACTCGTATGGAGATTTCTCTATTGTATAACTTCACGTGGGAAATCTGCTTAGTTTACTCAACCCCTGCGGGACAGACTTTTTTGCTTCTAGATCTACTTTTTTTTATCCTAAGGTTAATGTTCAATTTGTTTTCTTGTATATTTTCTAGTCATTTTTGTTGAGGTATTTTGTTATTATCGTTGATGCATTATATAGTTATTATTGGTGTTGGTGTTTTCTTTGTAATCGTTGATATTTTCATTTTTTTTGCTATTGATGTACATGTTTTTTTTATTATTTTATGTTATTTGAGAATTATCGCCTCTAGTATAAATAAATATCTTTTATTTTACTCATTTCCTTCCGAACTTCCCTGTAGGCGGTGGCACAAGAAGTCCTTTTGATTTTTTACTACCATAAACATTAATCCACATTACAATAACAATACACCATTAATCCACATAGCATTATTTTGGAGCCATATTTCTTGAAAATTCGGTCTTAGTCTGAGTTAAAATCTGGATGGCCGCGCCACCAATTGGGTCAGTTCAATCTCAGAGATAGTTGGTCTACAGAACTTGGGCATGGCGGAAACGTAGTAAACACTCAGCTTAACTACTTTCCTTGCTCATCCTACCACAGCTCAAGAATTAAAAAAGGCCTTTTCCTGAGATTTTTCCCTCATTTAATTATAAGGATATTAAAGCCCAGATTATTTTTATTCATTTTTACATCTGTGCGACGTATGTTTCTGAAGGCCATATTTTTCAAACATTTTATTTTATCGTTATTTACTGTCCTTTTGTGACGTGTCACTATTTTTTATTACTTCGCGATCTGAAACAAATTTATTTTGTTTTATATTCTCTCCATATTTCCCTTCTGTGACTTCTACCAGTCAATAATTTTTATTTATTCTCCTTTTCATTATTTCTACAATTGTTTATTGTTCTCCCCTTTTTTATTTTATCTATTCCATACACATTACATCAAGGTTTTATGACTTCATTCAAGTACCTCTTGATAATGATTATTTTCAATGAAAGGCAATGAGTTCGTATTGTAATTAGTTTAGCCTGGTTGAGCAATGTCGGACAAAGTCCAAGGTCTTCGTGCCCTGGCAGACAGTATTAAGAATTACTTAATATTAAATTATATTAATAATTATATAAATAATTACGTAAAGTAATACGTTATATAAAAATATTTTGTGGATTATAAAACGAATTTATTAACTCTTGATAACGATAATTGATAAGAGAATTCGTTAAATATGCTTCAGATAATATAAGGTTATATATTGTTGAGGGCGCTTGGGTCTTTAATATGAGACCGTTTAGTGCCAACATAAAAACAAAAACTAAGGGCGCTGGCCATGAGTGGGGAAGGGCGAAATGCCTCATTTGCAAATTCATGAGACGGCTATGCCAACAGGCTATATTCAAATATAGTCAGTCTCTTGATGAATATTTAAACTTCTAAAAGAAATCCACAATTTTTTGCTCTTCCTCCCCCATGAAACGCCTGATGCCTACGACGCTGGCCATTCCTAGAATTCAGAAGTCAATGTACCTGTAATTTCCTCTCTACATTATTTTGGACGGCATATATCATAGTTATTAAAAAAAATCTTATTTCATAATAGCTCAATGATTTTTGGTTTCTTCATACGTTAAATAAATATATCATCATCAGAGTCCTGACAACATACAGAATCACTCAGATCTAATATAAAGGAGATGACCTACCTAATAAAGTTGTCCTTTGGTTCAACATGGATCTAAATTACTGAAGAAGAACATGCTGCTAGTAGAGTTGCCCAGACATTCAACTTGGACCTATACTTCGTACTGGAGAATCATATACATCTCCTTCTGCTAATAGAGTTGTCCTTGACTTCAACTTGGACCTATATTATTCGAGAAGCATGTCCCTCTCCTTCTACGAATAGAGTTGAGCAGACATTCAACTTGAACCGATAGTACAGGAGAAATGGGATCCTGCCTTTCTACGAATAGAGTTGTCTTGGCCTTCAACTTGGACCTATATTATTCGAGAAGCATGTCCCTCTCCTTCTACGAATAGAGTTGTCTTGGCCTTCAACTTGGACCTATATTATTCGAGAAGCATGTCCCTCTCCTTCTACGAATAGAGTTGTCTTGGCCTTCAACTTGGACCTATATTATTCGAGAAGCATGTCCCTCTCCTTCTACGAATAGAGTTGTCTTGGCCTTCAACTTGGACTTATATTATTCGAGAAGCATGTCCCTCTACTTCTATGAATACACTTCAGCAAACATTCAACTTGGACCCATATTACAGGAGAAATGGGATCCTCTTTTCTACATACTAATATAGTTGCCCAGACATTCAACTTGGAGCTATAGTACTGGAGAAACATGATACGCTGTTTCTACTAATATAGTTGCCCAGACATTCAACTTGGACCTATAGTACTGGAGAAACATGATACGCTGTTTCTACTAATATAGTTGCCCAGACATTCAACTTGGAGCTATAGTACTGGAGAAACGTGATACTCTCTTTCTACTAATATAGTTGCCCAGACATTCAACTTGGAGCTATAGTACTGGAGAAACGTGATACTCTCTTTCTACTAATATAGTTGCCCAGACATTCAACTTGGACCTATAGTACTGGAGAAACATGATACGCTGTTTCTACTAATATAGTTGCCCAGACATTCAACTTGGAGCTATAGTACTGGAGAAACGTGATACTCTCTTTCTACTAATATAGTTGCCCAGACATTCAACTTGGACCTATAGTACTGGAGAAACGTGATACTCTCTTTCTACTAATATAGTTGCCCAGCCATTCAACTTGGACCTATATTACTGGAGAAACGTGATCCTTTCTGCCTACTAATAGAGTTGACCTGGCCTTCAACTGGGACCGAAATTACAGGAGCAGCATGTTGCTTTTCTTCTACTAATAGAGGTGACCTGACCTTCATGTTGAATCTATTTGTTCTCGAGTGCCGTCTTCTCCTAATGACAGTTACACTGGTTACAGTTATCCTGGTTCTATATCCTTATAAGTTGTACCTAATGTACTAGTGATTTGACTCTTCTTTCCACTAATGGACCTTCTTTCCACTTGGCTTTGAAATGGGACCTCAATTACTGGAGATTTACGAGGTTCTCTTTCGAGTAATATAAATGCCCTGACCTTCAACTTGGAACAAAAGTCTGGAGAGACAAGAGTCCTTCATTTACTGTAGTGGTCATTTCTTTCAATTACTAGCGACAGTTTTGGAAGTAAAGATTCGATTATCTAGAACATACTACCATTTCTACTGGAAAAGTATATTATTTTTGATATAATATATCAAGGGCAGAAACCACATTTAACATAAACTATTATGTTAAATTACGTTCGCGGCAGTGATCCTGGCTTTTAGACTATAGCTTAGCAAATAGTTTAGCAGATTTTCCAAGTACATTAGGTTACTGTAGTCCTTTATGCTGCTAAGGCTATTTGGAAGAATTCCACTCTATTATTAATACCTAATAATTACTAGTCCCCAAGAAATGAAATGACAATTAGATTCCGTGTCTGTGTTTTTTTTATTTGACAGCAACAGAGGTCATATTAAATTTTCCGGTTTGTTTAATTTTACCTGTCAACTCCCACTGTTTAAATCAAGCTTTGCAACATCTAGTTTCAAGTATAAAAAATATAAACTTGGGTGTCTTTGTGTGTCTGAGGGTGTATAGTCATCATGTCGCTGGAGTAGGTGTGCTGTGAAGAATGAATATGTTTTAATAACGAGTAGTAATTCAATTTTCTTTTTGATTAGGCTGCACGCCTAACTTCAAGAAAATATTGCAATGAAAGGAAAACATATTAATAATTATTATAATGATTGAGAGACCCACAACAGCATACTGAAACATAAAATTCAACAGGAAAGAATAAATGTAAAATATTTCTCGGGGACAAAGAAAATACGTTATCCTCTACACATATTTACCATGCAAAATATTAAAATTGTAAGCCTAGAGTAATTGATTATGTAGTGCCCCTGGGCCGATCTCTTGTGTACTGGGTCTTTTGTTCCAGTTGTGATGCCTCTTATGTCGGGCAGCGTGGAAGACAAATAAGTACAAGATTAAGAGATTACATTAAACGTAAACTTTAAATTTCCGCGCATGTTAAGAAAGAGGGCATTGAATACAACCTCCGTTCTATTAAATATGAGCTCATATATATATATATATATATATATATATATATATATATATATCATCCAAACCTTCCTCACACTGGTCCGATTTCAGCCGTTAACGAACTTGATCTTTAGTTTCCCATAAAAATAAATTTCGAGTTTGGTAACTCGTAAGTACACACACACATACACACACACACACACACACACACACACACACACACACACACACACACACACACACACACATTTTCAATAGACCTTATTTTCATCAACTCAAGTAGGATCGATGGACATGGAGAACATTTTCGAAAGCAATGGAATTAGTACACTCTCAATAGCTAATTTATTTGACCCAAAAAATGATATATATTATTGCTATGCATAATAGAATACATTTCAGGTAGTAATTCATTTCCTTTTGGCTTTACTTACGAAATCTGAAGAAACTAAGCGGCTTTTAAAAGGCAAAGCATGTGGCTTCTAGAAAAAGAATTTACTCAATATGTATATGCTGAGAGGTATGTCATTTTTCCAAATTCAAACGGTTCCAGTTTTGTCTACTATTATAATATCTGATTATTTCGTGAATAAGAAAGTTCTCTAATTAAGGTTTTTAAGCGTGTAGTATTTTTCAATGCCTTTGTGAGCACATATAAATATTTGCGTAGTATACAGACTCCACCCCTCCCCCTCTTGAACAGGTGGTTTGTATCTAATTGCATTGGAATGCCGTCCTACTTGATAACTGTACAGTGGCGATAAACAATGACTCACTAAAATATTTATAATGGGCAAAGTCGTACAAATGAAACTTTGTTTTCTATTGTCCTTGTAATTTAAAATGGGGGTCATTGTCTGAAAGAAAAGGAAATTGCCAAAGTTAAAAAAAAACTTTTCTCTAACTCTAGGCATTTCTTAATATTTTCTGCATAAATTATCCTCTTAGAGGGAATGTTTAAAAGTTTCAGAGCATAAAAAAAAAATCTGTGGTAGAAGTTGTGGATTCACTGATTCTCAATGCCCCACAACTTCCTAATCACTTGTTAGCCTAAAAAATACACCTACTTAAAGCCACTAAAGAAGAACTTTATCTAAATAGCCAGATTAAAAAAAAAAACTTTTAAAACCGCTGATAATAAACTTTACTCTCCTATTTCTTGTGATAAGAGAAAAGTTTGGTTAGTAATTATCCAGGTGTAAAAGTGAGATTTGTTTTTATTATTAGTTCGGTGATGTTTCTGGGAGCAGATTTTAAGTGTAAGTTGATTCTTGAAACAAGGTGTTTCTATTCCCTGTAGACTCAATTACATTTCTTAAATATCAACACTCAATGTAATTACACACACACACACATGTCCACTTTTTGAAACTAACACTAATTGCGACTGGTTATCTACTAGTTACTACCCTTTTCTAGCCAGGGTGGGACTAAGGATTTTATTTAATGAATTTCGTCACTAAAGAAACTTCTAATGCCCAAGCGGGAATCGAACTCGCCACAATTACCACAAGGTTTACCTTGTGAGATTAAGGTCAACGGTTTAACTCGGGCTAACCCGAGCCCCTCAAAAATGCTTTATATAGATTTCTTAAATATATCCAAAAGCTAAAAGACTATGGTTCAGCAATACAATCATGGTTTTCCTTGCTGTGGAATATGGTGGATATCCCAACCAAAATTTAACAAAGTCCGTCACGCAGGAGCTGCGTAAAATAAACAGATTTCACACGCACTGGAATGACAGAGTAGTGATTTAATCTCATCATGTATTCTCTATTTTTAAATAAAAATCCGATGAGTAGAAATGGCTGAAGAAAAGAAAGTTTAAATAACTCGCTTAATATTTGAGTTACGACGAAATGAATATAACTTCAATCTTCAATAGTAGAATATCAATAGTTTAACTAGAACATTTTTCAATACGACTCCTAATAACGGAAATATTATGAACTTTCGAATTAGCCCCCCCCCCCTACTCACTCCCCATTCCTCGCCCGGATGCAGCCATTAACTAATATATCCTTTAGTATTCCATTAGACAGTGAAATATTGAGTATGGCAAAAATCAATTAAGCATTTTTGAGTTGATAACGTAGAAACTTAAATGCCACTACGTATTTGTATTCAGCTCGCGCAGAAAAAGTTCAATGAAAACAATATTTGCTATTTAAGCTACCAACAGAGTGGCCAATGAATAATAGTTTATTGTTAAAATGACATGACTAGGTGTGGGAAGGCTGAAAACCCAAAAGTTCAAATACTCGGCTAATCTTCATGGTAGGGAAAATACTAATATAACAATATTTATAAGTAACTATATTTGCAATTAGATTGGCTCTAAAGGTAATTTTTCAGAAGAGCAGTTACTGGTTATAATAATTGTAATTTGGAGAAAATAGCACTAGTGATAACTAATGTAGTATTCATAAAAAAAAAAAAAAAAAAAAAAAAAAAAAAAAAAAAAAAAAAAAAAACATTACATAGATATCATAATCCCATGAAGAATCATTTGCATTATTATTAAGTAATTGACCACTCAGGAGATAATTATAGATCAATTTACACCCTGTAAGTCAAAATCAGTTGTTGTAGATAGCAATAAACCAATAATTTAAGTCCTGGCTTCAGAGAAACTTTTAATAATTTAAATATCACGACTTAACATTCAAAACAAAATTTTACAAATTCAAACAAAATGAGATTGAATAAAACAGTCAAATTAGTTAGAGCGTGGTTCAGGTTGGCTGAGTGAGTTAAGGCGTTTCCCCTAATCTCACTTGGTAAACCTAGAGTGAGAGCACGATTCCCACTTGGGCAATAGTAATTTAGGTATTGATGAACTGACTTGATAAAATGTTTAATGCCACCCTGGCTAGAAAAGGGTAGTAACCTGTAGACTATCCGTCCCAATTAGTCTTAGTTCCACAAAGTTGACGTTAATAAAGAATACAGTAAACACGAGAACCTTCTTTAATTATAAATCCCACATATATTTATTACAATGTAGGCTAATTGTATTCCACCTTAGTATCAAGCCAATTTCAGCCGAATTGAATCTACCAGACCTTGTTTTCATCTAGTTTAAATTCTAGCACTCTTCGTTTTTCGGCTTAATATATTCCTACTGCAGTGAGTAAAAAAAAAAAAAAAAACATATATTAAACAGTTAATATAACACTCAGAAGTGTATGGATTAGTGTGTTTTTGTGTTTTATTTATAAAGTTTACTTTCGGAGCATTCATTCCTTAATATCTCAAAATCCTTGGTTGACTAAAGCCGAGCAGGCCACAGAAATAGAAGGAGCGGGGGGGGGGGCTAGCTTCAATTAAAGGGCCCTGTATTTCCTCTCGAGGCAAAAATGTTTCACTTTCATCTCAAAATTCATTAAAGCTATATCATTCACTCCATGTTTCCTTTTCAATATATTTTCTAAATGTTTTTCCCATTCATAAATAAGCAGACCCGTATGCTCCATATTTACAAATACATAAGAACACTAGCTTTCTATGGGTTTTGAAAATACTGCAAATAGTAGAAATACGTATTTTTCTTTGTTTTAAGAATGATAACTTCATGCAGATTTATTTTTAGGGAATTTAGCTTCCTCGTGTGATTCTAGTAAGAAGATAAAACTTTAATAGTGGAACAGAAAACAAATTAAAATGGCTATTTAATCAGATAAAGCAATGTTCGCATTTCATTTATTCATCCAAGTAAAATCATAATTCAACAGAATTAGTTAATTTGTTTACTAAACAATGTTATAAATTAACTGTTTAAACCAACACAATTTTGTCAATCTCTCTTCAATCAATTTAAATTTTTTTTATCATTGAATCCTCCGACGATAAACATCGATATGCAATGTGTAAATTGATGATCTATTGTATTTACTGTGACGTTTTCCTCTCTTAGAAGGTAATCATTTATTGTATGCAAATGCGAAAAAAACTGGCGTCAAAAGACTCAAACCTACCTGGTAAGAAAACCATTAAAACAGACCATTAAAAGTCCGAAATGACCGACAGAAATATACTGATTAAAAAAAGCAGATATATGAATGTATTACTTAATTAGTGTAGAAACAAAACACATATCTATTTACATAATTTATTTATGGTCATGAGTCGTTCAAGTGTTATATAAATTACGGCTTTCATATTTATTTATTTATTTATTTGAGCTTCGCAGCTTTGGCGATGTTGCTCTAAAATAAAGCTTAAAAAACAAAACAAAACTCAAATAAAAACAAAACAATACATATGATAAATTACAACAAAAGTATGACAATATTAGGCATGAAATTCAAAACCGTATCTAAAATGAACTATTAAGTGAAAAACTATGGGCTATACTGCATCTAGAAGACGCCGCAAACTACTATTTTTAGCTGTTTAAATGACTACATCAATGAAGAAAAAAAATTGTGAGTCAAGTCATAATTTAAAATTACTTTATGAATTTAATTTATGACTCTTCAATCCATATTGAATAATTTTATATTTTATATATGGTATAAAATCTAGTCTTATCTTTCAATTAAATTTTAATACCTTATTACAGAAATTTGTAATAAAGGTGTGACAAATAGTAGTGTCTAAGTAATCACATTGATTCACTGCAGGCCATTGTACACTAGGGTTTTAACTTGAATACTGAACTTAATTGTAAATTATATTTATTGCTAAATGTTTGTATCATTTTTGTTTTTAGGGCATAATAATGTATTTTTTTTAACTGTGTCTGAATCTTGACAAATATCTATTTAGAGGTTACAATTTTTTTTTATTTATTAACGTCCACATTTTGCTACTAAGCAAATTGGGACGGTTTATCAACAAAATACCACCCTTTTCTGGCCAGGATGGGACTGAGGATTTCATTTAATGAGTTGTTCACTTAATTATTTATTTATTTATTTGGTGAGCTCCGCAAAGGCGATGTCTCTCAGTATCTGTTATTTTTAATTCCCTAAATTAATATATTAAAAGAAAAGAATGTTATCAAAAATATTAAAAGTATAAAATATAGCGAAATAAAAATAAGGAAGCGTTAAAATAAAACTATGAGAAACTATAATTTTTGCGATAAATCCTGGCTTGAGGATGATGAAAGTCTAAGGCACAAGAATAAAATGTACTATACGGTATTGTTCCGAAAATACAAATACGAATTAGTAACATAATTTGAGATAAACCCTAGAGAAATGAGTGGAGTAGGAGTGGTTTAAAATGTTTTGTAAATGTCAATTGTCTTCAAGTGATTTAAGAGTATATTTATATGTGGGCTTCCTTCTGTTAATATTTCGTACAAATCGTTTGGTAAGTTCGCGTAGACTGCAGACGGTCTGGAGATGTTTAATGTTCAGTGTTCTGTTACAGTGACAGATGTAGGTCGATCTTTATGGTTTATGCGGTATGAATGTGTAAAGAGTGAATGTTCGATTCTAAGCCTAAACACCATTTGATCTCGTCTGGTTAGATTTTCCAGAGATTTTCCTTTGTTTGGGTGGTCTAGGAAGTTTGTTGTCAGTCTGTAGTCAGTCGGTTGTCCAGTCACTGAGTATATGTGTTTTAATTACCCATTTCAAGTCTTTTGCAGTCAGAATGTCGATATCCACAATTCTTTTCCTGGCTGCTAATTTAGCTTATTTTTTTTGTCAGATTTGGATGGGGAACAGAATGACAGAATGACCTGCCGTGGCTATCCCAGCAGTTCCCCTTCTACTGAACACTCTGAAGTGAGCTGGTGTGGGTGTAATAGAACTAAAGGTTATGGGTTACCATGAATCTGGAAGTACCAGGTGGGTTGTGAGCTAATTTAGCTTGTCTGTCGACGTCTGTTCACTAAATAAATTCCTATTGCCCAGGCGGGAATCTAACTCGCCACCTTAGGTTTACCATGTGAGATTAAGGCCTACACTTTGACTCACATTGCTAAACTCAGCCCCATAAATTGATTTATTATGTTCTTTACAAAAAACATATTTATAGAGAAGTGTTCATTATAATATAATTCTTATCGTAAAGCATGGCGTGTATATATATGTGTTTGAGTGAAACGAATTACCATGGCTTAGGCTAAAAACACCATAATAGACAGAGTGGGCTTAAGAGTGATACAAATGGACGTCGTGAACGACCGCGTGCCTAGAGATCGATATTCTCCTATTGATAAAATACCAGGTAGAACTGAATGATTTGGAATCGACCTAGTGAGTTGAGTTGAAGTGAGGCAGCTAGGAGGAGTTGAGGACGTGGCGATAAATCTAAATCAGATAGGTACTGTGTGTTCGTAACTCGCCATTACTTCCCGCCCCGAGTCGTATTTCATGGAATCCCCGAGGTAGGAACCAAACAGTAAATAGCCTGTCTCCCGGTTCTGCCCTTAACCAATTATTCTAGTCTAAATCTTAATCTTCTTACTCTTTTTTTCCGGCCTCTACCTAATTTGTTAATGGGTTAGGATGAGTGTAAAAGTTCTTTACGGGATTAGTTTGACAACTGTAGGCTTGGTTGCCATACGTCAAATCGTTAGATCTTAAAATCTAGGGGCAAATAATTGTTTATAATTGAGTGATAACTAAAGCAAAATTTACTCAGTAATGGATGAGCGAAGACAAAGACGATAAGGAGGCCGCAAGTACACACACACACACACACACACACACACACACGCACATATTTGTACCATCATTGCAGAATAACTATTTGTGAGAGGCAATCAAATAGTTGCCTTGCAACGCGTGATAAATTTGAATTTGGCGCCAGTTTTGCTTGGTCTAGGATCCAAAGGGCCCTCCTCTCTTCCGTCCGCCTTGCTCAACCATCCATTCCTTAACGGTTTTGAGTGGTCAGCTCAATGGGTTTCTCAGTGCTCCGAGAATATATATATATATATATATATATATATATATATATATATATATTTGTTAACGCTCTAGCGGGCGCTATTTTTTATATCGTTACCAAACTCGATATTTAATCGTTTTGTGTAAAAAGAAAAATCAAGTTCGTTAATGGTTGAAATCGGACCTGTGGAAGAGTGGGGATTTTCGAAAATTCGTAATACCTCCGTTACTGTACGTCATATCGAAAACTTGTATAAAACCAATCTTATTGTAAATTAAATTTACTATAAATATTGTTATATGCATTTATTCTCTAACTTAAATACTAACCGAGATATTTGCATTTTTATTAACTGTGCGTGGATAACGGACGAGATGAGATCGGCTGATTTGGGCCCTTGTCGTGAGCTTCCACCTTAAGCTATTTCAGCCGTTTCCGTAACTGTTCGACTCTCGTGAAATGGCTTTAGACTAGTTAGTACTGTACCTGTTACTAGTATGAAGATTTCTCTATTGTATAACTTCACGTGGGAAATCTGCTTAGCTTAAGCAGCCCCTGCGTGACGGACTTTTTCACTTATCTGGGCTCACCAGAGACTAGCGTAATTTTTATTATGCGTAAGATGCAGACACACACAGACAAAGACGCACACATAATAACGACATGCCCTACTGCGAAACGTATGCACTAATGCGTAACCATGCACACTTTCATTACCACTTACATATATACTAAGCCCTTCCACCTCTTAATAACCACTTACATATACGGGTATACTAAGCCATTCCACCTCTTAATAACCACTTACATATACGGGTATACTAAGCCATTCCACCTCTTAATAACCACTTACATACTCGTATATACTAAGCCCTTCCACCTCTTAATAACCACTTACATACTCGTATATACTAAGCCCTTCCACCTCTTAATAACCACTTACATACTCGTATATACTAAGCCATTCCACCTCTTAATAACCACTTACATACTCGTATATACTAAGCCATTCCACCTCTTAATAACCACTTACATACTCGTATATACTAAGCCATTCCACCACTTAATAACCACTTACATACTCGTATATACTAAGCCATTCCACCTCTTAATAACCACTTACATACTCGTATATACTAAGCCATTCCACCTCTAAATAACCACTTACATACTTGTATATACTAAGCCATTCCACCTCTTAATAACCACTTACATACTCGTATATACTAAGCCATTCCACCTCTAAATAACCACTTACATAGTTGTATATACTAAGCCATTCCACCTCTTAATAACCTCATACACATATACTGAGCCATTCCACCTCTTAATAACCACTTACATATATACTAAGCCCTTCCACCTCTTAATAACCACTTACATACTCGTATATACTAAGCCATTCCACATCTTAATAACCACTTACATATATACTAAGCCCTACCACCCCTTAATAACCACTTACATATATACTAAGCCATTCCACCTCTTAATAACCACTTACATATATACTAAGCCCTTCCACCTCTTAATAACCACTTACATATATACTAAGCCCTTCCACCTCTTAATAACCACTTACATATATACTAAGCCCTACCACTCCTTAATAACCACTTACATATATACTAAGCCATTCCACCTCTTAATAACCACTTACATATTATCTATCTACTTTTAATAATAACTTCCATATGTATTAAGCCCCTCTACCTCTTAATTGCCATCTAGGTGCGAAAAATATCCATGCATCCTTGTATATCCAATCTCATATGACCTATAACTCTCGACCTCAACCTATGTTCATGTGTATTGTTCTACGTAAGTTGTTATTAGCAGATTTTCCTTAAGGGAAATAAGCTATTGAGGCCGTAATCATAACGCGATTTTCGAAATTTTTCTTCAAATGTCCATCGATCCTACCCAGGAGATGACGAAAATAAGATCCTTTCAAAACTGTATATATATATATATATATATATATATATATATATATATATATATATATATATATATAAATATATTTATTTACCTGTTACCGCTCTAGCGGTAGCAATTTTTCTCTTGTCGTTACCAAACGAAATATAATCGTTTTATGCAATAATAAAGATCAAGTTCGTTAACAGTTGAAATCGGATCAGGGAGAGGGGGGGTTTAGAGGGGGAGAATTTCGAAAATTCTTAATATCTCCGTTATTATGCGTCGGATGGAACCATTTTATAGAACCAATCCTTTTGCAAATGTAATGTTCTTTAAATGTTATAATGTAAGTTTTTTCAGTATCTTGATTATTAACTGAGATATTTGCATTTTTTAGTTTTCGCTCTTCAGTATTTCCCCACTCTTACTCATCTCATATTAACAATATTCTATTATGCTGTGCAGCACTTTATTTGAAGCTTAAATACCAAGTATTGTTCTCATTGAACTTTTATGTTTTGATATAAATGCAAATACTTGGCCCACGTGGGAAATTGCTTAGTTAACGCAGCCTCTGCGTGACGGACTTTTTTTATTAATAGGTAGAGAATTATAGTCCATATGTAAGTTATCATTAACACTTATGTATGAGCTATAATTCTGTTCCTATTATAACCACTTACGTAGAACAAGACACATGCGTTCAGGAGACCCTTTCAAAGCTAAAAAAAATCTGCTAAAAGTCCGTCAAGCAGTGGCTGCGTAAACTAAGCAGATTTCCCACGTGAAGTTTTACAATAGAGAAATTTCACAAGAGTCGAGCAGTTAAGGAAACGTCCGAACTAGCTTTTGGCGGAAAAGTCACCCGTCCGTTAGCCTCCCAGATTTAATAAAAATGCAAATATCTCGGTTAATATTCAAGATAGAGAGTAAATGTATATAACAAGATTTATAGTAAATTTGCAATAACATTGATTCTGTACAATTTTTCGATCCGACGTATAGTAATGGAGATATTTCGAATTTTCAAAAATCCTCCCCTCGAAATCCCCCCTCCCACTGGTCCGATTTCAGCCGTTAACGAACTTGATCTTTCTTTTTACATGAAATGACTGAATATAGTTTGGTACCGATCAAACAAAAATTGCGACCGCTAGAGCGGTAAAAGACATATATATATATATATATATATATATATATATATATATATATATATATATATATATATATGTATATATACAGTTCTGAACGGACTTCATTTTCGTCATCTATTAGGTAGGATCGATGGACATTTGAAGAAAAATTTCGAAAATTCCGTCATGAGTACAACCTCAGTAGCTGATTTCCCTTAAGGGAAATCTTCTAAAAGCATTGTTCAACTGCTAAAAAACGTCCGGTCACTGAGAGAGGTTATAGTCTATTATCGTATAAGCGGTCGTCACTCGGAGTGTTAATAGAAGGTTCTTGATTCTGATTCATAGATGGTTTTATGTTCTGAAAATACAAGTCGCTGCAAATGTGTGTTCTTTCCTGAGAACAGGCTTTATTTTATAATTTTGTTTTTTATTTTTTTATCTTGTTGATACAAATCCTCCTATATGGCGTATGTTTTTGTATAAGAAATGTATATATGAAGACTGGAGTGGCTATGGTAATTACATCCATATGGATAAGGATGAATATGGAGTGTGAGGTATGGTGTGGGCAAGATGTAGGCTACCCTTTAATACACACTCCAGAAATAAGCTCTCAAACCATACTCCTGGAAAATGTATTTTCTTCACGCCCACACCACTCAGATAGCGCCTACTTACGATATAATCCAGAAATAAATGAGAACCCTTTTTTCCTCTTTTATTTTTATATAGAACTACCCTAAATTGTATGTATACGTTTTTAACAGTATTTTTTAAAGAGTTTAATAAATAGTTTGTTTGCTTCGTTCCTGAAATGTTTGGCGTTATTCTTGTGAGTCCTGATCGTAACTAAAAAAAATAGAGTTTGTATTTTATATCATCCTAATTCTAGTAAATTTTTAATTTGCATAATTTTAAGAGGATGGTTTTTTATTTGAAAATATTATAAAGTTATAAGGTCTTCGACTATGATCATCTTTGATACATGAGATTTCTTAGAATGTCAATGGATTAAAACAGAAAGAGAAAAGTAAATAATGTAACAAATAGAAATGAGTGTTATCTTATGTAAAAAACGAATCTGCTAAAAATAAGAAACAAAAAAAATTCTTAATAGATAGTTGTTTCAAGAGACCTGCAACAAATAAATAATAGAAAAAGAGGTGTATATATAATGCAAAAAGAAATAGAAATATTACTGCTAATTTTGAAAACGTTTCAGAGTTTTGTTATGAGGAATTAATAATAAAGTAGTTTTTTAACCTTAAAAGATAAAATATAGGAATTTTTTGAGGTGCTGGATGGTGAAGGAATTATTTTCTTAGGTAAGAAAAAACGCCTCTTTCCTTCACTGTTGTTCATTCGCTGCGACAGTGCCCTCACAAAGATGTGACTGAACCAAGGATTCCCTGTGACCCTGTGACTAATATTTATCAAATTGATTTTATAATTTGTGTGAAATTAAATATATTCTTATGTTGCTGTTATATGTTATTAAATGATGTATCTAGTATGTACATACTCATATACTCTTGAAAAAAGACTAGTAAAGTGAAATAATAGTTTACAAAGATTGGTTGAGTGCATGCAAATATGTATAATAATATATACTCGTAGACTTCCACGGTCCTGGTCATTAAGGTCTTCGGGTATTGACCGTGTCTTCATTTTTGTTGCCAACGTTTCGCTAGACGTGCTTCTGGCTTCCTCAGCGCTATCTCGAGTGTACCGTCGTTTTAGTTTCTTATCTGTTGTCTCTTTGGAATGACGGGCTTCCAGAGTTTGCTGAGTCTGTATCCATCTTCTCTGTTAAAATTATTTGGGCATTTTACTATTTCTATGGCTTCTCGAACAAGTCTTTCTTGGTATCGGCCCACCTTTGCCAGCACCTTGACTTCATCGAATTTGGTGTTGTGGTTAGTTTCCCCAGAAATGTTCTGCTATTGCTGATTCTTCTGTCCGAAACTTTTTCAAACTCTTGATATGTTCGGCGACCCTGGTGTTTATCAATCTGCCGGTCTGGCCAATGTATTCTGAGCCGCAAGAACAGGGTATGCTGTATATTCCTGGGATTTTTGTATGGAGTTGATCTTTGCAGCTGGGTAACGTGTGCTATTTTCCTGTCAGTGCCAAATGCTGTTTCTATTCCTTGCTTCTTGAGTACCCTTGAGATCTTCTCTGTTGTACCTTTAACAAAAGGTATTACGGCTGTTTTGCGGTATTCATCTTCATTTGATTTTGTCCTCTTTTCTTTTTTCTTTTTGAATGGGTTTCTGATTTCTTTTTTCCCGTAGCCATTCTTTAGCAGATCAGTCATCAGGTGTCTTTTTTCCTTTGGGAGGTTCTGAGGCTCTGATATTCCCTCAGCTCTAGTGACCAAAGTGCGAATTATCCCATTCTTCTGTGCTGGATGGTGATGAGATCCAGCGTGTAGGTATCTGTTGGTATGCGTTGGTTTTCTGTAAACCGCATGCCCCAGCTGTCCGTTTGGTTTCCTTTCCACCAGAACATCCAGAAATGGTATCTTTCTATCGCGTTCGATCTCCATCGTGAACTCAATGTTGGGGTATATTGCATACACAGCCGTAGACACCTGGAAAGGAAGACTCCACCCAAGAAAACGGGATAATATTCGCATATATACACGACTCTTCAGTCTCAGAGATAGACCTGAGGAAGCTAGAAGCATGTCTAGAGAAACGTTGGCAACAAAAATGAAGACACGGTCAATACTCGAGGACCTTAATAGTATGTATAATAATATTGAGTTATTGATGTTGTGATAACCAGTGCTTCAGGATAAGAAAATGATCTTCACGCAGAGGATGGGTGAACGAAGCAGTTTTCCAACAACTGGCTGCTACGCCACACTACTGATATCATCTCAACTAAGTGACAGCTTATTGTCAATATGGCTTGAGTAGGAGTGGGGGTTTACTGATGGCTGAAAACTATAAAATGCAAATATCTCGGTTAATAACCAAGATAATGAAAAAAAAAAAAACGTATAACAACATTACATTCGCAAACATATAGATTCTATATAATGTTTTGCCTCGGCGGATGAAATTTCGAACTATACTCAAAGTTCCTCCCTCTAAACCCTTCTTAATCCTTATCCTGAATTTATGTTATATTCATATAAATTCTCCATAAAATGAATTCAAATACTTTCTAAAGAAATTTATTTCAAGAATCTGCAGATGGATGGTTCAGACCACAGACCTACAGATAGAAACACTATATAATATTTATTTGTTTTCATTTATCTTTCGTTGCAGTTTTAAGAAATATGTCTAACTTTAAACTTGATGGCCCACCTATTTACGTAAAAATCAGAGATTATTTGATACACGAAGTACTTTACTTCTATATTAAACATATAATTGTCCGTATATTCGAAGGAACTGTTGCTTTAACCAACCAGTTGAGTGAGGATACCACTCAGAGTAGAAGCTAGTCAACATCGTCGATTTATAGATGAAGTCGCTCAAAATGAGGCTGAGTCCTGGAATGATAGCACTGGATTGACACTCCAGTAAGCGCGCGCGCCTCGTCAGTACAAGAGTCATCTCTCAGATGACTTACCACCTTTCCTTAACTATTAAAGTAAGGAGGCTAGTTATAATTAAGCCTGTACTAATATTTGTATAAAAGTTATAATTGATACATTATATGAAGAATATACATGATTATATAATATGAAAAAAAAAATATTTCACACATTATCTTGGCTACACAATATAAAATTGATATATACATACGTTATACATACACATTATTTAGTCAGGTTTATAAAATAAAATGAAATAGTTAGGTAGGTTTATAGAAAGAAATATGACCATTTCCTAAATACATTACTTGGGAATTGATCCCCACAATATTCAGAAGAGAAAAAAATACTACCATAGGCCCTTCTGGTATTTCTCGATACATTATAAAGTGAACACATTTTATTCAATATGTCCACACCTATTTAGGTTTGATTATAATGTGTTATAATGGAAGGCTTTTTCTTTTCTCCTGTTCTCTCATTTATTTCTCCATCAAAATGCATACTTGATATAGCCAATAGATTTCTAATTTTGAACTTATTTTTTGAGACATAGGAAACCAAGGTGCCCTCTTTCCTATAAGCGAAGATGCTTGAATTTATTTATCTATTTTTTGTACTTTTCAGCTCCCTGTTCATCTGCCACTGCACTACTTACAAAGGTAGTCGCGCGGGATCTCACAGATGCCTCGAGAAAAGGGTTGAAACAGTACTGATGGAAGGCACTGAGGGTGAGGGGCTTGCAGGTTCTATCCTCTACTCAGCAGTTCAAAAAGTCTCTCCAAGTAATCTCTCAGATGACGTGCGACTACTGCAGTGTGAAAAATTTAAAGCCTTTTTTTCTCTTGATTTGTTTGTTCAAAAAGAATTTTCATATTTATAATTTCTATAGTTGATTCTTCTGTTTTAAAAAATAAACTTACCACTTTCTTTGCATATGTTATTTAGTCCCGTTAATCATAATTATATTTTTAAGAAAAATTTAATTACTTTATTTATCATTTGAAACTAAAAATTGCATAACGCAGTTATATCAATTCTCTTAAAATATTAATGAAGTTTCAGAATTAATTTTAAATTGATTAAAAGAAAATTTTGACAGAAGATATTAATCAACTTACACAAGTCTTTCTTGCCAAACCAAATTCCCTTATTTCAATACACAAAATGAGCAATATTCTACTGAGAGAATAGCAGGAAAACAATGCGCTCTAACTACAGTGGTAGCTGAACAACAGGTGATTCGCAGAACTACGACCGCAGTGAACTCCCTCCCTAATTGCATTGGGAGAAGTCATGATGAGAGAATGGAGCTGAGCCCCCTTGATGAATAGGCAGCTGCAATGCATGGCCGCTGCAACTCCTAACTAGCCATTGCATTGCTGGCAACAAAGGGCCGGTCGCTAATTGCACTGTATATGTCGTTGAGAGAACTATGATACTATGCACTGACCCCCACGTCCAAAGCTGCATTTACATGCATTATTAGGAGCTATACCGTCCCTCGAACACATGGTCCGTGTCTAATGAGCAAAGGTGCGGCACGCAGGGGCTGCGTAAACTAAGCAGATTTCCAACGTGTTGCTACAACACTCTACTGATCTCATCTCGCCATATATTCTCTATATCCCATTGATACTCCGATGATTAGAAGTGGGTAGTCTATAATATCTTAAATGATGACGTTTTCACACTACGAATTCGCCTGGGTAATTTAGCTTGGAATAAGAGGATTCATGATATATTCACACATTGTATAAGTAAGATTTACCCATCAGGTGTTTTACTGAAGGCTTAAAAAAAAGAAAAGTAAATTAGCAACAATATTAATTCTATTCATTTTTTCGATATGACTCATAGCAACAGAGCTATTTTGAATTTTCGTTTTTCTCCCCCTCTAAACCTCCACTATCCCTGATCTGATTTCAACCGTTAACGAATTTGATCATTAGTTTTACACGAAACACTTGTGCATCAAACAGATATATATATATATATATATATATATATATATATATATATATATATATATATATATATATATAGTGTTGCGAAAATCAAATATGTGAAGGATTAGCAGAGAGAGTCGCGTATTTGGGAAGTGCCAGGTAGATCAAAGAAACCAACTGAGGGTCGAGTTCCTTCGAGTCCTGTTCTGGAAGGTCCTGGGCCGCCCCTTTGATGTTTTGCCGCCAATCTATATAAGACACCATGGCCGACCCTAGTTTAGTTAGTTTCTTCTCAAGTGCTCTTATGTACGTTTAGTGCTACAGTGCGACTTAGTGAAGTGCGGTAAAGTGTTTTTAATAAGAAGACCAGTGTTGTGCCGTGACTCTGTAAGTAACATTATAGTGCCGTCTTTTTATGTGAAGTTCAGTGACCGTAAGTGAATTATTGGACTGTGTAATAACAAGAACAGTGACGCTATCAGTGCATCCTGTGAGTAATAATTAAGAATAATTAACCAAGTGTATTGTGCACTGTCAAATAAATTGTACAGTGATAAAAACTGTGAAACTTGTGTGTGTTTAATTTTGCAATCCAAAAGAACTCTTATTAACAACGTTCATTACTGGTTTAGTAATAAAACGTATATATATATATATATATATATATATATATATTCTTCTTATTCTGGACTCAATATTTTTGATATGTTCTTAACATTTTCATTGCAAGGGTCACCAATAATAAACCATTTTTTTCCGCTTAAACTTAAACTACGTGCCCCCTCGTCTGAACTTTTACGTTTTGAGAAAATGAAAATACGTGACGCACGTAGGGATTCTTCTTAGTTAACGCAACCCCTGCGTGACGGACTTTTTTTACAGTTCAGACGCTTTCCGTTGGAAGGTTATTAAAATTGGCTGAATGATTTCACATTGTCGTATGTACATCTTCACTTAATATTCACGGTGGTTTTAGTGTTGCCAGTTTGTAGATTTCTCTATTGCAAAACTTCACGTTGGAAATCTGCTTAGTTTACGCTGCCCCTGCGTGACGGTCTTTTACTTTCTGACGTATCGGGTGCTCTCGGCTAACTTTGCAGTTAGGCTATGCTTGACTTAGCTAGAGGAAGGGCGTACCACGATGTGTATTTGATTTATATACCTCGTATTGAATGGTGCACCAGATGAGGCGTAAACTGACATCAAAACTATTCAGGCATTGAAGTCTAGATTTTTATTTGTGAAAGTATTTGCATTTACGTAACTGTAGACTATTATTCCTTTAATTTAACGATAGACAAAACAATTGAAGCGCTAATTAGTGTGTTGCTAATCAGTGTTTTAGCAGATTTCCCTTAAGGGAAATCAGGTATTGAGGTCGTACTCATGACGCAATTTTCAAAAAAATTCTTCAAATGTCCATCGATCCTACCCAGGAGATGACAAAAATGAGGTCCGTTCAAAATTATATATATATATAATGTCTGTTGCAATTTTCGTTTGATCGTTACCAAACTCGATATTTAAACTTTTTATGTAAAAGGACAGATGAAGTTCGTTAATGGTTGAAATCGGATCAGTGGAAAGGGAGGAGGGTTTAGAGGGGTGATTTTTGAAAATTTGAAATATCTCCGTTATTGTACGTCGGATCAAAAGTTGTATAGTACCAATCTTATTGAAAATTAAATGTACTATAAATATTGTTATATACATTTATTCCCTATCTTGAATATTAACCGAGATATTTGCATTTTTCAGTTTTCAGCTTCCAGCAAACCCCCACTTCTACTCATGCTACATAAACACTACTCTGTTATGTAATAAACTACATTATTCGAATCTTAAATACCATAAATTGTTTTCAAGAGACTTTTATTATACGAGATAAATGCAAATATGTTATGGTGACGCCCCCCCCCTTCTAAGTTTTTGGACTACTAAAATTTGATTGATTGAGATAAAATTTATTCTGATCCATTATAAATTACAGTTCTGTAGCAAATAGTTTTCAATATTATTAATATGTTATATTCTGATATATTTCCGTAATTCTTTCTCTTTCCTGTGAGAAGTTGGCACACCTGTTTGTTTAGATTTCAGGTGCTTCCCGTCTGGATGTTTCTTATTATCGTTTCTATTTATTCACTTGATGTTGACGGTGCTATTGTGTTACCAGTATGTAGATTTATCTGTTGTTAAACATCACGAGGGAAATCTGCTTATTTGACGTACTTTTTTTTTTTATTAAATGTATTTTGAAGGAAGTTCTTTTTGATTTCTTTGAGCTTGGTTGAATTACAGCTGTTTATCTTTGACTGAACTCAGATTTGCGCTGACTTCCTTGTAATAAATCCAAAGCATTGAACAGCTGAGACGATGTTAGCAAGTATTGTATATTCGATTTCCGTCGCCCTTAGAACGTTCAATGTTCAAGTTTGGTAGCGATGCCACTTAGCGCTCTACAAACCCAGAGCAGGTGGTTTAAACACCTTGAGGTGCACCAGGAGTGACAGTCTGGAAGGCCCTTAATGGCCAAACTCCCTCTGTCAGCCGGGTCTGAGGTTGCGTTCCTTCCAACTTCGCCGACCGCAGTCGGTCTCCCAAGCACCATGTTTTGCTGATATAACCAAATATGACATCACTATTACCAAGTTCAGCTTCATAACACTTGAATTGTAAAGGTAGTAGACTTTATTTAAAAGAGTATACATCTCCTTCGGATGATTCTTACAATTATGAAAGGACTTATTGATCCAATTAATGAGCACATTTATCAGTTACTTAATATAACAGGAGTGTAAAAAAAATGGTTGCCTGCTCAGTGGCGGGGGCTCAAAGGAAACGAATAATTTAAAAATATTGCCATCTAAAAGTAATAAATGAGCACCACTTACATTTTTATTGTGACAACCAGAATCGAGGTGCTGTAGTAACCTCACATTGGTATGAATTAAAATAATTCCTCGTGCTATGGCGAGTTCTTGGGAGTGGAAAAAAATATTAAAAATCCAAGCTATTCATCTATTATAAAAATTAGGTTATTTCCATAATTTAAATAATAATATAGGGAGGGGGTTACATAATAAAATCATTATAAATAAAATTATAGCCTTATATTAAACAAAAAAAAACTTTAAAGAGAAAATACTTCTTAATTCACACATATTACAGGAAATAAAAAGAAAGACTATTTAACAGAGCTCCTAAATTATCTATATTCTTCAAAAAAAGAAAACCAAACTCATCGTTCCCGCAAATACTCACCTACTGCTATTATTAACTAACAGCTCAATACATAGTATCTTACGCACTAGCCTATCTTAATAGTAATTTAGTTTAACTGGCGGGAGTGAAATTTGAGTATTCATTCCCACTTGGCTGGAAATCCTGGTAGAATATGGTGGAAGGTGATAAAATAAACAAGGAAAAAAAAACGTAATATATGAAATCCAAAAATAGCTATTAGACGCTCCACAGCTCTGTAGACTTGCGTTGGGATAAAAAAAATAAAACATCTATTCTTAGGAGAGGCAAAACTACTGTTTAAATAAATATAGTTTAAAGGATTGGCAAGTGATACGAATGTCCTCTTCTCCCAAATCTACTTCCTGTTTGACTATAGTCTTTGGATCCTAATAACTACTTAACTGTGTGTTAAAAACCATAATAATAAAATCCAATTTTTATCTACGTTACAAGCTCTAAAAATATTGCACCGAACAGGTGGAACATTACTTTGTATTCAATATTCAAGTTCAGTTATTTGAATCAAATGTTTATTCTGTTTTTCAGGAATAGATTTTAGCAGATTTTCCTTAAGGGAAATATTGTTATATACATTATAAATATTGTTGTATAAATATACATTTATTCTGTATCTTGAATATTAACCGACATATTTGCACTTGTATTCTGTGCGTGGTCGGCTATGTTCGGTACTTTCCGCCGAGAACTCTGGCGGCCGTTTCCGTAACTATTCGTCCCTCGTGAATAGGTTTAGAGATCCCATACTACTCCGGATGTTATTGGGCAGATTTCTCTACTGTAAAACTTCACGTGGGAAATCTGCTTAGTTTACATAGCCCCTGCGTGACGAACTTTTTTTTTCTTGGCATAGAAATGAAAATATATTTCTGACACTAACATTTCGTGCTCATCATTAGTTCAAAGCACTTCTACTACTTGTTGAGATTTATAAAATTTCATAAAAGAAATTCTATATAGTAGGCCAAAAAATAAATATTCATATCGTTCATATTATTCAAAAGTCGAAATGTTGTATCCAAATATATTAAAACTCCTCACATTTTCGAGAAAATATGACTATTCTTCGGGTATAACTTATATTTATTAATTTCTTTGCTTTTTATTTTTGTGAATTGTACGAATAAACATTCGTCCTTGTTTACTATCAATGTGAAACTACACTTACTATTTATTTTATGATTTCAATTTTGACAAGTAAATTAAGAGAGAAGAAGAAAAAATAAACAAAGTTGTAATAGCCTTGATTTTTTAAAAGTAATTAAGAATAAGAAATAATAATTCTTCAGAATATAACTAATATATTATAATTAGTTATCAAAATTATAATTAATAATTAGTTATAACATTAAATAATACAGCATAGCATTGCCATTGTCAAAAGTGCAAGACTTCAAACTGAGCAGTTTTCCTCGAAGAAGGACGTTATTGTTAAACTTAATAATATGTTTAGTAATAACTTGAGTTTACACTAAAATATTAGTACTCTTGTTTTATGAAAACATGAAGTTAATACAGCATATTAATATTTCAAATAAAATACGTAGTTTGGAAGTCAACTCAAAGATGACGATTTAAGACGTTTCATTTTGAACAACGTTTTTAGAAATCAGTTTAGTTAGTTATATAGCCATTAACATTGAACGAGGAGGAGTTAGTAATGTGGTTTATAGCAAATTCGGGACCTGGCTACTTCGATGATGCAGTTCTCTAATGATGCTTGCGTGAGCCACTCCAGCAGGTCATGGAAGAGACTCTCCAGTTAATAACTTACTCTGGATTCCTAAGTATCTCTCTCTCTCACTCTCTCTCTCTTCCTCCATCTCGGATGTTGGGGTTTGTAAACTGATAATATGGAGTAAATCGTAAGATTCGGGTTCTCAGAAAAGCTGGAACGCAATTTTTGAAAGGAAAATCGGGTTCATAAAATTGGTGATTGTGTGAAGGATTTTATTATGTATCCTCTCAATTCCATAGAACTTTAATTGCTCAAGTCCTCAAATCCACAAGGGTTGCCGTATGGATTTGTAAATTAGTGACCCATAAGTAATAGTAGTAGATATGTCTAATAGTATATTTTTAGTGTAATGTATGATTTACTTGTAAAGCGTCTGTCTAGTGTCAGGCAAGTGCCGAATAAGCGATCTTTCAAGAACTTTGACTTATGATCAACTTGATCTCATAAGCGTAAATGTAGCAAATGTTACTGAATTTCCCGAAATTTTCCATTTGCTTAGCTAGGATGCTGAGAGGCAGACCGAAGTAACTGACTAGTGATGGGTCAGAAAAAAACTCAGTCTAGACGGGAAGACGTCCGTCTTAATAATAATGCATTTGGTATTGAGAAGTTATTGAGCACCATTTACAAGGCTAGCAGATGACTATGTACGTTTGAACTAGAATACGACTGGAATGACTTTCTACTCCAACAGATACCAAAATTAACAATTGTTATTTTGAAAACACTTGAACTTTTACTACTGAATTATCGTAGCCTCGAACGGACATCTTAAAAGGTAACCCACGCCTTAATCCTCTGTAGACAGAATGACAACCACACCATAAATACCAGGCACCCTGTGTAGTTAGGACGAGAACCACCCCATAAATACCAGGCACCCTGTGCAGATAGAACGACAACCCCACCATAAATACCAGGCACCCGGTGTAGATAGGACGACAACCCCACCATAAATACCAGGCACCCTGTGCAGATAGAACGACAACCACACCATAAATACCATGCACCCGGTGTAGATAGGACGACAACCCCACCATAAATACCAGGCACCCTGTGCAGATAGAACGACAACCACACCATAAATACCAGGCACCCTGTGCAGATAGAGCGACAACCACACCATAAATACCAGGTACCTTGTGCAGATAGAACGACAACCACACCATAAATACCAGGCCCCGGTGTAGATAGGACGACAACCCCACCATAAATACCGGGCACCCTGTGCAGATAGAACGACAACCACACCATAAATACCAGGCACCCTTTGTTGATAGAGCGACAACCACACCATAAATACCAGGCACCCTGTTTAGATAGAACGACAACCACACCATAAATACCAGGCACTCTTTGTTGACAGAACGACATCATTCATGCCTTGCAGCCCTAAACCCTTGGCCCCAAAACCGGTCAAGGCGAGCACCAATACATTGGAAAGAAAAACACTTGTTCTTCTACAATTCTTAGTTCGGAGATCCTGAAGTACCTAGGAGCATGACTAACGAATCGTTTGTACAATACATCACGAAGGTCAATACCAGAAGACCTTGGTAATCAACTAAATGTGTACTCTCATAAATTGTGGAGTCATATTGTCAGGTAGAATAATACTGTAGAAGATCTACAAGTTTATACTATTTATGTTTGGGTAGGGTCTCCAATCCTTGCACTTGCAATCCAACTTCCGCCCTCTCCTTTGGAAAGTAAAAAAAGGGAAAGTTAATTAAAATCATGAAATACATATGAAGGACTACAAGAACAACAAAGAAATAAACTTTAACTGGAGGGGAATGGAGAATTATTCATTAGAAAAGGAATGATGAGATGGGAGTAGTTTTGAACGTAGCAGTTGAAGTGCCTGGAGTATCTCAACTACTTTCACAACTCAAAGCGCTATCTACTAATTTAACTTGGTACCATTCATAACTCCCCAGTCTAATCTCCATTACTTGAAGTTTTTGATTGAGTACTGTAGTTGTTTCTCAATACCAAGAACCTATCATAGTCGTAAGGCCTGAGTGATCCACTGGAACTAAGTAAATGAGTATGATACGTCAAACCTAGCAGTATTATGGGGTTAATTTTCCGATTTTTCGAATAACAAGACTAGGGATAGTAACATTTTTTAAAACAATGTTTAGGAAGTTGGAGGGAAACTATATATATATATATATATATATATATATATATATATATATATGCATATTATTTAAAAACATACTGGGAAAGGTGTGGCCCTATCTCGCCTAGTCATCTGTTGCTAGGTCTCCTTGTTAGATTGACATTGTTGTTACTTGTTTCCTCTCTGTGGTGATTATCTAATTTTAGGAACTAGAGTGGCGAGTTCGATCCTCGCCTGGGCAAAGAAAATTATTTAGTGACGAAATTCATTAAATAATATCCTAAAATCCCACCCTGGCTAGAAAAGGGTGGTATCATGTAGATAACCAGTCCCAATTAGTCTGAGTTGTAAAAAGTGGACGTTAATAAATAATAATAATAATAATAATGTTAGGATCAATAAGAAGGCCAAGTCCTCTACTGTTTTTTTTTTTAATATAATGCAAAGTGCACTTTCGGAGTCAACGCTCCATCCTCAGTGCCTGCTGACAAACACAAACCTCGAGTTAATTTAACATTCACAGCATGGCCAAAGGCAAAATAAACAACAGTCATAAAAACAAACACAATATAAATAGTAAAAACAATGTTAATTCTAGTCAACTACTAAAAATTAAAGCCAAAACAATAAAAAAATTTAATAACAAGTCAAATAATAAAAGCAAACAATGATAAGCATATGTCAAAAACTATAAATAAAATTAAAAACTAAAAAACTACCTAAATTTCAGATTTATATGGAAAAACATATCACAGTGGGTGAGAACCTCTGAAAAAACCACCCAGAGGAACTGTAAGAGATATCTAAAAAAATAATAAACAAAAACCCCCATACTAATAATAGAGAGAAGATGAAGGAGGTACCTGATTAAAGCTGCGTTGCCTGGACCAAGACCGCCGGGAGACTAAACCTCTGCCCCCGTAGGGAAGACAGGGCCCCCTCACCGACATGTCGCAGCCTTACCGCCTCCTCCTTCTTATTAATATTCCTATCTCCATTCGCCTGTCTGTCCAGCCTTATATGCAGCCCCTCAGCCGTATTTAATCTTTTGCCCTTCTTCTCCTCATACAGCAATTGATACTTTATGGTGGACATGTCATGGCCCTCTTTTCTGGCGTGTGCTGAAAACTCAGTGTCGCGAGTGATGTGCTCCTTAAGACGCGTCCTTATCTTTCTACCACTTTGCCCCACATAAGAGGCATCGCATCCCGTGCACGAGATCCTATACACGCCAGATCTATCCAGGGGGTCCACATAGTCCTTAACACGGGGCAAACAATTTTTCAGGGACCGCTTGCTCCTGTAGGCAGTAGCCAATCTAATTTTCTTCAACCTGGATCCTATCTTTTCTGAAACAGGGCCCAAGTACGGGATGGAGACAGGGAACGACTTATTTTTCTTCTTTTTGGCCCGCTCTTCAACCGTGGCTTCCTCCAGCTCCTTGGCTAACTTCCTCTTCAATCGGCGTTGGATAAGCCTGTCCACCAACTGTTCCTCGTACCCGTTTGCTTTACCAATATGCTTAATGCAGACCACTTCCTTGGCGTAATTTTCTTGTGTTAGTGGGGTACTAATCAGCCTCTCCACTAAATAAAGCAATCCCGCCATCTTGTATCTTGGGTGATGAAAAGAATCGGCAGGTATCAATAAGTCGGTGGATGAGGCCTTCCTATAGATACCGAATTTATGACCCCCTCCATCTCTCTCTATCTCCAGATCTAGGTAGCATAGCTTCTTAGCTTTTTCGTTCTCCAAGATGAATTTAATTGTCTCATGGCAGCTATTTAGGTAGGAAAGCAACCCATTCAAATCGTCCCTAGTACCGCTAAAACTGACAAAAGTGTCATCAACATACCGGGCCCAAAAATCAATGCACTTATAGAATGGGTTGCGTGCCGATAAAATGAATTTCTCCTCAAAGAAATTCAGAAACATGTCGGCGGCAAGTGGGCTAATAGCAGAGCCCATGATCATCCCCGGTCCATCCTAAAGCATTTCCCGCCAAACTTGAAATAATTCTGTTTCAGACAGGCCGACAATAAGTTTATAAATTCTTTTGCCACCACTGGATTAAAATTTTTGGTCTCGAAAAACTTTTCAAAAACCCAAATGACATGTGTGGGGGGAACATTTCCGAACATGTTAATTCACCTTCCGAAAAGCTAGCGAAGTCTTTGGTAAAAACATTTAAGACGCTCACGAATTTTAAACCCAATTACACCGTGGCTAACAGAGAAGAGTTTATATCAAAATTAAGCGCCTCTAAATTCGGGGAGAACCGTATTTTAGCTTCGTTTGACATAATTAACATGTGGACCCCCTGGATAGATCTGGCGTGTATAGGATCTCGTGCACGGGATGCGATGCCTCTTATGTGGGGCAAAGTGGTAGAAAGATAAGGACGCGTCTTAAGGAGCACATCACTCGCGACACTGAGTTTTCCGCACACGCCAGAAAAGAGGGCCATGACATGTCCACCATAAAGTATCAATTGCTGTATGAGGAGAAGAAGGGCAAAAGATTAAATACGGCTGAGGGGCTGCATATAAGGCTGGACAGACAGGCGAATGGAGATAGGAATATTAATAAGAAGGAGGAGGCGGTAAGGCTGCGACATGTCGGTGACGGGGCCCTGTCTTCTCTACGGGGGCAGAGGTTTAGTCGCCCGGCGGTCGTGGTCCAGGCAACGCAGCTTTAATCAGGTACCTCCTTCATCTTCTCTCTATTATTAGTATGGGGGTTTTTGTTTATTATTTTTTTAGATATCTCTTACAGTTCCTCTGGGTGGTTTTTTCAGAGGTTCTCACCCACTGTGATATGTTTTTCCATATAAATCTGAAATTTAGGTAGTTTTTTAGTTTTTAATTTTATTTATAGTTTTTGACATATGCTTATCATTGTTTGCTTTTATTATTTGACTTGTTATTAAATTTTTTTATTGTTTTGGCTTTAATTTTTAGTAGTTGACTAGTGATTAGATTTTATATTTTATAGTAGTTGACTAGAATTAACATTGTTTTTACTATTTATATTGTGTTTGTTTTTATGACTGTTGTTTATTTTGCCTTTGGCCATGCTGTGAATGTTAAATTAACTCGAGGTTTGTGTTTGTCAGCAGGCACTGAGGATGGAGCGTTGACTCCGAAAGTGCACTTTGCATTATATTAAAAAAAAACAGTAGAGGACTTGGCCTTCTTATTGATCCTGATCAATTGGTTCCTCTACCATCCAGCATATTCCAGAGGAATAATAATGTTAGGATACTGTAAAAAAGTTTTAGGAGAACCTGACGGAACGAGGAAAGTCATAACGCCTCTTTTTCCTGGGATTAGTGTAGGACCCCCATGTTTATTCTGATCAATCCTTTAAATTACTTCTGACTTGGTTAGTTCTAAAAATTAATGTAATGCAGTCCTGTTAGCATATGATTATTGTTTTACTCTTGTTAACATATGATTATTGTGTTACTTTTGTTAACATATGATTTTTGTGGTTATATCATTATTATGTTACTCTACAAATTGTTTTCTGTTTGTTTACATTTAGAATTAAAATGAATAACCAAGTTATATTCACGTTATTAATATGTACATTCATTTATGAAATTAACAAGTCCCAAATATCCTCATTAGTATACAGGGGCATAATCTTGTAGCATAGAAGATGCGAGAAATTGGCAGGGCCGTAAAGTTGAAGAAAACGTGATGTAGCAGTAATTCAACAAGGAACCATGGAGAAAACAACATGATGGAAGAAATAGATGATCAAGAAAAAATAAATAAAAAATACAATCTCATATAACTAGGTTAGTATTAGTTTTTGATAATTTGAGGTATTTAAATTGCTGTTCTATACTTTGTTCCTGAACATGAATATTAAAGTAGTTATCCATACTTTTGTGTCTATTTTAAGCTTAACTTATCAAGTTACAATTAGGTATGAGTAATGATAATATTTGAAATATGCAGATGACATTATTTGTGCAGGTATTTCAGGCTGTCATTATCGTTTGCCATTTATGCACAAGGGATATCAGCATGCTTTACACCAGTACCAGCGTGGCCAACTTAAAAATTGGTTTCGGAAATGTAATATAAGAAATATACGCTGAGTTATTAATTTAGTATAGTATTACAAGATCAAACAATTTTTTATCTAACGTTTCATATTTAATACTTATTAGACACAGTGAAAGCCCTCAAGGGTATTTTCTTACAATTATCCACTAGCATTGTCAATTATACCCGTAAAGAAGAAGTACGTCATTTCGTAGAAGTAATCATGATAATCGCCTAATTTTCTGGTTTATGTTCTATAATAAATATCCATCTATTTAGTTAGTCACACTTGGTTAACCTAGTCTTGAGTTCGATTCTCACTTGGAATTTATTTAGTGACAATCTTATTAAATAGACCAACTCGTCGAGTAACACAGATCAAGATAAATGAAGGTTAACAATTTATTTTATTGATTAAATGTTCGAATTGCTTAAAAAATGGTTTAAATAAACGAACATATGTTCCGTTTCGTTATAAAACATGTCAATTGCTAAAGTACATTATTGAAGGATAAAAGAAGGGGTTATTAACTGAAAAATAAATAATATAGATGGGTATGAACAAAATTCTAGTAATGCAATAATAAATTGCATATCAAATTTTCATTAAACATAGACTGCAAATATATGAGTTCTCTGCGAATGTATGACCTCACTACACTTTTTACAAAATAATATAAAATTAAAATACGTTGGAGAAAAGTGAAGCAACATAAGAGAAGGCTTTCAGGGGTGGAAGTCCTCTTAAACCCTTAAAGTAATGACAGCTCGTAAGCAGGGAGAAAGAGAGGGACTAAGGGAAGGGTGAGAGAGAGAGAGAGAGAGAGAGGATAGAGAGAGGAGAGAGAGGGAGAGAGAGAGAGAGAGAGAGAGAGAGAGAGAGAGAGAGAGAGAGAGAGAGAGAGAGAGAGAGAGAGAGAGAGAGGAGAGAGAGAGAGAGGAGAGAGAGAGAGAGAGAGAGAGAGAGAGAGAGAGAGAGAGAGAGAGAGAGAGAGAGAGAGAGAGAGAGAGAGAAAATTCTTTAGGAAACTAGGACTTTGTAAGTTATTAACTGGAGTGACCCCTTCCACCGCTAGCTAGAGAGGCTCATGCATGTATCATTAGAGAGCCATTTCTTCTGTGACTCTCTGGATCTAGCCATGTAATGAGAGCGGGTATATTACCATTATCGAATAAACTCTGCAGCTATTTAGGTAGTAGTCATTGGACGATTTTCGAAATATTCCTTCTAATTCCCATCGATCTGCACAAGTAGAAGACAACAAAGAAATCCGCTCAAGTATTAAATACATTAATAATTCACACAAGCATACCTACATAAACATATATATCAAAAATACCTCTGAAGGAACATAGCCTGGACGCATACTCAGCGTCAGAAATCGCAGGTCTTAAGGTAAAAGTAAGCCTGGTGGCCTCTCATTCAACCTAGAAGCATAGAAGTCTAGGATAAAGAAACAGAAGACCAAGCTGCCCAAATAAACTTTACCCAAAGCTTTATAAGAAGAACGATCCATCTCCTTCCATCTGGACTCTGCCCAAGGAATACTCCCTGCCTTTGGTAAGGAATTGTACGTTGCAAGGATTCCATACTCTTCGAGTTGTGTATCGAACTCCTGACTCTCAACTTTTGAATAGCGAACTCTACACTTCGCGTGTGGTCCAGACTTGTGACACTAGTTTCACCTAATGTTTGCAATTCTCTAAGTAGTTTAAAGGTAATCTCTAATACGAATTATATATAAGGGCTTATCGCAGAGTATCTTCTATGAGGAATTGCACGTAATGAAGCGTGGCTCCTCTCAACTCTATAGAGATCCAATGGAAGGATAATAAGGTCAAAACACCTACACTCTAATTTATTAAATTTTATTCTTGGAGTCTCGCCAGAGATGTCGGCTCAATAGGGACCAGCTCTAGAGCACTGAAGATGGGACGGTTCGCCCCAAAAGTACTCTGCATTTAATAAATGACGTATTAAGAGTGGAGGTGTTTTGACCTAATTATCCTTCCATTGATGATGGACCTCCACCAGCCAGCCCTAACCCCGGGTCTATAGAGATTGTTGAAAATTGCAGATTAAGGAGTTGACAAATTCCCCGAAACTACTCCTATACAGCTCGAACCAACAGAGTAAGAACCGAAATGACCTTATGCGACAAAATATGGATACACACACCCTAGGGAGAAACCACAAAAAAAAAAATAATAAAAAATGCTTTCCAAGTGTCATTGAAAGATCAGCATCCCACTATTTCACCACTCAATTTCATATGGGCGAAGGCCTTGTCAAAAGAAAACCATCCCAAGACGCAGCTGTTAGAGAAAACGGCCACACAAGTCTTTCTGAAATGCCCTGCTTGTGGCTACTTCAAACTAGTTTCTATTCCTGGCGTTTATAGTCAATATCCGGGAATTCGTGATATGAACAATGAACCAGAAAATGATGACGCCTTTGTTGCTCAGGCAGCTCCTCGCTCCACCATATCTAGTTGATGTTTCATTATTGAGCAATTAAAAATTCATTCGTGGTTTACTTATACTTTTTTCCCCGATTTTTGAACATAATTAATTTTCATCACCAATAAAAACGCCTCTTAATTATTATTATTAGTCTGGCTCAACAACCCACAAGCTAGTTTTGGCCTCCTCCAGCAGCAACCGCCATGTCCTGCAGCCTATTCTGAGATGTGTCCCCATCCAAATCCTTACTCCGATGGTCATTAAATCACTTGTGACACAGTCCAACTACTGGGTTTCCCAACTCTGCACCGGTAGAATACCGGTTCCGTTAACTACTTGTCCTGGACACGTTCTTTAATACGCAGAGCGTACTTTCAGAGACCAACCTCAATCATCAGTGTCTGCTGATAAAGAAGAAAACTCTAATAATAACACTCTTAGCATTCCAAAAAAAAGTAGAAAATAGTAAATTTTATAATAAAAATTACAAACAAATCTAGGACGAAAACGACAATAAATTAAAAAGTAACTGTAAACCAAAAAATGTTAAACAAAATATAAGCGTAAGTTAAAAAGAGAAAAAAGTTAAAAAACTGTTATGAAAACTACAAACTAAATAAAAACGTGTGCTATATCTCAAAAAGGAAAAGTCCGGGGTGGAAACCCCTATGAATGGTATCACTCATACACTGAATATGAGAATGCCCTTGCATCTCGGGAGAAATAATTTTTTTTTTAGTTTAACATTTGGTCAGGTTCAGTGATGTGTTCTTTTGTAATTATGTTGGCAACTTGCATTCTATTGGTTGTAGTTGTTTCAAGTGAGGTTAGTTTATTTTCAAATTGATGATTTCTTTTTCTCGAGTGGGTGAGGTTCTAAGGGTAAGAAAAATTCCCTCTTTTTGTTCCTTGTGCTGTGTATTCCTTTGGTTATTTATAAGTTGTTTCATCTTTCTGACTCATATACTAGTCAGGATTCGAAGCAAATAAAATTGAGATAATGTTCGGTGCCTGTTAGTTCCATGAATTTTTTTTGAATGTTGTTAATTTGAAATCTCTCTCTCCGATATTAAATAAATTCTATAACATTCTTTTATTCAAAATACGAAAATTAAAATTGGAAAAAGAGTATAAAAGTGAGTCGATAGTTAGCAGTATAAAAAGAAGAGGGTGCTGAATGTAGAACTGATTGCCTATTCAAAGCAATGCCCTCCAACCTTGTATCAGGAAGCTTCCAAGGCACCGTCCTTGGCCTATGTCCAGCCTCCTTTCTTATCTCTCTCTCTTATTAACTATATATTTTTTTATCTCCGAAAATAATTGGGCTCGTTTTTCTTACTGCTTTCTTGGATTTTAGGGGTCCCTTCACTCAATATTGTACACACTTTTCTCTAAATGTAACGAAGCATAGATAAATTCTGACGCTCACGAAGACGCACAAAAACATACAATTAACAAATACATACGTACATACTTGTACAACTTTGGCATTTTAGCTGAGATATATTTTATTTACTATCGGGTCACTCTGAGACTAATAAGTCTGGCAACGGAAGTCTACCTATTCATCCTAACAATAGGGCTCAGGTTAGTGAGATAAAGCGTTGACCTTAACGGTAAACCTAGAATGGCAAGTTAGATTTCCGCCTGGGTAATAGGAATTTATTTAGTGGCGGACTCATTATATGAAATCCTTAGTCCCACTCTGGCTAGAAAAGAGTGGTAACCTGTAGATGACCAGTCCCAATCAGTAGTTAGCAAAAGTGGACTTTAACAAATAATAATAATCATTCTATCAACTTATCATTTTTCTATCAATTACTTCAAGGAACAACACAGACGATTTGAATATCCGACATTCCAAAAGTAGAATTTTGTTTTTAAGCCATAACGTTTAATGTCAATTATCTTGCTCCTGCTGGTTTTATTGGATAGTGCTTGCGTGCGTGTGTGTGGGTGCGCGAGCGCAATGCTTGCGTGTGAAAAAATTCTACTCTTAGATTTTTGCTAAAAACTCAATCTTCAATGTACTATTCATTCATAGATACTTTCTCAATACAAAGTATATCACATTTTCAATAAAAGTGTTTTTAATATTTATAATACTATCCCTTATAGTGTTAAATGTTTAATTTCATTAAACGCATCACACGCATTCATTATAAATATTCGTGAGTGAATTATTTGGCAAAATTCAATTAATTTTAGTAATTAAATTAATTAATTAACATTTAATCGGGTTACGCTTGAAAGACAACAATGTAGCTATTCAATATGCATAGACTATGTTGCAATCATCTGGAAACCTTGGGATAGTAAAAGCTAAGCTCGGTTGAAAATTCAAAATATCTCCGTTATTATGAGTAGGATTGTAAAATTATAAAGAACCAATCTTATTGTAATTTTAATTTAATATAATATTTTTTTTTTCATTTTTAGCCTTCGTTTACCCCCTACTTTTAGTCATCGCACATTAACAATAAGCTAATATATTATGAAAAGTCCTATTCAAAGATGAAATACCAAATTTGGTTTTCAACGGACCTTTATAATGGGAGATACTTGCAAATAAGTAGTATGATGCCTTTATAAACTGAAATTTTTAGCTGCACACTGGAAAATGTTCATTAGATCTCTACCATACTCCATATTTAATCGGTTCATTCAACACAAAAGATCACATTAGTTGATGACTGATATCTGACGAGGGAGTAGTTGGGCTCGGAGGGATTTGAATATTCGAAATATCGCCATCATATTGAGTCGGATCTAAAATTATTATAGAATCAATCTTGATAAACTATTGATGCTCTACAATTGTTGTTCAATGCATTCATTCGTCAATTATATATAAAAGTGAGTTATTCGTACTATCTAGTTTTCAGCCTTCATTAAACCCCCACTACTACTAAATGAATTTTAACTTAGAGGTAGCGAATATATAATTTATATATACTGCTCAAAAATGAATAGGGATATTGGTTATTTTTTCTTATCCTATTAATTTTAATTAAATCGATCTTAATTAAGTTTATTTTTTATAGGGGAAAAAAGACAATAATTTCTAGTAAATATTAATGATATTTATAATAATAAAAAAAAAAAAAAATATGCTAGGCCCCATACATACCACAAAACAGCCAATATCCCTATTCATTTTTGAGCAGTTTATATAAAAGTGAGATGAGATCGTTAGCGTGTCATATCCGTAAGTGGGACATCTTCTTAGCTTTCTCATCCCCTGCATGGCTGACATTTTTGAAACTTGAGTCTAGGGGACTTCTAAAACTTGGTATTGTTCTAGAAGGGAACTTATAGCTTAAAATGCAATCAGAGAGAAATGAGTTTTTGGAATACCTGATTAATACATAGTTTATATGGATTTTAAGGGTTGAGAATATTTTAATTTATTATGTTTTTGCCCACTTTTCATCACATTTTCTTCGTCCAGAAAGACTCTACACACACTCTCATACATATATAAAGGGTACGCACAGCGCTATTTAAATAAATCTCTTCAGCAGGTCAGCAGTAGGAATATTCCAAGGTATTTTAAGTAAAATGAATAATATAGAGAAATAATAGGCTGAAAAAGGAAAAGGAGTTGAATCTACAGGTATAGATAGCTAGCGAGGTGAAAAGCAGATAAGAAACTAATTCAATTCAATTTAACTTGTGTAGCAGGTGATGAATAGGCCAAGTCGAGTAGATTCTTTGTATAAATAGCCTGATTACAATCGACTATTATAGTTTTACTAAGTTTCTTTTGTAAAAATTAAAATACAGTGATTTTGGGACATAATAACTAAAAAATATAATGGAAAAATTAATTTTTCCAAATGAAACAAAGAGTTTGTATGAAAGAAGGGCCATTCACGTTGGTATAAAAGCTTGTCCAGCAGAGTTAGTGTCAACTAAGCAGATTTTCAACCCTTAGATATGACATACACCGACACACCGGAACAGGTTACGTCATCTCTACTTTCTAATCACTATTTCTCTCCGAAATTACCTCTTGTAAACAAGACAAAAATTAAGCTGTATAAGACATGTTAAATAACTCAATATTTTAAATATTCATTGAACTTCTGCCATTTTAATGAAGTTGAGTGTGAATGTAAAGGTCACAAGAGTGCAGACAGTATTAGGTCTGACGCCAATTAATATCGAATGTGAAGCAGCTGGCTAACTGAATTTCTGCGCCTTAATGGTACGGAGCACTAAGTCAATTGTGACCAAGCAACCAATAATAAAACAGATTAACATTGGCGTACAAACAAAGAGACAGCCTCCCTTAGAGGCAGGTCACAGCGGCAGCCCAAGCACCGTTTACACAAAGCCCCTGATAATCCCAATTATAAACAGAGAATTCCCTCCAGGAAACACACAATGCCCTACCAACAGCTGTATTCGTTTGATCACAAAATCTATCGCCCAACCACAAACTCTACAAGTAGAAAGATAAATCATACTTTTTTTTTCCTTTCAATTTCTTTTTCAACCCATAGTCAAATAAATTACTCAAGTTGTAATGGTAGTGCCTTAGGCAGCAGAAAATATAGTACAACAATGTGCTAAAAGTCCTTCATGCAAGGGCTGGGTAAACTAAGCAGATTTCCCTTGTTCGCCAGGTATTTGCGTTTTTTTTTTTCAAAAAATAAAAGTTTAATAAAAACAATATTTGATATTTAATTTACAAATAATGTGCTTTTAGCAGATTTCCCTTAAGGGAAATCAGCTATTGAGGTTGTACTCATGACGGAATTTTTGAAATTTTTCTTCAAATGTCCATCGATCCTACCTAGCAGATGACGAAAATGATGTCCGTTCAAAACTGTATATATATATCTATATATATATATATATATATATATATATATATATATATATATATATATATATATATATAGATCTAACTAGACCAAGACTAGACCATAGATCAAAGAAACCAACTGAGGGTCGAGTTCCTTCGAGTCCTGTTCTGGAAGGTCCTGGGCCGCCCCTTTGATGTTTTGCCGCCAATCTATATAAGACACCATGGCCGACCCTAGTTTAGTTAGTTTCTTCTCAAGTGCTCTTATGTACGTTTAGTGCTACAGTGCGACTTAGTGAAGTGCGGTAAAGTGTTTTTAATAAGAAGACCAGTGTTGTGCCGTGACTCTGTAAGTAACATTATAGTGCCGTCTTTTTATGTGAAGTTCAGTGACCGTAAGTGAATTATTGGACTGTGTAATAACAAGAACAGTGACGCTATCAGTGCATCCTGTGAGTAATAATTAAGAATAATTAACCAAGTGTATTGTGCACTGTCAAATAAATTGTACAGTGATAAAAACTGTGAAACTTGTGTGTGTTTAATTTTGCAATCCAAAAGAACTCTTATTAACAACGTTCATTACTGGTTTAGTAATAAAACGTATATATATATATATATATATATATATATATATTCTTCTTATTCTGGACTCAATATTTTTGATATGTTCTTAGCATTTTCATTGCAAGGGTCACCAATAATAAACCATTTTTTTCCGCTTAAACTTAAACTACGTGCCCCCTCGTCTGAACTTTTACGTTTTGAGAAAATGAAAATACGTGACGCACGTAGGGATTCTTCTTAGTTAACGCAACCCCTGCGTGACGGACTTTTTTTACAGTTCAGACGCTTTCCGTTGGAAGGTTATTAAAATTGGCTGAATGATTTCACATTGTCGTATGTACATCTTCACTTAATATTCACGGTGGTTTTAGTGTTGCCAGTTTGTAGATTTCTCTATTGTATAACTTCACGTGGGAAATCTGCTTAGTTTACGCAGCCCCTGCGTGACGGACTTTTATTTGTTAATATGGTATGAGTAGGAGTGGGGCTTTACAGAAGGACGAAAATTAAAAAAATGGAAATATCTAGGTTAATAATCTAGATAGTGTATTCCCCTCTAAATCCCTCCCCCTCTTGGTCCGATTTCAGTCATTAACGAACTTGATCTTTATTTTTAGATGAAACGTTAAAATATCGAGTTTGGTAACGATGAGACAAAACCTGCGACTGCTAGAACTTTAACAGACAAATATATATACAGAGAGTTTTGAACGTTTATTGAACGTTGAATCTATTTAACCTAGTTTTGGCGTACGTATATATATATATATATATATATATATATATATATATATATATATATATATATGTATGTACGTAAGTCGCATAACTCAAAAACGGCTGGCCTTGGAATGTTGGGAATGATGTAACAACTAGTCTTGCAGCTCATTTTTTGATCGAAATAGAACTAAGAAAAGGAGGGATTAGAGTGGGTGAAAAGAAAACAAAGGGGTGAAATTTGATTTGAAATTGAAATGGAAAAAGTCCGTCACGCAGGGGCTGCGTAAACTAAGCAGATTTCCCTCGTGAAGTTTAGTAATAGATAAATCTATATACTGGTAACACAACATCACCGTGAATAAATACAAACGGAAATAAGAAATGGTCCATCCAATTTCAATAACCTGCCGACAGGAAGTGTTAGGTTAGAATTGTAAACAAACGGGTCTGCACGCCTCACACCGGAAAGAAAAACTATTACTGAAATATATCAGAATATACCACATTAATTTTATTGAGAACTATTTACTATATCTTGTACTGTAATTAATAATGAGTCAGAATAATTGTTATCTCAATCAATCAAATTTTAGTAGTCGAAAACCTTAAGACGGGGGGGGGGGTCGCCAGGACATATTTGCATGTATCTCGTATAATAAAGGGCTCTTGAATACAATTTTTGGTATTTAAACTTGGAATAATGTGATTTATTATGTAGCAGAGTATTGCTTATGTAACATGAGTAGAAAAGGCGGTTTGCTGATGGCTGAAAACTGAAAAATGCCAATATCTCGGTTAATATTCAAGATAGTGAATTAATGTAAATAACAATATTTATAGTAAATTTAATTTACAATAAGATTTGTTCTATACAAGTTTTCGATCCGACCTATAGTAACGGAGATATTTCGAATTTTCGAAAATCCTCCCCTCTAAACCCCCCCTCCCCCTGGTCCGATTTCAGCCGTTAACGAACTTGATCTTTATTTTTACATAAAACGACTAAATATCGAGTTTGGTAACGATTAAACAATAATTGCGACCGCTAGAGCGGTAACAGACAAATATATATATATATATATATATATATATATATATATATATATATATATAGATATATATATATATATATACAGTTTTGAACGGACCTCATTTTCGTCATCTCCTGGGTAGGATCGATGGACATTTGAAGAAAAATTTCGAAAATCGCGTCATGAGTACAACCTCAATAGCTGATTTCCCTTAAGGGAAATCTGCTAAAATGCGTTTTGGGGTTTTTTTCATTTATTCTGAAAAGCATAATTGATGTTTTATGACATTTCTGTATCCGGTACATTCGAACGGAGATATTGTATATGACTTTAAAATAAAATTGGTATGCTTGAAATGCAACCAATATTCTTTTAAAATTTAATTTAATTGGAGATGAAGGAAGTCGTGTGCTGTCTACATCCAGTTTTTTGTTAAACTACTTGTTCCAAGCAAGTTTTTATTTTTTTTTTAAAGTTAGAGCATTGGATATAAGCATAGTTTAAATAATATTTCTAACTGGAGACTACCTCTTAGATTTAGAATTTCTACTGGCTGGTGCAGATAATGGTGTCCGTTTTTACATAAAAGATACACTCTTTATCAAGAGACGGTGAAAACATTGAAAGCTATAAATCACAGGAGATAATCTAGAAGAGCCGGCGAAGATATGCCATTGATTTAGATGGCCGTGTCCTTCCTGTGGTCCGCTCTGAAGGGCACATATAGTTGTCTGAAAAATAGGGGTTGTTTTTCTCAGTGATCGCCCGGGCGTGGAATCCCTGCCAACATAATATCGACGTTGTCATTCAATAGGATAACTCTTATTATTCATCTCAAACACCACCACTTCTCTCTTCAAAGGTTCTCTCTCTCTCTCTCTCTCTCTCTCTCTCTCTCTCTCTCTCTCTCTCTCTCTCTCTCTCTCTCTCTCTCTCTCTCTCTCTCTCGCTCTCTCTCTCTCTCTCTCTCTCTCTCACACACACACACACACACTATCTATCTCGCTCTCTTCCTTTCGCCTTTGATGTGATGTCCATAAATAAATCTTCAGGAAAATCAGCTAATAATTGGGGTGGGGACAGTTTGTTCATTAGAGTTTATCCTTTACTCGAGCTACAAATCCAGCTAAATGCAAATTAGTAACTAAGTACGGTATCTTCCAAAGAAGGTTTCTGTATTTGTTGTACACAATAATCAGACTAAGCTTTTCTATTAATAGCCAACGTAGAGAGGTCGTGAAGGAAGTTCTGTAATACCCACCTTTTGTATAAATTCTTTGAAGTCTAAACATTGAAATGAAATTCCTTTATTATTGTCATACAGAAATAGCTCATTAATTGGCATTATATTCATGGAGCATAATCCTCTTCTACAAAGATGGGATTTTTTTTTATTTATCAATATCACTAAGATATTATTTTATGAGAACCCTTACATTTCAAAAGAACATCATATTGTTGTATAAATACATAAAAGACGACATATTTCTTTGAAGTTTAACAATACAACGAGAAGGAAAATACTGGGAAAATGTTTAGAAATATCCTACACAAGAATTGATTATGAGCATGTGGGCTTCGGTTCAAAATAATTTCTCTGTCAGTGCTCTCTCTCTCTCTCTCTCTCTCTCTCTCTCTCTCTCTCTCTCTCTCTCTCTCTCTCTCTCTCTCTCTCTCTCTCTCTCTCTCTCTCTCTCTCTCTCTCTCTCTCTCTGCCTCTTTGGCATAAGTTTCGTTTTCTTTTATATTATTGATTATTAAATCAATTTTTAATGAATTGGAAGAATACTTATTGAGTCCCAGACCACAAATAATTTCTATTAACAGGAAAAAATGTCTCCAATCATGTTTACTTATTTATTGGGCAAACTGTACAATAGAGACCTTGAAAATGGCTAAATACAAAATTTGGCTTAATAAATAAATAAGTAAACATAATTGTTGACTATTAGCCAGTTAGAACACATCCTTTACTAGTTACATAAAATATTTTTATCGATATGCATACTGAAAAAAAAACACTCACTGAAAAAGTTTTGCTTATGTAAAGAAATTGGATTATCTTTTGCCAATAACAGATATCGATTTAGGAGTATTTTTTAGAGGTTAGAATTACTTGGATTATCGGTAAAACTAATATGTTTATAAACAATGAGTTGTTTATACTAAGAAATAAAACTTGTCGTTATTGTTACAGGGTTTATTCATTACTCTGGATAGGATACAATAGGTACTTGAACATACTCGTGAGTTAAGTTCTGAAGGAATATTGAACTAAATACCGGAGGACTTTATAAAATACACTCATGACCGTAACACTAAAGACGCCAGAAGTACGCAGGTGGAACTCAAAGTCACACAGGTGGTTTCTTCCAGGAGAGATGTTGCTGGACACTGGTACTTATGACACTCTATTTTCTTGTGCCTTAAAGCTACCGAATAATGCCCTACAAAAATGGCTGGTTTATATGATCCAGCGAATATTTAATCAGTGAAATTTAATGTTACTACAGAAAAATCTAGCAGGCTTGTTCAAGTTGCAGCAAGAGTCAAATCCACAGAAGTATGCTAAGGTGGCCTTCGATAAGGCGGTCAAGTCAGAAGACAAATCGATAAAAGATGTTCCCTAACATCTTGTTTTGTGGTTCAGACACCACAATTGAAAATAATTTATTAACACAACATTGAAGCTGATTTAATATTGGTTGACTTCAAACATCAAAGAAGGGCTTATTCTTGTTTCTAAAATAATAAGTAACATTCATTTGATGAAATTTTTACTCGTTAGTTGATAAAATTAGATTCATTAAGTGGATCTGTAGGGAAATTAAAAGCAACAGAAACCTTATAAAGACGTAATGATGCTAATTAAGGTAGGTGATATTTTTTTAAAGAATGTCTGAAACTGTATATGCCATAAAATATGAGTGCCATAAAATATATACACATACCTTTATACGTTTAACAGCCTAACATACAAATCATCATGTATACGAATTAACCAAAAACTCATCCAATGGGCCATACTATTCAATTAAAACTTATGCTCATTCAAAAATATTACAAATATGTATAAAATACACAATAATAACAACAAATATTTATATAAGAGATTGATATGGGCGATTTTATGTAATAATAAAATCAGCATAAATTACCGGAATAAGCATATTATCCAATAAATATCGTGGAATACGAATGAATAAATTTGATGCAACCTTAATTAAATTCTAAGGCGTACAGTAAAAAATCAATGGATGTCACATTTGGACGTCTTAGTTTGGTTGATATGGTCATTGGATGAAAAAGGCTGGCGAGAGAGAAGTGAGGAGGCAAGCTCCGAGGAGAGTTCTGTAAGAGATGTTATCAAGTTGGGTCTGTCAAACCCACACCATGCAACTTCTCTCTCAATACTCTTGATAAATGCCCGCCCTTTTGTTCCAGCTGCCTACCTCCCCATCTCCTAGCGACAACTCCTCGCCCGCACCTCACCAATGCGCCTCTCATTCACCTTGCAGTGTTCCAGCTGCCTACCTCCCCATCTCCTAGCGACAACTCCTCGCCCGCACCTCACCAATGCGCCTCTCATTCACCTTGCAGTGTTCCAGCTGCCTACCTCCCCATCTCCTAGCGACAACTCCTCGCCCGCACCTCACCAATGCGCCTCTCATTCACCTTGCAGTGTTCCAGCTGCCTACCTCCCCATCTCCTAGCGACAACTCCTCGCCCGCACCTCACCAATGCGCCTCTCATTCACCTTGCAGTGTTCCAGCTGCCTACCTCCCCATCTCCTAGCGACAACTCCTCGCCCGCACCTCACCAATGCGCCTCTCATTCACCTTGCAGTGTTCCAGCTGCCTACCTCCCCATCTCCTAGCGACAACTCCTCGCCCGCACCTCACCAATGCGCCTCTCATTCACCTTGCAGTGTTCCAGCTGCCTACCTCCCCATCTCCTAGCGACAACTCCTCGCCCGCACCTCACCAATGCGCCTCTCATTCACCTTGCAGTGTTCCAGCTGCCTACCTCCCCATCTCCTAGCGACAACTCCTCGCCCGCACCTCACCAATGCGCCTCTCATTCACCTTGCAGTGTTCCAGCTGCCTACCTCCCCATCTCCTAGCGACAAGTCCTCGCCCGCACCTCACCAATGCGCCTCTCATTCACCTTGCAGTGTTCCAGCTGCCTACCTTCCATTAGCCTAGCGACCACTCCTCGCCCGCACCTCACCAATGCGCCTCTCATTCACCTTGCAGTGTTCCAGCTGCCTACCTCCCCATCTCCTAGCGACAACTCCTCGCCCGCACCTCACCAATGCGCCTCTCATTCACCTTGCAGTGTTCCAGCTGCCTACCTCCCCATCTCCTAGCGACAACTCCTCGCCCGCACCTCACCAATGCGCCTCTCATTCACCTTGCAGTGTTCCAGCTGCCTACCTCCCCATCTCCTAGCGACTACTCCTCGCCCGCACCTCACCAATCGCCCGCACCTCACCAATGCGCCTCTCATTCACCTTGCAGTGTTCCAGCTGCCTACCTCCCCATCTCCTAGCGACAACTCCTCGCCCGCACCTCACCAATGCGCCTCTCATTCACCTTGCAGTGTTCCAGCTGCCTACCTCCCCATCTCCTAGCGACAACTCCTCGCCCGCACCTCACCAATGCGCCTCTCATTCACCTTGCAGTGTTCCAGCTGCCTACCTCCCCATCTCCTAGCGACAACTCCTCGCCCGCACCTCACCAATGCGCCTCTCATTCACCTTGCAGTGTTCCAGCTGCCTACCTCCCCATCTCCTAGCGACAACTCCTCGCCCGCACCTCACCAATGCGCCTCTCATTCACCTTGCAGTGTTCCAGCTGCCTACCTCCCCATCTCCTAGCGACAACTCCTCGCCCGCACCTCACCAATGCGCCTCTCATTCACCTTGCAGTGTTCCAGCTGCCTACCTCCCCATCTCCTAGCGACAACTCCTCGCCCGCACCTCACCAATGCGCCTCTCATTCACCTTGCAGTGTTCCAGCTGCCTACCTCCCCATCTCCTAGCGACAACTCCTCGCCCGCACCTCACCAATGCGCCTCTCATTCACCTTGCAGTGTTCCAGCTGCCTACCTCCCCATCTCCTAGCGACAACTCCTCGCCCGCACCTCTCCAATGCGCCTCTCATTCACCTTGCAGTGTTCCAGCTGCCTACCTCCCCATCTCCTAGCGACAACTCCTCGCCCGCACCTCACCAATGCGCCTCTCATTCACCTTGCAGTGTTCCAGCTGCCTACCTCCCCATCTCCTAGCGACAACTCCTCGCCCGCACCTCACCAATGCGCCTCTCATTCACCTTGCAGTGTTCCAGCTGCCTACCTCCCCATCTCCTAGCGACAACTCCTCGCCCGCACCTCACCAATGCGCCTCTCATTCACCTTGCAGTGTTCCAGCTGCCTACCTCCCCATCTCCTAGCGACAACTCCTCGCCCGCACCTCACCAATGCGCCTCTCATTCACCTTGCAGTGTTCCAGCTGCCTACCTCCCCATCTCCTAGCGACAACTCCTCGCCCGCACCTCACCAATGCGCCTCTCATTCACCTTGCAGTGTTCCAGCTGCCTACCTCCCCATCTCCTAGCGACAACTCCTCGCCCGCACCTCACCAATGCGCCTCTCATTCACCTTGCAGTGTTCCAGCTGCCTACCTCCCCATCTCCTAGCGACAACTCCTCGCCCGCACCTCACCAATGCGCCTCTCATTCACCTTGCAGTGTTCCAGCTGCCTACCTCCCCATCTCCTAGCGACAACTCCTCGCCCGCACCTCACCAATGCGCCTCTCATTCACCTTGCAGTGTTCCAGCTGCCTACCTCCCCATCTCCTAGCGACAACTCCTCGCCCGCACCTCACCAATGCGCCTCTCATTCACCTTGCAGTGTTCCAGCTGCCTACCTCCCCATCTCCTAGCGACAACTCCTCGCCCGCACCTCACCAATGCGCCTCTCATTCACCTTGCAGTGTTCCAGCTGCCTACCTCCCCATCTCCTAGCGACAACTCCTCGCCCGCACCTCACCAATGCGCCTCTCATTCACCTTGCAGTGTTCCAGCTGCCTACCTCCCCATCTCCTAGCGACAACTCCTCGCCCGCACCTCACCAATGCGCCTCTCATTCACCTTGCAGTGTTCCAGCTGCCTACCTCCCCATCTCCTAGCGACAACTCCTCGCCCGCACCTCACCAATGCGCCTCTCATTCACCTTGCAGTGTTCCAGCTGCCTACCGACCCGACACATAGCGACAACTCCTCGCCCGCACCTCACCAATGCGCCTCTCATTCACCTTGCAGTGTTCCAGCTGCCTACCTCCCCATCTCCTAGCGACAACTCCTCGCCCGCACCTCACCAATGCGCCTCTCATTCACCTTGCAGTGTTCCAGCTGCCTACCTCCCCATCTCCTAGCGACAACTCCTCGCCCGCACCTCACCAATGCGCCTCTCATTCACCTTGCAGTGTTCCAGCTGCCTACCTCCCCATCTCCTAGCGACAACTCCTCGCCCGCACCTCACCAATGCGCCTCTCATTCACCTTGCAGTGTTCCAGCTGCCTACCTTCCCACCTCCGAGCGACAAACACTCGCCCGCACCTCACCACTGCGCCTCTCATTCACCTTGCAGTGTTCCAGCTGCCTACCTCCCCATCTCCTAGCGACAACTCCTCGCCCGCACCTCACCAATGCGCCTCTCATTCACCTTGCAGTGTTCCAGCTGCCTACCTCCCCATCTCCTAGCGACAACTCCTCGCCCGCACCTCACCAATGCGCCTCTCATTCACCTTGCAGTGTTCCAGCTGCCTACCTCCCCATCTCCTAGCGACAACTCCTCGCCCGCACCTCACCAATGCGCCTCTCATTCACCTTGCAGTGTTCCAGCTGCCTACCTCCCCATCTCCTAGCGACAACTCCTCGCCCGCACCTCACCAATGCGCCTCTCATTCACCTTGCAGTGTTCCAGCTGCCTACCTCCTCATCTCCTAGCGACAACTCCTCGCCCGCACCTCACCAATGCGCCTCTCATTCACCTTGCAGAGTTCCAGCTGCCAACCTCACACTAACCTAGCGAAAACTCCTCGCCCGCACCTCACCAATGCGCCTCTCATTCACCTTGCAGTGTTCCAGCTGCCTACCTCCCCATCTCCTAGCGACAACTCCTCGCCCGCACCTCACCAATGCGCCTCTCATTCACCTTGCAGTGTTCCAGCTGCCTACCTCCCCATCTCCTAGCGACAACTCCTCGCCCGCACCTCACCAATGCGCCTCTCATTCACCTTGCAGTGTTCCAGCTGCCTACCTCCCCATCTCCTAGCGACAACTCCTCGCCCGCACCTCACCAATGCGCCTCTCATTCACCTTGCAGTGTTCCAGCTGCCTACCTCCCCATCTCCTAGCGACAACTCCTCGCCCGCACCTCACCAATGCGCCTCTCATTCACCTTGCAGTGTTCCAGCTGCCTACCTCCCCATCTCCTAGCGACAACTCCTCGCCCGCACCTCACCAATGCGCCTCTCATTCACCTTGCAGTGTTCCAGCTGCCTACCTCCCCATCTCCTAGCGACAACTCCTCGCCCGCACCTCACCAATGCGCCTCTCATTCACCTTGCAGTGTTCCAGCTGCCTACCTCCCCATCTCCTAGCGACAACTCCTCGCCCGCACCTCACCAATGCGCCTCTCATTCACCTTGCAGTGTTCCAGCTGCCTACCTCCCCATCTCCTAGCGACAACTCCTCGCCCGCACCTCACCAATGCGCCTCTCATTCACCTTGCAGTGTTCCAGCTGCCTACCTCCCCATCTCCTAGCGACAACTCCTCGCCCGCACCTCACCAATGCGCCTCTCATTCACCTTGCAGTGTTCCAGCTGCCTACCTCCCCATCTCCTAGCGACAACTCCTCGCCCGCACCTCACCAATGCGCCTCTCATTCACCTTGCAGTGTTCCAGCAGCCTACCTCCCTCTCCTAGCGACAACTCCTCGCCCGCACCTCACCAATGCGCCTCTCATTCACCTTGCAGTGTTCCAGCTGCCTACCTCCCCATCTCCTAGCGACAACTCCTCGCCCGCACCTCACCAATGCGCCTCTCATTCACCTTGCAGTGTTCCAGCTGCCTACCTCCCCATCTCCTAGCGACAACTCCTCGCCCGCACCTCACCAATGCGCCTCTCATTCACCTTGCAGTGTTCCAGCTGCCTACCTCCCCATCTCCTAGCTACAACTCCTCGCCCGCACCTCACCAATGCGCCTCTCATTCACCTTGCAGTGTTCCAGCTGCCTACCTCCCCATCTCCTAGCGACAACTCCTCGCCCGCACCTCACCAATGCGCCTCTCATTCACCTTGCAGTGTTCCAGCTGCCTACCTCCCCATCTCCTAGCGACAACTCCTCGCCCGCACCTCACCAATGCGCCTCTCATTCACCTTGCAGTGTTCCAGCTGCCTACCTCCCCATCTCCTAGCGACAACTCCTCGCCCGCACCTCACCAATGCGCCTCTCATTCACCTTGCAGTGTTCCAGCTGCCTACCTCCCCATCTCCTAGCGACAACTCCTCGCCCGCACCTCACCAATGCGCCTCTCATTCACCTTGCAGTGTTCCAGCTGCCTACCTCCCCATCTCCTAGCGACAACTCCTCGCCCGCACCTCACCAATGCGCCTCTCATTCACCTTGCAGTGTTCCAGCTGCCTTCCTCCCCATCTCCTAGCGACAACTCCTCGCCCGCACCTCACCAATGCGCCTCTCATTCACCTTGCAGTGTTCCAGCTGCCTACCTCCCCATCTCCTAGCGACAACTCCTCGCCCGCACCTCACCAATGCGCCTCTCATTCACCTTGCAGTGTTCCAGCTGCCTACCTCCCCATCTCCTAGCGACAACTCCTCGCCCGCACCTCACCAATGCGCCTCTCATTCACCTTGCAGTGTTCCAGCTGCCTACCTCCCCATCTCCTAGCGACAACTCCTCGCCCGCACCTCACCAATGCGCCTCTCATTCACCTTGCAGTGTTCCAGCTGCCTACCTCCCCATCTCCTAGCGACAACTCCTCGCCCGCACCTCACCAATGCGCCTCTCATTCACCTTGCAGTGTTCCAGCTGCCTACCTCCCCATCTCCTAGCGACAACTCCTCGCCCGCACCTCACCAATGCGCCTCTCATTCACCTTGCAGTGTTCCAGCTGCCTACCTCCCCATCTCCTAGCGACAACTCCTCGCCAGCACCTCCTCGCCCGCACCTCACCAATGCGCCTCTCATTCACCTTGCAGTGTTCCAGCTGCCTACCTCCCCATCTCCTAGCGACAACTCCTCGCCCGCACCTCACCAATGCGCCTCTCATTCACCTTGCAGTGTTCCAGCTGCCTACCTCCCCATCTCCTAGCGACAACTCCTCGCCCGCACCTCACCAATGCGCCTCTCATTCACCTTGCAGTGTTCCAGCTGCCTACCTCCCCATCTCCTAGCGACAACTCCTCGCCCGCACCTCACCAATGCGCCTCTCATTCACCTTGCAGTGTTCCAGCTGCCTACCTCCCCATCTCCTAGCGACAACTCCTCGCCCGCACCTCACCAATGCGCCTCTCATTCACCTTGCAGTGTTCCAGCTGCCTACCTCCCCATCTCCTAGCGACAACTCCTCGCCCGCACCTCACCAATGCGCCTCTCATTCACCTTGCAGTGTTCCAGCTGCCTACCTCCCCATCTCCTAGCGACAACTCCTCGCCCGCACCTCACCAATGCGCCTCTCATTCACCTTGCAGTGTTCCAGCTGCCTACCTCCCCATCTCCTAGCGACAACTCCTCGCCCGCACCTCACCAATGCGCCTCTCATTCACCTTGCAGTGTTCCAGCTGCCTACCTCCCCATCTCCTAGCGACAACTCCTCGCCCGCACCTCACCAATGCGCCTCTCATTCACCTTGCAGTGTTCCAGCTGCCTACCTCCCCATCTCCTAGCGACAACTCCTCGCCCGCACCTCACCAATGCGCCTCTCATTCACCTTGCAGTGTTCCAGCTGCCTACCTCCCCATCTCCTAGCGACAACTCCTCGCCCGCACCTCACCAATGCGCCTCTCATTCACCTTGCAGTGTTCCAGCTGCCTACCTCCCCATCACATAGCGACAACTCCTCGCCCGCACCTCACCAATGCGCCTCTCATTCACCTTGCAGTGTTCCAGCTGCCTACCTCCCCATCTCCTAGCGACAACTCCACACATCATTTTACAGTACCTACAATTCCAGTGCCAACATATGTCTTTATCCTAAAAGATATCTATTTTCATAATTTATTTTGTTTTTAATGTAATGCTGTTTTTTCTTTCATACATTATTTATTTCAATCATTTAATCAATTTTCATAAGTGCGTAGCAAGGTGCTTTAAAGGTATGTCAGTTGATTTCTTTTAAGGTAAATCACCTATTGATGTTATAGTTATCACTTGACATTCTTGAAATTTTGAAATTTGAAATTTTCTTATTGTCTTACCAAATTCGAAATTTTAGTGTATCATTAAAAATTGCATGATCTTGTTCGGTAATGCCTGGAGTGGGAGATAAGAGGTCGACATCTCTGAACAGCATTGACTGACTCTGATCATTTGTAACTAACGAATTAAAAAAACAAAAAATAATTTCTTCAAACTGTATGAACTTGATGTTGTATCTAGACATTATATATTTAATTTAATGCAATGTTTTAAGCATTTGCCTAGGGAATTTGTAATTTTATGTAGAGCTCATTGAAGAAACTGCTAAGACTTATGAATGAAATTCGCTGCGAAAGTACCCATTAAAGTAAAGAGATAGTGGGATAAAAGAAAGGATTAGCTTAGATTTAGGAAGGGAGAAGGGATCTTGTAATTTAGCCAGAAGGAATATGAAGAGATTAAGGTTGAAAGTTGGAATTTCCTTCTAACACTATCCCTCCCATTCACCATTCACTATGGGCTCATTCATCACAACATCTACATCGTATCATATTTCTATCATATTATTCAATATTTTAATCTTTTTAGCAGACTTCCCTTAAAATATATATATGGGGTCACAATTATTGTTTGATCGTTAAGAAACTCGATATTTAGTTGTTTTATATGAAAGTAAAGATCAAATTTGTTATCATCAGTAAACCCCAATTTCTACGAATGTCATATTAACAATAAACTGTTACATCATGAACCACATCATCAATTAAGACTTTCTGGTCTTGTGTTATGCTTATTTGATCTCTGCCTTACTCAATATTCATCCATTTCTTTCTACTCTAGTATTAATATTTGTGAATGGGTAAAATCCCAGCAGAAATAGGAGGGATGGGGGTTAAAATTTTAAAACATCTCCTTTATATGAGTAGGATCGAAAATTTTTATGAAACCGAATGTTTGATAAGATATTGACGTTCTACAATTACTTTCGTATACTTTTTTTCGTATCAGTTGTATAAGAGAGTTATTCGTATTTTCTTGCTTTCAGCATTCGATATATTCCCAATTCTTGAAATGGTTGGATTTTTATATAGAAACAGAGAATAAATGGTGACATAAGATTAGTAGTGTAAAAGGTTTGCTGCAAAAAGTATTTACAAAGTAATATAGTAGAATTATTCCTCTACACTTATGTAGAGTTAGAATGGTAGTAACTTACTGCATTGTTATCCGAGTTATTTGTATTTAGCTATTACGTATTGATGAAGGAGTTAACACCTACTTCTACTCTTGCGATTTTCAAAACAAGATACTCTGTGAATGTAAATCTCATGTTGAGCTAAATGTTATATTTGCATAGCCTTGTTATTACGGAGGGAAAGTGGGAAATTAGATGAGATATCACCTACCTTTCAATCCAAATCGTGGGAAATATACATAATTAACTAATGATAATCAATTGACCCACCTAATCATGACAGTTCATCTGAAATTACTTGTAGGCGATCAGAACTTGTTGTTGCCAGAATTAATAAAAACTCACTTTATTATGACTCTAAATGTTTCAGGTTCTTTACTTCATATCGTCATCAATGCATTATCCTAGGTTGTGGTCTGACTCCGTTTTTGCAGAAAGGTTAATGTACTCCTGATGAGGAGTTGAAGTAAAAACGTGAAACATGTAGAGTGAATGATTAAAGAAGGAATTACGTTTTTTATAAATTCTAACCCATTTCCTACAAGTGATATACAATTATTTTACTAAGCACCTACGAGTTGAACTTTTTTTTATGTATTTAGTTACATTAATTATTAAGCATAGTAAACTATGTTATTTATTTGTTAATTGACAGTGTTCTAAGGAATAACCATCAAGCAACAGGATCGCACGAAGAGAGGAAGTTGTGCTGACCAGACTACGCATTGGCCATTCCTTGCTGACCCACGGACACTTAATGACAAACAAGGACACACCGACTTGTAGACATTGCAACGAAACTTTAACTGTACATCACATATTGACTGACTGTCGACGAAGAGACAATTTAGACATTCCACATGACTTACACAAACTTTTGACCGATAACAGTAATTACATAGACTCAGTCATTAAACATCTAAAATACGTTAATATATACAACACACTATAATCTACAATTTCTACACACTACTCTTCACTTCTTTCCAACATTAGCAGGGTGTATATACTTTAATTTTACTTATTCTTTTTTTTGTTTCCCTTTTTCTTTTTTTTCTCTTTTCTTTTTTTTGGTATTCCCTTTTCCGTATTTTTATTTTATTTATTTTTTCTTCCTCTCTTTTTTCTCCTTTCTATACTTACATTTTCATTTATATAATTTTCATCACCCTGATGTTTCCATATACAATATTGTTTGCGTCATATAAGACTGGTATACCAATCAACCTTTTTAGAAATCACCGTATGCCATAGTTCACTCTTTTTCCGCTTCTTTTTTTCTTTTTTTTTTTTTTTTGCTTTTCGCTTTTTTGGGAACACTTGAATAATGAGTAAATCGCCGGCGATGCTGTACTTATTTGAATAAATAAATAACAGCGTTCTATACTTTCAAATTCACTCCAAATAATGTGACGTGAAATATAAAAAGGAAATTCTTTCACGAACGTTTAACAGAGATTACAAATCGATCAGAACGAATTTAATACATTTTGTAGTTGAGGTAATGGCTAACAGAGAAAAACGATGATGATTGATATACTGTAAAGACGCGTATCTGATTGAATCCAGGGAGTGGGTGGATTGAAGGATGGAGTGAGCTCACTGCTCTGCCTAATCCCGCCGTGTTCCTTCTGCTTCAATCAGCAGCAGGAATCCCTTTATTCGCCCTAGGTCAGAGCTAACCCTTCCCTTTTATTCAACAACCAGTCTGCCATGATGGCTAGTGTAACCAGTAATTTAATTCATAATTGATTGGAGCCCAACCCCTGATTAGTAGATAGCTATTAATAAGATAAACCAACTACAAATTAACACAATCAGATATTACTTCTGCTAGATATAAGGTCTCATTGGATTATAACTCGCATATAGAATCGGTTTGTAGTGAAATTAGTAGCTTCAGCTTAAGATAAACAGACATCCACTCACTCAACAAACTGAAACAGTTAATCTCGTATAACTTATATGTAGAATGAAGATCTTATAATGTCAATCTGATATAAGGGCTCGCGTCAGCCATGCGAGTTACGCGTTAGTCTCTCTCATGGTAAACCTGGATTGGCGAGTTCGATTCCCGCATGGACAAATGGAAGTTATTTAAGTGAAGAACTCATTAAATGCAATCCTTAGTCCCAACCTGGCTATAAAAGGGTGGTAACTTGTAGATAACCCGTCGAAATTAACCATAGTATCACGAAGTGGACCTTCATAAACAATATATAATTTGATATAGCTTGATAATATATAAATTGATGATATGAACATATGCTAACAGAGGCTTGGCTACCATGAAGATCCTTCTAACATTTATGAAAACAGTCTTTATGTAGCTTCAGCTGGTTCTACGATCGACTTACCTCTACAACTGGCAAAAGCTCAGCTACTACTAAGTTTATCGTGCTACAAATAAAGTAAAGCTGTTATAGCTTCACTTAGCATAAATATCGACTTACACCTAATGAACACATACTAACAATGGCTTGACTACCATGAAGACCCTTCTACCACATATGAAAACAGTCTTTATACAGCATCGTCTGTTTCGAGGATCGACTTACCTCGAACATAAACTGACACAGGCTCAGCTACTAGTAGGTTCATCGTGCTACATATAAAGTCAATCTGCTATAGCTTCAGCTAGTATAACGATAGACTTACCCCTTGTGAACGTACATTAACAATGGTTAGGCAACTATAAATATCCTTCTACCATATACGCCTTTATATACCTTCAGCTGGTTCTAGGAACTACTTACCTCTATAGTACATTAACTGATAAAATCTCAGCTACTACTAAGATCCTTCTACCCCCACTAAATAGATCTGGTATTTCCTCAGCTGGAATAATGATCGTCTCATCACTTAGGAACATTAACCCTCCGAAAGGCGCGTCCTAGTTAATGACACACTTGGGCGCGTTGGCTACAGGCCATTACTTAAAAATGATTTACATTAGAAAAAAAATTAAATGTAATGAATTTTTATTATAAAACAATTTAATGTACACAATTTTTAAGCAATTATATCGGTGAACAAATCGAAATCAGTTTTTATTGAAGTGAATAACATTTTTTTTTTTTTAATGAAAACACATTAATATACTTTCTATAAGCAAAAAAACTTAATGGAACTTTATTTTATTAAAACTTATTAATGGAAAATAAAATACTATGTGCAAAATATAGTAAATACATATACAGCCGCTTTTATAAACAGTCAGGACAAATTTGCCACATATGATATTTACATATATTTTTTTTTACATTTTGCACACATGTTTCTGGATGGTTTCTTTTTCATTGCCGGTCCTTCACAGAAATTGCACCTTATTATAGTGTCTTTAGGGATTATAATGGTTTGGGTATGTTCTTCTGGCAAATTCTAAAGTTCCTTCGCTCGTTGCTTCAAATTTATTGGTAGATCTTCCACCTCAGACTCGTCACCCGATGAAACTTTCGGCAACCATTAAGAAAGAATTTCTGGATCACTGGTGCGTTTCACAGAACTATGTTGGCTCGCAGAAAAAGCCATCTTAACTTTATTTGTTGTATAAATAAATCGGTATTTCCACACTGAGAATTAAAGATCTGCTGTAAGGAGGGTCAAGGTCACTTGCATACTGACTAATAGACATATCCTGCCTAGGAAGCTATTAGTCCGCCGAAAGCTCCCAGCCCATGTATGCACTTGCTACCAACATTTAAACTTTGTCATGACTACACCCGTAGCCACGCGCCTAACGGAGGGTTAACTGACACAGGCTCAGCTACTAGTAGGTTCATCGTGCTACATATAAAGTCAATCTGCTATAGCTTCAGCTAGTAAAAATATCGACTTACACCTAATGAACGTATACTAACAATGTTTCGACTAAGAAGACCCATTTACCACTTATAAAAACACTCTTTATATAGCTTCAGCTAGTTCTAGGGTCGACTTACTTATACAGAGCTTATCCTGACAAAGAATCAGATACTACTAAGATCTTATATTAATTCAGCTAGTACAATGAACTACTGACCACTTAGGAACATAAACTGATAGAGGCTCAGCTACTACTAAGATCATCAGCCTACATATAAAGTCAATCTGCTATAGCTTTGATAGAGCATTAACTGACAAAAGCTCAGCTACTACTAAGATCTTTCTTCCAATATGAAATCGTCCTGATATTGACTCAGCTGGTACAAACAACGTCTGACCACATAGAAACAAACTGATATAGACCCAGCTACTGATCTTAGCCATCGTGCTACATATAAAGTCAACCTGATTTAGCTTCAACTAGTATGAAAATCGACTTAGCCTTTATGAACGTATACTACCAATGGCTTGGCTATCGCTGAGATTGTTAAACCTGGTATAAAAACAGCCTTTATATAACTTCAGCTGATTCTAAGACTGATTGGCCACAATCATGGAACTAATATAGATCCAGCTTCATACCTTTCGTCGACATACATAATCTATCTAATATAGTTTCAGCTGCTATTTTGACATTTGATATTCGGAAAGTAGTCCTGATATGGGAGAGAAAGCTCCCTGGAACTGGGAATGCCCCACCAAATGATGGGAAGGAAAATCCTGCTATTTGATATGTTTGGCATATATGATACCTTTCGAGCAAATAACCTTCAGTCGGGTGCTATTTTCCTGACAACATTATCGGCTTGTACCATACAGCATACTAGAATGTTCTCCATGTATCCGCCCCCAGGTTTATGATGACTGATCGTATTTTTAGTTCTAGAATTATAGATGTACTAATTTTAAAAAAATGGGAATAGAAAAGCAAATATTAAGGTTACACATCATGACAAGTAATGCAATTCTTACAAGATATGTATTAATTTAGTTCTAATTGAGACAGTTTTGGAAAATAAAATTATATACTCAACCGCAAAAAAAAACCGGACACTTAGATTTAGTCTTATAATTTTGTTAAATACTTAATATATATGTATATTAATCTTTTTAATTAAAATAATTGGTTAATCTATAGGTTATTTAAACAAAATCTGCCAAAAGTGAATAATTTTTATTGATTATTTACACAAAAATACAAAATAAAAAAAAAATAAAAAGATAAATTAACACATTTAAAAAAAAAAATTATTCTTCATTTTTATTACAGTGAATGGTAGACTTCGCTACCCCAAGCGTTTCGGCAATGTAACGTAAGCTCCGGCCTTCCATCTATGTTTGAAAGACCTATTATTCTGGACCGAAATAAAAATAAAACATTAATTAAAGAAAATGCTTGGTTAATAATTAAAGATGTTTAAATGTGCGAAAAACTACTTACAGTTTAGAATAGATCAGCTTCACGACAAATAAATCTAATCTGAGTTTTATCTAATTGTTTACTAATCCTGAAGGGATTAGTTCAATGGACTTAGACTCTAAATTCTCTGTAATAACTAGAATACCCACATAAAGAAAATTGCTGAAAATTAGCTTTTAATACGACAAAAATGAAGTGTCCGGTTTTTTTTGCGGTTGAGTGTAGATATGAGATTATTAATAATTTTATAAAAATTAAAAGAAATACAATTTTCTGAATATAGTATGCGAATGTTTTTTAATGAAGATTTTATAGAGAAATATATAGATAAATAGAAGTTAATAAAAAAATTAAAAGAAATAGCGCAGAAGGAAGATCCTGTCTGCTTGACTGACGATGGCACCGGTATACGACTATTATCAAAGAAGACATGGTACAAAATCTTTGGCCAATGAGATCTTACCAGTGCATGGGAAACCTGTTTGGTTTCTGTACATCCTGTCTGACTAACGGGTTTTCAATGCGAGTTGTGTTAGTTTTTACGGTGAACAATTCTTTTAGTAATATAGTTTAAATGTAGGTTACAGTAAGTTCGGGACCTGAATATTTCGATGATGCAGTTCTCTAATGATGCTTGCGTGAACCACTCCAGCAGGTCATGGAAGAGACTCTCAAGTTAATAACTTACCTAGGACTCTGGCTTCCTAAGGATCGCTCTCTCTCTCTCTCTCTCTCTCTCTCTCTCTCTCTCTCTCTCTCTCTCTCTCTCTCTCTCTCTCTCTCTCTCTCTCTCTCTCTCTCTCTCTCTCTCTCTCTCTCTCTCTCTCTCTCTCTCTCTCTTCTCTCTCTCTCTCTCGCTCTCTCTCTCTCTCTCTCTCTCTCTCTCTCTCTCTCTCTCTCTCTCTCTCTCTCTCTCTCTCGCTCTCTCTCTCTATCTCTCTCTCTCTCTCTCTCTCTCTCTCTTCTCTCTCTCTCTCTCTCTCTCTCTCTCTCGCCTCTCTCTTCTCTCTCTCCCTGTCTCTCTCTCTCTCTCTCTCTCTCTCTTACATTTACACAGTGAGTAATAGCCTGTATAGATGATTGATTGACAGATGTTAAATAGGATGTCCAGTATCTCAAGACCAGTTGCTCATGCATCAACAATTAAATACTAATTAATTTGGCCTTAATTATGTTTACTGTTATCTGATACTGTTGATTCAATAATAATTATAATTAGTAAATGTTGTTAGCGGTGCATTGTTAGTGAGGCAATGCAATTTCATAAGAATTGATACCCAGTGTCTAAAAATCTAAGCAGTAAAAGCCTTTTATTATAACAGATGATTACTCTCAAAATAATGGCTCACTAACATAAAATTTTGCGGACGAAATATCTTAATACTTTGTTTAAAATAAAAAAAAAAAAAAAATGGGGCTCAGGTTAGCCAAGCGAGTTAAAGCGTTGACCTTTATCTCACATGGTAAACCTAGAGTGGCGAGTTCGATTCTTGCCTGGGCAAAGGAAATTATTTAGTGACGAAATTCATTAAATAACGTCCTAAAATCCCACCCTGGCTAGAAAAGGGTGGTAACCTGTAGATAACCCGTCCCAATTAGCCTCAGTTGCAAAAAGTGGACGTTAATAAATAATAATAATAAATAATAATAAAATAAAAATATTTAAGATATTTTTGTCAGCAAGATTTTTATGTTCATGAGCTATTGTTTTGAAAGTATCTTAAATACTTTGGCGAACTCGATTTCTGTTTGGGCAAAGGAATTTATTTGATGACATAATTCATTAAATAAACCCTTATTCCCGACCTGGTTAGAAAAGGGTTGCAACCTGTAGATAACCCTTCCCAATTGACTATAGTAGCAAAAAGTGGACGTTGATAAATAATAATAAGCTGAGATTAATATCGGAACGATTTCATGGGGCTAGAAACATCTTAGTAGTAGTTGAGCCTGTGTCAGTTTGCGTTTTATACATGTAAGTCGATCCTCAAACCAGCTGAAGTTGTAAAAAAGTCCGTCACGCAGGGGCTGCGAAACTAAGCAGATTTCCCACGGGAAGTTATACAATAGAGACATTTCAGAATAGAGAGCCGAACAGTTACAGGAACGGCCCGAACTAGCTCTTGACGGAAACTCGAAGTTAGCCAATCTCATCTCTGAAGCTGAAAACATAAAAATGCAAATATCTCGGTTAATATTTAAGATACAGAATATATGTATATAACACTATTTATAGTAAATTTAATTTTCAATAAGATTGATTCTATATAATTTTCGATCCGATGTATAGTAACGGAGATATTTTCAATTTTCGAAAATCCTCCCCTCTAAACCCTCCCTCCCACTGGCCCGATTTCAGTCATTAACGAACTTGATCTTATTTTTACATAAAACGTTTAAATATTGAGTTTGGTAACGATCAATTGCGACCGCAAGAGCATTAACAGACAAATGTATATATCTACATATATATATATATATATATATATATATATATATATATATATATATATATATATAAATATATCTACATATATATATATATATATATATATATATATATATATATATATATATATATAATTTTGAACGGACCTCATTTTCGTTATCTCCTGGGTAGGATCGATGGACATTTGAAGAAAGTTTTCGAAACTCGTGTCATGAGTACGACCTCAATAGCTGATTTCTCTTAAGAAATCTGCTAAAAGGCTGTTCTCATTTGTGGTAGAAGGATCTGCATAGTATTCCAACCATTGTTTGTATACCTTCATTAGTTTGTAGTCGACCTTTGTAACATCGACGGATTCAACCATTACATTTATATATAGTTTTAAATTATAATTTATATGTTTGTTGATATTGTTTTATTTTATTTCTCTTTATTTAAATTACAATTTCTATTCCCATTTTGTTTGTCTAACTTTTGTTGCAAACTTATTACTATTATTTTATCTCCCGTTATTTTTTTTTTCCAGCCACACTTAAATGTTTAAAAAATAACAACGGAGACATTTTGAATTTTCGAAATTCTCCCCCTCTAACCCCCCCCCCCCCGCCCCTTCCCTTGTGTTTAGCCGTTAACGAACTTTTTTATTTTTACATGAAAGGATTAAAGATCGAGTTTGGTAACGATCAGACAAAAATGGGGACCACTAGAGCGTAACAGCCATTTAATATTTAAATTTAAATTTAAATATTAATATTTAAATATATATATATATATATAATTTTGAACGGACCTCATTTTCATCATGTCCTGGGTAGGATTGATAGACATATTTTTCAAAAATTGCGTCACGAGTACGACAAAAAATAGCTGATTCCTCTTAGGGGAACTCTGCTAAAATAGTGCACGATGCAGTTTGATGAGGAAGCATAAGATTTTATTACGATATATTAAAGTACTAGTAATGGTTGCATTTAATTCATGACTTTTAGTTTAACGGTGACATAAGTATTATGTATTGATTGTACTAATAGCGGAAGCCATATTCAGCCTGTGAGCTAAAAATACTCCGAGCAGACTAGATATAAGCAAGTGGAGTATAAATAATGTATTACATCTTAAACCTTTAGCGAAAAAATTGGAAATGTTTTTTATTTCAAAATATTCTGTTTCAGAAAGGAAAAATTACCATTATTTTAAGTATAGATTATGTTTTAGCTTCATTTCATTCAAAATGATTTCATTTGAAACTCTTATACGATATCTACGTGCATATACTTACATAAAATCAAAAAATATTATAGAACATAATTTATAAATATTTTAATGATAATTAATAATTTATAAACGAGTAATTATTCTAATGCTGTAATTTATTTGTTATCGAATAATAACGGACTCAATTTCTCAATTATATAATTTCACTTTAAACTACAAGCTAAAAAAAATGATTTTTATTAATGCAGATTTTGTAAAAAATGGAATTTTACGATTTATATGTACTTGTGGGCTACTAAATGTTTTGAACTTATGGGATCTAAGGAAATTTCTTGTTGTCTCCCTTTTGTAAATTAGTGAAGTGCTCTGTCATCAAAAGCTCGAAATGCTTAAATTAAAATGAAAAATAGTAATTAAAAAACTCTGAATTAGGGAGACAGTGTTCATTTTATTTATTTAATTATAAATAGGCACCGAACTCGCGAGAGTTATTTGTGCCTAGGTGGTCAAGATTCCATTTTCGTTTTCTTTCCTTGTGTTAGGCAGTCCCTCTCTTCAGAGATCCCTTCTTTTAGCCATCCTTCATCCTCGCCTATGTTGCATCTCTCCTATTGTTCTTTATTCATGATCCTGTGACAAATTGGAAAAACAGAGCAGTATTTTGTATATATAATCAATTTGATACATAAATATTTATCTCACTTTCTTGTGTGCCCATATGTTGAAGTCCTATTATATTTCTTTATTTAAACGAGTTATTATTAAAAATCTTAACAGTTTTTTTATAGAGTGACTATCATCCCCTAGTATTTCGGATAGTGCTTCTGACATACCAAGGGACTTTCTGATGTCCTCATACCTTCTACACTCTGTAAGTATGTGTGCGACTGTCAGATCTACTCCACAAGCAGTGCAGGTTGGAGGTTCTTCTCTTTTCATAAGGTGCTGGTGTGTGAGCTTTGTGTGGCCAATTCTAAGGCGGCATATTACTACTTCATCCCTCCTTTTAGTGTTTGTAGAAGTATACCAGGGGTAAACACTACTTTTTACTGTGCGGAGCTTATTATCACGCAACTCATGCCATTGCCATGCCCATTGCTCCAGTGCCAGTTTTTTCGCATGATTGATGGCGTCAGCGATAGGAACTTCTGTCATTAGTGTGCCCTCTGTGATAGCTTTAGCGGCTAAGGCGTCAGCATTCATATTTCTTTCAATGCCAGAATGTCTTGGTATTTACAATTACAATTGTTTATTGTAATTTTATCATTTTAGTTTACAATTACAATTGTTGATTGTGCTTTTGAAATGATTTAAGTTGATAACTATGTTTATTATCACCTATTGATTTAAATTTCCACTTCATAATTAGCACGGGATCTATTCTAACTTTGTTCCATATTATCTGACTAATCACAATGTATTAAGCATAGCTGCTCATTCTCTCACAACTTATCACACTATTTTCATTTTTAATCAATAAATCAGTTTTTCTTGTTGAATTATTCTTTTTTTAAAGTGAATAGCAATGCATTTTTTTCAGATACCGTGAAATAATCGTTAAAATAAGAAGAAGATCATTGCTAAGTGCACTGCAATCTTTTTATTTATTTTTGAAAAATAGTCTGATGAAATATTAAAAATATTACTTTGGATTTGGCAATTATTATTCTTCCTATTCCAGCCAACTGGGCAAGGTTAGCCCAAGACAAAGAAAAATGGCACTCTCTAATGCCGAACTCCACTTCCCAATAGAGTTGGTAACTCCAGGAAGTTAGACCGTACTCCCTTCGGGGAAGGCCTATAAAGAGTAAAACATAAGTAGTTTTATAAAATTTTAAAGTTTATAAGTAATATAGTTTATTAGTGTATTTGTATTTTGTACCTTATAATCATGTATTTATATATTAATTTTAGCAGATTTCCCTTGAGGGAAATCAGCTATTGAGGTTGTACTCATGACGGAATTTTCGAAGTTTTTCTTCAAATGTCCATCGATCCTACCTAGGAGATGACGAAAATGAGGTCCGTTCAAAACTGTATATATATATATATATATATATATATATATATATATATATATATATATATATATATATATATTTATATATGTATTTGTCTGTTACCGCTCTAGCGGTCGCAATTTTTGTTTGATCGTTACCAAACTCGGTATGTAGTCGTTTTATGTAAAAAGAAAGATCAAGTTCGTTAACGGCTGAAATCAGACCTGTGAAGGGGGGGGGGGTTTAGAGGGGAGGATTTTCGAATATTCGAAATATTTCCGTTACTATACGTCGGATTGAAAAATTGTATAGAATCAATCTTATTGAAAATTGAATTTACTATAAATATTGTTTTATACATTTATTCTCTATCTTGAATATTAACCGAGATATTTGCATTTTATTAAATCTGGGCGGATAACGAATGAGAGTAACTTTCCCGCCAAAACCTAGGTCGGCCGTTTCCTTCCTTAACTCTTCGACTCTCGTGAAATTTCTCTATTGTAACAGTTCACTTGGGAAATCTGCTTAGTTTACGCAGCCCCTGCGTGACCGACTTTTTGTTAACTATTATTTTCCACATTTCTCTTTATAATAAAGGCTAAATTCATTCATTCATTCTTCCTATTGAAAATGTTATCTATCGCTACAGCCTCATACCTTTTTCAAAAATCATTTTTGTCATTGGTTTAACATATTTGACTCGCAGTTTAGGATTTACAATCAGATATGATTAATGATAAGGCATTAAATTAAAAATTAATTTTCTTGATGAATATTATCAGCTGTTCTATATAATTCCAAATGACGAATTATGATCACCGCCTCATACTTTTCAGGTTTATAAATCGAAATGTTGGTTTGCACTTGCCGTTTAATACTTTAATGCGATGATTGATCAGAATTGAATAATATTAATTATTGCTAATACTATGCTACTAATTTTCAAATCTATTATTTTGCCTTGTTAACAAAAGGTTTTAACAGCTAGAGTATAATTCAAGATCTGATATTTGTATTTGCTTTTTGATTGACTTAAACAATTTACTCTTGAGGTTGTTTCTAAATAATGCTTTGATAATAGAATTTCTCTTGCGGTAGACAAGGGATATTTAGAGTTGGAAACATCTTATTATTTCAAAGGATATATACAATACGTGTTTAGAGTTCAAGAGAACATATATCACGTCACACAGGAAGCTGCGTCGGCGGTACTACTTGATATGAAACCTCCTTGAAGGTTTAGAACGATGAAATGCACATGGCGTTTCTGGCGATGGCACAAACATTTAATCTAAGTGGTTTACATACAGTGAAGGGAGCGCTGTTAGATCTTAAGATAAATTAGTCTGTCATTTATTTAACCTAGTAGTAGAGCACATACTCGTCTCCTTGAGGAATGTAAACAGCGGCTTTGAGAGCAAACTACATCGATTTTCTGCATAAAGGTAAGTGGAAAGCACAAGTATGCCCTCTTTCTTTACATTGGATATCGCAATTTACATTAACCTAAAGTAGAAGTAAGTACAACATGCCAAGGGAAAATAACCTCCGTTTTCAATAAATATGTTATTATACAAAAAGGACTAAACAACCAATAATTATTAACATCCTACTTTACTGTATTTTTTTGCAGATTTCCCTTAAGGAAAATCATCTAATGAAGCTATACGATTTTAGACAAACTTCTTATACTGTCCATTCATCCTGCCCAGGAGATGACGAAAATGAGGAAAATTCAAAACTTGGTATATATAGGTTATATAGTTCACATCCTCTCAACTCGTATATATTACACAAAATCCAGACATTAAACAAAAGAATAACTATGTACTGGTTACCCGGACATACAAACATTAAACAAAGCACACAAGTAGACGAACTTGCCAAATCACCTACTCAAAAAAGATCTCACGGCAACACCTACTGTACCCATGAAGATATTCAAGCCCAAGCAAAACATATGATACTCAACTCATGGCAGAAATCTTGGTTTACTACAACTGACATCAAACTTCCAGAAATGAAATATATACTTGGTGAATGGCTTTCCTCAAAAAGGCTAATTGGAAGAGAAGAAGTAGTTTTAATCAAGTTAAGAATTGGCCATTCACGACTGACTCACACTTACCTACTTACTGGAGAAAACGAACCCTACTGCCAGCACTTTAACTGTAGACTTACTATAAAATATATACTTACTGACTGCTATCTAAGGACTCACCTAGACCTACCATACACTTTGGCTGAATTACTACATGACTGTAGCCCGTATATAGACCGCGTATTACACTACTTGAAACATAACAGTATTTTCAAAGTATAATGTAGGACAATACTGAAAATATTTGCAGAAATGAGCATACTTACGTAAATATAATAGTGATTATATATGTCAAATAAATTATTCGTCGCTAAATCGCCCCAGTCGCGAAATACGATTATTTTATGTATAATAGAATATATAGGTTATACATTTTCTGCAAACGCTCTAGTGGTCGTAATTTTATTTGTTACGAACCTTGATATGTAAACGTTTCATGTAAAACTAAAGATCAAGCTCGTTATTAGCTGAAGTCAGATGACCCAAGCAAATTTCACTTAGAGTAAACCTATGAATAAACTCCTCTTGCCCAACAGTCAGTCCTATTTACAAAGGATACACGTTTTTCAGATTTGTATGCAACCGTGACTTAATTAGTGTACTCAAAGACGAATATATACATTACTTATTCATGTTGCTCTAACTTAACATTAACGCAACATGAGTACGATGTCTTAAGTAAAGATAAGAAGCAATGGCCAAGTTCTACGGGCCATGGTCCGGTCAAGTTTCCTAACTTTTACCTCTGGGACAAACTTAACGCAGCCGAAACTTTCATCCTAGGGCCATCTACCGTTAAGAGCTTTAAATGAATTCCGAGTTAATTACAACTTTTACAAGTATTTCTAACAATTAAATTATACATTTTTGGGCTTTCAATAAACCACTTTGAAGGACTATGGAGTGACAGAAAATGACCTACTCACTTTTAAAAAAGTAAGTCACGCAGGGGATGCGTAAACTAAGCAGATTTCCCACGGGAAGTTTTACAATAGAGAAATCTCCCCAATAACAACTGTAGTAGTAAGGGATCTCTAAACACTATTCACGAGGGACGAATAGTTACGGAAACGGCCGCCAGAGCTCTCGGCGGAAAGTCCGGAACATAGCCGACTCCTGCCGACCACTCACAGAATATAAATGCAAATATCTCGGTTAATATGCAAGATACAGAATAAATGTATAAAACAATATTTATAGTAAATTTAATTTGCAATAAGATTGATTCTATACAATTTTTCGATCCGACGGACGGAACGGAGATATTTCGAATTTTCCGAAAATCCCCCTCCTCTAAACCCTCCCCCCTCACTGATCCGATTTCAGCCATTAACGAACTTGATCTTTCTTTTTGCATAAAACGATTAAATTCCGAGTTTGGTAACGATCAAACAAAAATTGCGACCGTTAGAGCGTTAACAGACAAATATATAAAGGGTGTCCCCAAACCAAACGGTCAAACTTTAGGGATCGACAGAGGATCGAAAAACTAAGAAAAAAAGTCCTCTGGCATATGCCTCGTTTTCGAGAAAATCACAAAAAACTAAAAATAGTTGTGCAAAAACTAGTTAAGGCCAATGGAAGAGCGGATTTTATTCCTTGAATGAATTTTAGCAATAAATGTTATTCCTATACAATTATTGTATTCTAATCTTATACTAACAGAAAGGTAAGTGAAAAAAAAATTATTTTTTATTAAGAAAAAATAATAAATACTTTTTTATTCAAATATTCATAGTATAAAAAAAATTACCTATTTAAAGTAGATAACATTATGAACAATAACTGAAGATTAAAACATAAAAAGAGATTAAAGATTTAGAAAATTAATAAAATAATTAAATATTCTTACTTGGAAAACATAAATGTTTCAGTTTTTATATGGCTCTACCTTAGTGAGAAAAAAAAACCGGAGACCGGGGAGGCCAAGGCACCGGCCCACCTCGTCCTATCCAGCGACCTGGGTAGTTGATGTCCAACCAGTCTTGTACGGCCCTTCCGTAATGTGCAGGACAACCATCGAGTTGAAACCAGCTCTCAAGCCTTGTTTCCAAAGGGATATCTTCCAAAAGTGCCCGTAATTCATTCTCCAGGAATAGATGATAACTCAGCGTGAAGTCGAGCAGGTAAAAATACGGGACCTATTATGCGATTATAACAAAGACCGACCCACATGTTTACAGAAAACTCATGAGGGAAGTGAAATTCTCTAACAGCGCGGGGATTTTCATGTGCCCAAAGGTGGTAGTTTCTTTCGGCTTTAGGTCGTATAAAAGTCGCTTCGTCCGTCCAGATTACTTTCGAACTTAAGTTTACATTGTTTTGCAATTGTTCTTTGTAATTTCAATATACTTAATTCTACACAGATTTTGTTTACTTAATTTATAACGAGTACAAGAAAAACATATTGTTCCCATATCAGAGTTTTTGATTGTAATTAAATAGCTATAAATGTCTTAATATTATAAATATGACCGTTAAGAAGTTTTTTTAAAGGTGTTGGTAGCTGTAAAATGATTCATGCGTCACATAATTTACGCTTTTCGCTGGTCTGTTTAGGCCCTCTTCATTTTCGCCGCATCGTCACATTGGGTATTCCTTTATCCAACGAAATGTTCAGCTGTAATCTCGCCTCGGCTTGTAATTAGCTCAAAAAGAGTAATAGTCGATCTCCAGTTTACCCTATTATATGAGCAAAGAATTCTTGCATTTGTCTATTTGCCATTAGTTAAGTAGTCCCGTCTTCTTTCAAATTAACTCCACTGTGACAAGCGTAATTTAAAAGATATTCTGTTCAAACGAGCTTTGTCTAAAGACGTTTGTGAAACTGACTTTTGTCAAAAGAACGTGTGTCGTACGAACTTGACTTCACAGCCGTATCCGAAGTGTGTTGGAATGCACTTTAATACTTAAAAATTCCGCCGTTAAATCGTTGCTGATGAGTCATCGTATGACGAAAACGCTCAACACCAATGTCCTCCTTCTAACACTGAAACATGACTATTACAGGTATGTTTCGGGATGTACTTTCAGAGCGTTGACATATTTGGGATGACTTCGTTTCGATCTTTCGGATCTCTTCCAGCCAGGCGTGTGTAACTCGCGAGCTTTCGCTCCAAGTGCTCGCCTAGGACAAAGTTGATTTTAAGGGAATATTTATTTATTAAAGCATAATTTACTTTATACAGCCATTGTTCAACTCAAAACACTATTAATTACATGTAAAAGTAACCCACGTCCTACGTTTGCACTTGTGACACATCTGATGTTTCTGGTTTCTTCTATTTAATTTATTTTTTCATTTCGAAGAAATGCGTGCTCCATCTAGGGAATCCATAGCGCTTTTATTTATAAAATAAATGAAAGTATTTCTCTGCATGCGCAGAGAATATTACTGGAGGTTTAAGACCCCTGCGCATAAATGCTTGTTCTTCATAATTTCCCAAATGCCAAGAATTGTTAGAACTTAAGACCTGAAAATTGTTTATTTCATGTTGAGTCGTTCTTTATCTCAATAGCATATTAGTTCAGTCCTCTCAAAACTATTCACTCTTCACCTGCATATTACCCTATATTCTATTTGCCATCTCAGAATGTGACTAGCTATGTGCAGAGGTCCAGAAACCAGGTCTATGGGAAGTCACCGCTCGACGAAGAACTTGGAGAAGACGAGGGATCGTTCAGTAATGTAAGTTCTTCTCTGAATGTAAATCCTTCAACTAATTAGCACATCGTTATCTCTTGATCTTGAATTCCACTGATGCGGTACTTTTAAAATTCTCTGTCTCTGTCTGTCTGTCTCTCTCTCTCTCTCTCTCTCTCTCTCTCTCTCTCTCTCTCTCTCTCTCTCTCTCTCTCTCTCTCTCTCTCTCTCTCTCTCTCTCTCTCTCTCTCTCTCTCTCTCTCTCTCTCTCCTCTCTCTCTCTCTCTCTCTCTCTCTCTCCCTCAATATCTCTCTATCTCCCGCTCTTTTCATAGTTCATAATGGGAAAGCATGGTGTCAGCATGAATGGTTCTCAATAGAATTTAAATTCCACGACTCTCTTTAATGCTGTCTTTAAAGCCCCATATCTCATTTATCATCAGAGTCTGTATATAAAATGTAGAGGGGGTGAAATTCCATATAATTTCTCATTTATCGTATTTTTTTAAAAATAACCAAGAGCTCTCCCATTTCAGCATTTGACACCATTTTGTTTCTTTGGTGTCTGTTTATTTGTTTGTTTGTTACCTTTTCACGCATAAACGACTGAACCGAATTTTATGAAACTTGGTATGTATATGACTACTAACCCAACTTAGACTTTAGGCTAAATTAATATTCTCTGAGACGAACAGGAGTGGGGGTTATAAGAGAAGGGTGAAATTAAAAATAGCAATATTTCGTTTCCTAATGCATTTTCGGCAATTATGCCCATAACAAAAGTTATTTATTTTGTTATTTGGAGTAACTTTTGCCATATACACTTTTGACGTATACCTAAGTATAAATGAGCTATACGTTAAGAACTACTGCGGAAGTCAACAATTTTATGTATGGCAAAAAAAACTCAACCGAACTAAACCAAACTCGGTATGTGACCAAACTCGGTATTAGCACTAACGCCTTCCTTATAATAAGCCATACTAACATTTCTAGGGACGGGCAGGAGTGGGGGTTATAAGGGAGGCCGGAAATTAAATATAGTGATATTTCGCTTCCTATTGGGGTTCGGCAAATATGCACATAATAAAAGTTGTTTATTTTGTTATTTAGAGAAACTTTTGTTGTATACACTATCGTCGTATACCGAAGTATAAAGGCGTTATACGCTAAAAATTATAGCGGGAGTCAACAATTTTATTTGGCACAAAAGACTCAACCGAACTAAATAAAACACTCGGTATGTGTATTAGCACTAACGCCTTCCTTATAAGAAGCCATACTAACGTTTCTAGGGACGGGCAGGAGTGGGGGTTATAAGGGAGGCCTGAAATTAAAAATAGTGGTATTTCGTTTTCTGCAAATATGCACATGACAAAAGTTGTTTATTTTGTTATTTCAAGTAACTTTTGTTATATTCTCTTTTGTTTTATAACAACGTATAAACGAGATATACTTCGGTATGTAAATTAGCATTAATTCTCCCAAGATTATAAGCTATATTAAAAATTTTAGGTTAAAACGGGAGTGGGGATTATAAACGGGTATAAATCCTAAACACTGGGAGGGGTAAATGTCAAAATAGTGTGCAAAGCCTTGCTATAAAAATACCATCACCATTCCGCCTCAAATCAATTCCCGGTCGAAGCCGGGTATCTGAGCTAGTATATATATATATATATATATATATATATATATATATACAGTAGAATAAGGAACAACACGTGCTGTCTCAACGAGCAACATTTATTAACTGAACTATATAAGATAATTGAACATCTGTTTAACATAACCTTAACAAACAAACATATGTTTACCACCACATCCTCCCTTCTCGCTCCAAGAAGAAGATTACTTGAATCTCTTCGGAGGTTTTACTTTTCTCCCGAATCTTGTTGTATAGCCTTCAGCAATATGATCTGATCCATCTTCAACATTCCCCTTTGTGTAGCTTCTTTCGCCGAATCTTCTTGTCCATCATTCCCCTCGGTACCGTGCTCATTCTCCGGGTCTTCACATATTCCTTCCTCTCCCCCAGCTCCTCTTCCCGGAGTTTTCGCTAAATCTTCACCACTTAAAGGTACAACTCCACTTCCATTTTTATCCGAAATGATTTGGTATGGCGGATAGGGACCCCACTCTGTGACCAAATGCTTGTCGGATGGCACCAAAAATCTTCTATTTCGTCTGAATGTTCGACTTCCCGATTTTATTACATAGTCTCTATCGGTGACACACTTTTTAACCACAGTCCCATAACGCTTCAGATCTGTAATCCAAACTATTTGACCAGGTTCGAGGATCGAAAGTTCTCTTGCTCTGTGACGTCTATCAAAATAAAATTTTGTTTGCTGTTTTCCTCTATTATATGACTCTTTATACTTGTCAAGGTTAGGCCAACCTGGATTCATCTTCTCAGGCAAGACAGGCAGAGTAGTCCGAATTTTCCTCCCAAACAACAATTCGGCTGGTGAATTGCCACATTCCAATGGAGTGGCTCGGTGAGCCAAAAGTCCTAAATAAGGGTCACTATTTTTATTCAGAATATTTTTGCATATCTGAACCGCACTCTCTGCTTGACCATTAGACTGTGGAAAATGTGGACTTGATGTGATAATTCGGAAACCTAACTCTTCAGAAAATTTTATCATTTCAGCCGATACTAGTGGAGTATCATTATCGCATCTAAGAATCTTTGGGATTCCATGTCGCGAAAAAATAGATAAATAAGCGTTTTTTATGAATGCAGTTCCAGTTCGATCTATTGTAATTAATTCAATAAATTTTGAAAAGTAATCTTGAGTGCAAAGATATATTTTTTTATTATGCTTCAAAATGCCAGCTCCAACAACTTCCCATTGCCTGTCCGGAATGGGTTGTGGTCTTAATGGTTCTACAGGATTAGCTCTATGTTCGAGACACTTATGACAAGTCTCTACCATCTTCTTTACATCTGAGCTAATACCAGGCCACCAAACAGATTCCTTTACACGGGCCATACACTTGTTTACACCTAGGTGGCCACTATGAATTTGTGATAGTATTTCATTTCTTAGTTCATGAGGAACATATATCCTCGTCCCTCGTAAAATCAGGTCATTGACCCAAGCTAAATTTCCTCGTTCGGTGTAGAATTCTGTTTGGCGCAAACTTGACCAGTCCCCACTCAAAATAGCACGTTTAATGATGCAACTCAAATTGTCCTCTGCTATAGCTTTCCTAATAGCTTCTAATTTAGAATCTGAGCAAGGTAAGTCTGACATTATTGCACCTACAAACATATCTAACTCATCATTCAAAACATCTGTAACCTTCTGGGTACCGGCGTTGACTGGGGCTCTTGAGAGCGTGTCAGGAACCAAAAACGTTTTTCCCGATTCAAAATGCATTTTATAATCAAACTGCATCAACCTCATTCGAAATCTTTGCAGCCTAGGCGTGAGATCAGACAAAGGTTTCTGTCCTAATATTTGCAAGAGAGGCTTATGATCAGTGACTAAGATGATGCTTTTTCCTATTATGTAGGATGAAAAACGCTCACAAGCCCACGTTAAGGCAAGAGCTTCTTTTTCAACTTGTGAGTACCTGGTTTCCGCATTGTTTAACATACGTGAAGCAAACTGGATAGGTTTCCAACGTTCATCTACTTTTTGTTCGATGACAGCCCCTAAACCAAAACTGGAAGAATCAGCACAGACCCGTGTATCCAAATTAGGGTCATAAAGGTGTAAAACCGGAGCCTTAAGCAATGCATCTGTTATTGAAACAAAAACTTCTTCATGATTTTGAGACCAATGCCACTCATTTTTTGAAGATAAAAGATCATTAAGAGGCTTAAGCTGTTTAGAAAGATTTGGCAAAAATTTCCGACAGCTGCTGATCCCGAATACCAGTAACTAGCTTAAGCAGTATCATATCCTCATGATATTTTCGACTCTCACAATCACTGCAAGCCCACTCGCATTTCTCCGACATTTTATGGAGGTCATTAATAAACTCATCTACCCTTTCATCAGCAAATTGTTTTCTTTCTAGGAAAATTGCCTTATAATAAAATAAATGTTTCTTAGTTGTAAAATATTCATTAAACTGCTTCACAACAGCATCATATGAAGTCCTAGCTTCGCTATTCATCCCAATAGAGGTCAGCAGTTCCTCAGCGTCTGGTCCCGGTACAGTAAAGCAACATACTAATCTGTTGATCTTGCGATTTAGCAGATAGACCAGACGCCGAACGGAACATGGCAAACCGCTTGATCCAGGCACTCCATGACTGCGGATCCTGTACATCAAATATATCTGGAGGTTTTACCTGGTAAGAATTGCCGCTTCGCATACCAGCCTCATGTGTAGACAGCACAGAGGACAAAATGTCCTTCAACAGTTTACACCTGACACCATGTAGAATAAGGAACAACACGTGCTGTATCAACGAGCAACATTTATTAACAGAAATATATAAGATAATTGAACATCTGCTTAACAAACAAACAAATGTTTACCACCACATATACTCTCTCTCTCTCACACACACATTTTCTTTGATCGTTATGTAAAGATGAAATTTTGTAAAAATTGCTACTGATGTATTGAACCACTTTGAAATCTAGATCAAAAACTGTATCATTCAAGAACAAAATTGTTTTTTTCCAGATACTACTTTCTTTCTGTTTTCTACGTGGAACATTCTGAACACTCATAGTTTGTCAATTTTCATGAAACTGTCATAACAAGGTTTGGTACTCGTGCAGAATAGCCCATAAAAGTTATACAGAAATTATATATAATAAAATACCCATTATAAAAATGATTATTGTTGTCATTGCTTTGACGTGTTCAGTCTCAAGCAGATAATCAACGTTGTGAGAGTTCAAAGTAAATTTATTTTATAGCATTTGTTTTCTCGGTCTACATGAGTTTCTTACAAAGGCAGAAATGGAAAATGGTATGCGATATAACATAATATGTGTGTCATTCCAACACACAGATAATCTGGTTGGTTTATGAAGCTGTCAAGTAAAGACTTTTATGCTAATAGAAACTTATAAATAATATGTATACACTCTTAATGTAATTAACTGTAATCAAATTAACTCAAAGTCTATTTTGTATAAAAAAGAAAGAAATACGAAAAAACGTTTATAAATCTCCCGTAAACCTCGCTCATCGAACGGGTTTATAAATTAAGAATTTATTCATATAACGTCTGGTCACAAGACTTTTAATCGCCATCCATAAAGTAGGGCTGGTGGATTTTTTAAGAATTTTTGAAATATTGCGAAGTAAGTACAAGATCAATGACTGGATTCCATATGGAAATCTGTTTAACGAGGAACTTTTATGAAAGAGTATTCAGCATTGTGCCACCTTTTTCATTAAGTATAGTAGATAACCAGCACTTTACCTAAGGTCGTCATCATATAATTATGAACAAACTTGCCCTTGAAGGTTAAGTACGTATTAACACATTGTTCCTGATCTGAACTGTCAACGTCGACCACTCATTATGCTGCTTGACCACAAATTAGTTTGAGGTTACAATTTATGTGTGTGTGTGTGTGTGTCTGAGACAGCGACCGACATCTTCAAGAATGCAGTAATGTTAATTATATTATATTACCTCTCCTTTAAATAAATGTGCACTTTCTGCTTTAAGAGTAATCTCGTGGCTGACCAATTTGTGCAAATAACTTGGTTGAAAGACAAATAATCCTATAAGACCTACATAATTAAGAGAGTCTAATAAAGCAAGTTGAAAAGTCTATAGATATTTTTATTTTGTAGCCTTCTGCCATAACCTAAGTAAATGAGGTAGATAACAGCTTAATAGTAAGCCTGGAGTGCAGAGTTCGATTCACGTCTGGAGAAACAAAAACATTTTTATTGAAGTACTCATTAAATAAAATCCTTAGTCCTACCCTGGCTAAAAAAGGGAGGTAACCCGTCCCAATTAGCCGTAGAAGCAAAAAGTGGACCTTAATAAATAAGAACAGTAACAACAACAGTTTACATAATGTAGGCTGCATGAATCTCTAAACATATGTTCATCAATCGCCATTAAATTCAAAAGAAAAGAAAAGTAGGGATAACGTGGAATGAGTGAATTATTCATCAATTTCCTATCAAATGTATTATTATAATAACTCATTCATTGTACAAAATCAAATTTATAATTTAAACAAAAAAAAACTTAAGAAAGAAAGTCCGTCACGCAGGGGCTGCGTAAACTAAGCAGATTTCCCACGTGAAGTTTTACAATAGAGAAATCTGCCTAAAAACAACTGTAGTAGTAAGAAACCTCTAAACCTAAAACATTATTTAGGGCGTAATAACCCAGTAGTTTCTAGCCCCAAAAAACAGTTAACCTAACCTCTAAACCTGTTCACGAGGGACGAATAGTTATGGAAACGGCTGCCAGAGCTCTCGGCGGAAAGTCCGAACATAGCCTATCGGCGACCACACGCAGAATACAAATGCAAATATCTCGGTTAATATTCAAGATAGAGAATAAATGTATATAACAATATTTGTAGTAAATGTAATTTGCAATAAGATTGATTCTGTACAATTTTTCGGTTCGACGTATAGTAACGGAGATATTTCGAATTTTCGAAAATCCTCCTCTCTAAACCCCCCCTCCCACTGGTCCGATTTCAGCCGTTAACGAACTTGATCTTTCTTTTTACATAAAACGACTAAATATCGAGTTTGGTAACGATCAAACAAAAATTGCGACCGCTAGAGCGGTAACAGACAAATATATATATATTAAGGGAAATCTGCTAAAAGTGGACCTTAATAAATGAGAGCAGTAACAACAACAGCTTACATAATGTAGGGTGCATGAATCTCTAAACATATGTTCATCAATCGCCATTAAATTTTAAAGAAAAGAAAAGTAGGGATAACGTGGAATGAGAGAATTATTCATCAATTTCCTATCAAATGTATTATTATAATAACTCATTCATTGTACAAAATCAAATTTATAATTTAAACAAAAAAAAAAAACTTAAGAAAGAAAACATCAAATATATTATCATATAGAGAGACATCTGGAATATTCCAGTCGGAAATAAGCTCTTTAATGAATGCAAATCACAGAGTACTGCAAGCTTTCAAGTCTATTGATCGATGACTTGTAGGCCTCTGGTCTATTCCCATCTGTGTTTTTTTTAGCCAATTGCCCTAACCTTCAATCCCTACTTATACATTTCGACAAGGTTATGGTGTATCCAGTTTATCGATTTCTGAAATTATATAATGATTAGCTCATTTTCAGTATGGTTTTTACTATGTAGATGAGGCGTGTTCAAAAGATGATTCATTACATATATTTATTAAAGCCCTGTGACGGCATTGAAACCGGTTATGTCGAACAATAATCTCTTCTAAAAGGCACAAAAGTATTAACAATTATGAGCAGTTTTGAAAATTCAAGTACAGAGTATAGAAAATTCTGTAAAGGTTTAATTTTACCTATAATAAAAATGAAAATTAGCACCTACACAAAAATGAATGCAAAAATGGCAATACACATAACAGTTTTGTGTGTCAATCACTGGTTATTAACTAACCGTTATATAAATACTGAATAGGAGAAGAATATATAATCAATTGAGCAGAACAGAAAGCTATACTTCGGAGTTCAACTGCTAATGAAATTAAAATATACTCAGCACCTATTTGCTCGTATGATAAAAAAGTCCGTCACGCAGGGGCTGCGTAAACTAAGCAGATTTCCCACGTGAAGTTTTACTCTCATCCGTTATCCGCCCCGATTTAATAAAAATGCAAATATCTCGGTTAATATTCAAGATAGAGAATAAATGTATATAACAATATTTATAGTAAATGTAATTTACAAATGTAATCTATACAATTTTTCGATCCGACGTATAGTAACGGAAATATTTCGAATTTTAGAAAATCCTCCCCTCTAAACCCCCCCCCCTCCCAATGATCCGATTTCAGCCATTAACGAATTCGATCTTTATTTTTGCATAAAACGTTTAAATATCGACTTTGTAACGATCAAACTAAAATTGCGACCGCTAGAGCGTTAACAGACAAATATATATATATATATATATATATATATATATATATATATATATATAATTTTGAACGGGCCTCATTTTCGTCATCTCCTGGATAGGATCGATGGATATTTGAAGAAATTTTTCGAAACTCGAGTCATGAGTACGACCTCAATAGCTGATTTCCTTTAAGGGAAATCTGCTCAAATTATTCTATAAAAACACAACAATTATTCCTCATGTGAACCCTTTGTTAGAGAAATGAATTGTGAAGATATAACTTATTTAACTTTACTTACCTAGTCAATGGTGGAAGGTTAACAAAAAATAAAAACTTAAATGACGCCTCATCAGGAGAAGTTCTACTACTCAAAGGAACTTAACTAATTGCTAAATCGCAATTACTAGGCAATTAAATACGGCCATAAATTTGATTTTGAAAATGTAAGTATAATAGAAAAAGAAAGAAATTTAAGTAAGATGAGAATAGACGAGAATATGCACATTTTAAAAAATAGAAAAAAGGTGATTAATAAGAACACAAAAATAAAACATGTGAATTATATATATTTTAATTATAATAATTTAATAATTATTGGAATCTTCAAAGTGATAGTTAATGAATTGTAATTTCCACATTTACAATTTAGACTACTCCTTTATCTGGCCTAATCGATTTATTTTTATTTCATGAAGTATCGATATAAATCAGCACACTTGACCCGTCACACTTTGTAAGCCATTCTCCGACTGTTATGGCTAGTGGAAAGTCAAAGAGAAAGATGTACATGTTAGTTTAGTCCTTTTGTGTAGTAGGACTTCTCCTGATGAGGCGACATATGGACGAAGCTAGTCGAGAAATAAAAATTATTTAATAAACATTTGAAGTTTTCATTTTGTGTTGATCATCCGCCATAGACTAAATTAAATTAAAAGAACGATTTGACTGAGCCCCCACCCCGTTCAGACTGTCTCTTTCTTTTACTCTGTGTGTGTCTGTGTTTGTACGCGAGCGAACAAATATATAGAGGTATTATGAAGAGGAAGAAGAGAAATGAGGGATGTTTACCCTCGAAGACAAATTATCGAGAGGCGGAGGGAGGGTCTAGAAAACCTAGAAACTACGAAATACATCTCAGAAAGCCGAACCTTGCTCCTGAAAGGATGAGTTAACATTACATTAAATTAGCTACCAATACATTTTTTCAGTTCAGAATGAGGGTCTATGTAATCCACTTCAGGTAATTTAATGGCAAATGTTTCGTAATATCATACACTTCAATATTTCGAGTGCTACTTCTGTATAATGAGAGACTGTAATTTCAATCACTATGTTTTTAATGAATTGCATTATTTAATTCTTTATAATAAACTAGGAGATTGTCATATTAAGGTGTATTTTTACAAAATTATTTTCCAATTAATGTCTAAAAATATTTCTACAACATAACATTCTAAATGAACTCGCTTATTCTTTTACTTAATTAGTTCTGGAGATTTAAGTGGGCGAGAATCTCTTTCTAGAAATTTACATCAAAATTAATTTTAGATCAAACTTATTCCTAAGTATTGGTATAAGGCAATAAATTAAAAAGAAATAAAGTTTTTCATATTTTTAATTTATTCAAGCTTCTTCATTATTACATGTAGTCTGCAATGTATTAGCTGTATATTTTGTGTGTGTGTGTGTGTGTGTATGTGTGTGTGTGTGTGTGTGTGTGTGTGTGTGTGTGTGTGTGTGTGTGTGTGTGTGTGTGAGTGCGTGCGTGCGTAGGTGCGTCCGTGCGTGCGCGCGTTTGATTTCAAATAAATACTGAAAAAGTACATCAAAGGAGTCATTCTATAACTCTCGGTAACGACACCCCAATTCGAATATTCCCATTATATTAGCAGATTTCCCTTAAGGGAAATCAGCTATTGAGGTTGTACTCATGACGGAATTTTCGACATTTTTCTTCAAATGTCCATCGATCCTACATAGTAGATGACGAAAATGAGGTCCGTTCAAAACTGTATATATATTTGTCTGTTTCCGCTCTAGCGGTCGCAATTTTTGTTTGATCGTTACGAAACTCGAAATTTAGTCGTTTTATGTAAAAAGAAAGATCAAGTTCGTTAACGGCTGAAATCGGACCAGTGGGAGGGGGGGGGGGGTTATAGGTTGGAGGATTTTCGAAAAATCGAAATATCTCCGTTACTATACGTCGGATCGAAAAGTTGTATAGAATTAATCTTATTGCAAATTACATTTACTATAAATATTGTTCTATACATATTTTCCGTATAATGAGTATTAACCGAGATATTTGTATTTTTTGTAATGAGTTCCGCTTTCAGTAAACCCCCACTCCTACTAGGGGCATGTTAATAATAAGCTGATATCTCATGAACTACCTCATTATTAGGTTAAATACAAAATATTTTTTTCAACAAAGCTTTATTTTACGAGGTACAAACAAATACGTTCTGTTGAACCCCCCCCCCCTTTTTTCCTTGGACTACAAAAATCTGAGTGATTGAGATACAAATTATTTTGATTCATTTCAAATTACTCCACTAACTATAGTAAATAGTTTCCAATAAAATTAATATTTTATATTCAGATATATTTCTTTAATTGTTTGTTTTTCCGGTCTATCTATCGATACTGTGCTAGAAGGTTGGCTAACCTGTTTGTTTACAATCCAGTCGTATTACGTTATAGGGACTATTAACTTATATTGTAAATTCACTGAAAGATTTCTCATTGCCGTTTGTAATTATTCACTAATATTAGTATATTCACTATAGTATTACCTATTCACGGAAGTGTTACCTGTATGTATATTTATCTATTGTAAACCTTCGCTGGCTAACCTGCTTGTTCCTTAATCATGTGAAAATCTCATAACCGTCTGAATCGTATTTTGTCCCCCCCCCATTTCTATTTTCTTCCCGGATTCCTAAATTTGGAAAGGTTGTGATAAAAATTATTCTGGTTTATTATTGATTACAGTACTAGATATAATAAATAGTTATGAATAAAATTTATAACTTATATTCAAATATATTTCCGTAATTGCTTTTATTTCCGGTAAAAGCTGGCTAACCTGATTGTTTACAACTCAGACTGTTTGCTATCAGGAAAGTTCTTACCATTTGACTTGCCCTTTATTTGTTTACTTAATATTCACTGCAGTATTAAGTCTTACAAATAATAGATATTCTCTGGTACTATTTAGTGTTGGTGTAATAAGTGTTCAGAGCGCTGCTATCATTAAAGGTAAGTCCATGTTTTGTGTTCTTGTTGTTTTTTTGAGATTGAATTGTTTTTAATTTAATCTCTGAGCCTAACGGACGAGAGTTACTTTCGCGCCAAAAGCTAGTTCGGCCGTTTCTTCGACTTGTTTGGCTCTCGTGAAATTTCTTTATTGTAAAACTTCTCGTGGGAAATCTGCTTAGTTTACGCAGCCCCTGCGTGACGGACTTTTTTAATATGCAGCATATTTTAATTAGAAAGGGCAGCAATTGCATAGATATTATGCTTATTTTTGCGTTCTTTGTCTAATATATTATCCAAAAATGAAGTCCTCAATGCAGCTGATATAATTAAATAGCGAACCACATTGAACTAGAGGAGAGTTGATATCGTATTAGAAGAAGGGACGAAGTCTTATTAAGAAGCTTGGCAGCTGGCCAATTGTGAGTTCTTGAAGGAACAGCTGCTCAACAATTGTGTACCTAGCAGTAGGAAGATATTGTAATAATAAACGAACTCTTCAAGTAATTAATAAATAACGGTGCTTATCGATTATTGGGAGGCCACCCATTTAAATACGATTATTAAAACAAAATTAAAATAAAATCACTTTGTTATTTAAAATGGCACTTCTAGAATTGTTCTAAAAAAATGACCAAATCATTAAAGGTAGACCACTCAGTTTTTACAGATACAATATTTTCTGTTTCAAGCCCGCTTATCGCTATGGACTGTTCATGCTTGACTAGGTTATCTTAGTCATCATTATGTTTCATTGGTTATCAGAAAATGAATGATCGTTTATTAATACACCACTTGGTGATAGTTTATTATTACACCACTCTGACAGCTACCTTGCAGAGTTCATGTGACAGACGACGACCGGGGACGACCGGTTTTTCAGCTACTCTGCGACATCGCAAAGTTTTCGGCTAACCCTAATTTAAAATTACATTTTGTCATTCAAATAAAATCTAAAGAAGTTTTATTTTAAATAATAAAGTATTTTTTTTAATTAACATTTAATAATCGTCATTAAATGGGTGGCCTCTAGTACCTAAATATCCAATATATCAATGTATTTGAAATAAAAGGAAAATTCACATTTTGATTGATTGTCATTGATTAATTGAATTACTTTTTTTAACGTGACTGCTATTTGATATTGCAATGCAAATATACAAAATATTAGAATAGCTTTACGCTAATAGGGTAATCCTAACAGTTTTTTCTTATTGTTCTACGTGTTGAACAACATAACAACTAGCCGTGTTACCCGTCGTTAGCGAATATGAAATAGAAATGGTTTCCCGTGGAAATATGAAGATCGGAAACACGAAATCATCCCTTCGTATTCTTCAATAACAAAAATTCCCTGTAACATCGACAGTAAATGTGCTGCGAATATTAGCAGATTTCCCCAAAGGGAAATCAGCTATTGAGGTCGTACTCATGACGGGATTTTCGAAAATTTTCTTCAAATGTCCATCGATCCTACCCAGGAGATGACGAAAATGAGGTCCGTTGAAAATGATATATATATATATATATTTGTCTGTTAACGCTCTAGCGGTCGCAATTTTTGTTTGATCGTTACCAAACTTCATATTTAAGCGTTTTACGTAAAAAGAGAGATCAAGTTCGTTAATGGCTGAAATCGGACCAGAGGGAGAGGGGCAACAGAGGGGGGGATTTTCGAAAATATCTCCCTTATTATGCATCGGATCGAAAAATTGTATAGAACTAATCTTATTGCAAATTAAATTTACTATAAATATTGTTATATACATTTATTGTCTATCTTGAATCTTAACCGAGATATTTGCATTTTTATGAAATCTGTGGCCGGGTATAGTTCGGATTACGTCGGCCATCTTCGTTATTTCTCGGCTCAGGCGGAAGCTTCTTCTAACCTGTCGTTTTTAACCTTATCTTACCTTCGCTACTTTGTGAGATTTATGCAAATACGTTCTGTTCATCCACCCCCCCCCCTTCTTTAGTTCTTGGACTACTAAAATTTGAGTTATTAAAATATAAATTATTCTTACAATTCAGAAGCCGTTTCAGTTGGGAATTTATTTTAATTAACTGAAAGATTTCTCATTATCTAATCACGGTGGTATTGTGTTACAAGTGTGCAGATTTCTCTATTGTAAAACTTCACGGGGGAAATCTACTTAGTTTACGCAGCCCCTGCGTGACGGACTTTTTTTTTTATCTGAGATATAAGGAATTAGACAAATCAATTATTAGAATAGTTTTTGCCTTGAAACAAATTGATATAATTATGGCCAATCGAAATATGGATATTGGACAACGAAACACTAAATAATCCATTTATTGGATTCTTTGCCTTCAAATTTGTCATATTTATAGTTATGATCATGAAGCATGGATTCTCCGTTGGGCAAATATTGACTAATTTATTATAATTCTTGGGATTAAATAAATCTAGTTTCTTGTCAAAATCAATCGATTGTATCTCTTGACCATCCGTAGAAAGCATATGATTAAAGTGCGTTCAGACATTTTGATGCAAGAAGGTAGAAAAATATATTACGTTTAAACGTGTACCAAAGTATGAGGAGTAAATTATCTAATCGCTCTTATGAACAATATTAATTTCTTAAATACATCTACAAACCATTTATAAAATTTTATTTAGGCCTTTTACATGAAACACGAAGAAAGTCTTTGGCGCCCCTAATTTCAAAATTCATAAATAAAATAATGATTTAGGACCACGAATCTTTCTTTTAAGCACAATTTTTTTAATTTTTTTTTTCGATAAAACGAATAAAAACGATGATAATGACGAATATGTATTTTCACATCAAAGTAACCCCCCCCCCCTTCTTGTTGATTTAATCGGATTCTTATATAGCCTATGCTGTAGCTTGGGATTATTGATTCACAAATGTAAAAGTTCACAGAAATGTTCAGCTATTTTTGAATGACTTAGGAGCAAACGGGCGGAGAGACAAAGCAAGATTTTCATTTTTGATGTCCTGTTCTTAGAAAGGTCTGAAACTTAAAAAAAAAAATGTTACTTATATAGAATTGACCTATAGTCATGGGCTCTATTCCCGTGTGGGGAAGAGGGATTTGTTTAGAGGCCAACCTATGAAATAAAATGCTTAGTTCCATTCTAGCTAGAAAAGGATGGTAACCTGTAGATAACATGTCTTAATCTTAACATGTCTCAGTAGCAGAAAGTGGACGTTAACAAATAACTCGGCATCCAAAATTTGACGTTATTTATTCATTGAATTTCTCCAGGCCTCGCTAAGCCTATTGATAGTGGTATACTGACGATGAGTATTTTGAGTTTGAAATCTGATAAGTGAGCTGAAGTGGATGTTTGAGGCGAGCGACGAAACTCAAGCTGCCGAGTATTGTGTCAAACACTTAAGGCTTATGATTGGAGAATACCAGCATCATCAACCTGAAGCCCTGTAATATAAGCCCGTTTCCAAGTCAACGTCCTTAGGGAACGACTCTTAACCTTGGCCTGCGTTAGCGTTCATATATCCAAATAAATGTTTCCTTGCCTAAGAATATTCCAGCAATTTTTAAGCGGCCTTTTTGCCAAAGTAGGTTCTCAAATTGTTTTTGCATGAAACTCTAGTACAGAGACCTTTCACCATCCAGCTATGCAGGAAAATGAAAATTTGTTTCTAGAAAATACACATAAGAAGTTGAAGTTATGGTTTTCTAAAAAGTTGGCTGAGCGTTATTTCCAAAACACGAGAACTGGCTTTGACCTGCAGCGATCTAAACCATATGCGGGCAACCACCGGCCCACGGTTTGATGCGGCCCGCAAGACATTTTGAAAACTCCAATTAAACCAAAATATTGCTCTACACACTCCAAATGAGGAAGATGAGGAGACTTTTGTGCGTTTGGCAGTACTTATAAATCGAACAGTTCTTTTCAATGATGAAAGTTAATATATCAAAACATTGTACAAGGCTGACTGACGATAATTTGGAAAATTCTTTTCGTCTTTGTATCAGTGGAATTAATCCAAACATCGATGGATTAGTTTCCCAAATTCAAGCGGAAGTGTCTCATTGATTTCGGTGCCGAACGAACGGTATGGACGAAAAAACACGACAATAAACTCCTACAAATTAAAGAAATTACCTAGCGTTGGAACACTGCTGGTAGAAAATCCGAAAAGAGGAGGTCGCTCTTGCCCGTCTCCAAATTGGACACACAAAATTCACGTATAGTTATTTATTGAAGAGCTTATTCCCACCAACCTACGAGTGTTGTAATGTCCATCTTACCGTCTATCATATTCTCCTCAATTGTAAGAAATACGATCTTCCAAGAAGAGCTTTGAACCAAAAACCGAACCTAAAAGAACTCCTTAAAGACGATGAAGACTACATAAAAAAGCTATTTGCCCACCGCTAATGACAATGATATAATTATAAAGTTGTATTTTTTCATTAAATTTTGTTATTTTAATAAATTGTAATGTCGTATAATTACATGTCTAATATCTACTGTTAAAAATGATGAACACTTCTTTAAAATGCACTACATTTAAAAGCGGTCCACGAACGTATTTGTACAATAAAGTATACCTGCTCTAAACATTATGGCAAGAAGTTTCGTGGTGGATTTTATTCTGTGCTACTTCAGACCATGTTCTTGATCTTCGCCCGGGCACTACAGCTGTTTTTATCTCCAGTAGAAGAGTCATTTCAGAAATTTTCATCAACGCGGACTTCAGACTCAAAGATTTGTCCCTATTATATTTACCCAAGAGATGATGTGATAAAACCTAGTTTTCAAGTGTGGAAAATTTATGTGCGGCAAAGTTTCAAGAAAAAGAATTATTTTATTATTATTTATTAACGTCCACTTTATGCAACTTAGGCTAATTGGGACGGGTTATCTACAGGTTACCACCCTTTTCTAGCCAGGGTGGGATTTTAGGACGTTATTTAATGAATTTCGTGACTAAATAATTTCCTTTGCCCAGGCAAGAATCGAACTCGCCACTCTAGGTTTACCATGTGAGATAAAGTCAACGCTTTAACTCGCATGGCTAACCTGAGCCCCAAAGCCCCTTTTATAGTTTTTTGAAATGTTGGAATGAAAAATAAAAACTTCTGAACAAAAAGTTATTAGAACTATTAGGAATTTAATAATTGAGCAAAGCATTTTATACCTGCAGTTGGTAGGCAGGGGAGGTAGAAGGAGTGAGTTATGTCTGTTGGTATTACAACTCAGTACCGCATTTAACCGTTCAGGGACATAAATCATTCAAGAATAATTCCTTTACCTATAAATAACAATAATTCGTTTACGTTTTAACATACTGAACACGTACAAAAAGTATGGCAAAATACGTGGTCAAATGAAAATAGAACTTTCGAAATATGTAAATAAATAAAGAATATTTTTGGCGTAATGTACCATTGATGGAACTAATTGATTGAGGTCCGATTTCCAAAATAATATGAAATAGAGGCGGAAGTTCAGTGGAAATAGAGGACTAGAATATGCAATATAGTTAAATGGCGAAAGGAATGATCATAGATATGTACAAACTGGTCAAAATTTGACAGCTATTTGAAGATACAAAAGTCCATCACAGAGGGGCTGCGCAAACTAAGCAGATTTCCCAAGTGAAGTTTTAGAATAGGGAAATTACACGAGAGCCAAACAATTACTGAAACGGCCGAACTAGCAAGTCGGAAACTCACGACTACAACCGAAGTTAGCCGATCTCATCATGCCCTTCACGGTCAATAGAATGCACATATCTCGGTTAATATTCAAAATAGAGAATAAATGTGTATAACAATATTTATATTAAATTTAATTTGCAATAAGATTGGTTCTATACAATTCTCCGACGTATAGTAACTGAAATATTTCAAAAATCCCCCTCTAAACCCCCCCCCATTCGTCCAAATTCAGCCATTAATGAACTTGTCCTTTATACATGAAACATTTAAATATATATATATATATATATATATATATATATATATATATATATATATATATATATATATAATTGTGAACGGACCCCCGTTTCGTCATCTCCTGGGGAGGATCGATGGACATTTGAAGAAAATTGTTGAAAATCGAGCCATGAGTACGACCTCAATAGCTGATTTCTCTTAATGAAAATCTGCTAAAAGTATGACCTACGGAAGGGCGAATAGACACTAAAATTTTAGGAAACTAAAATCTCTTAAAAATATATGAGGGAAATAAATTCATCTGAGACCGAGATAATCAATGTTTTCGCTTTGAGGAAGATTAATTAAGAGTGACGCCTGCTTAATTCGAAGTAATTTATTAACGAGCACTGAAAGATCTATGTGAATCTTTACTAAACTCGAAACCAGACTTACCTCTAACGGATAATGAGTTCCTTTTTGTTGAATCTGTCTGGCAGGTTTAATAGGATTCAACCTTTTTACTAAGCAATTCAAATGGCCTCACATTTTCATTTGCTACTGCCTGTCTAGTGAACATTTACGAATAAAAATAGATACAAAGATGAATGCTTTATTAGCTTTGCAGGATTTTTCTTTAGCAGAGGAGTTCACCCTTGTTAGTTTCGTGCTCATTTCAAATATAATACCTAATGTAAATAAATACATTTCCATAAATGAATAAATAAAAATGGTAAGTGTGATAATGCAAACCCTCATATGTTTAAATAAATTTACCAATGCTGTTTGGTAAATGTGCGGATTTCCCAATGCTCATTGGTAAATGTCCAGTGAAGAGGGGACAGGAATACTCCCCCATAACTTCAGCAAGAAAGTGCCAATAATAAGTTATCTCCTACCGAACAGAAAATGTGCTCTGTTAAAGAAATTCGCCAAGCAGCAAGGGAAGGTCTTGAATCACAGGCCAAGAAAATGGAAAAAACGACTAAAGGAAAATTCCCAGATCCCGAAGTTGGCCAGAACGTGAGGATCAAAACTCCTGATGTCGACCGACCTAAAATCAGCCCCAAAAGCATGATTGCAGTGACCGTCAAAAAAGAAGATGGTTTCTACCAACTCGGAACTTCTTCAGGAAAATTGGATACATTATATTCACGTAATCTAGTTGACAATTTGCACCGAGAATTTCATGTCTCTTGATGAAGTGCCCAACGAAGAGATAAGCCTTCGCACCGCAGTTCGTCAACAGTCATTGGTTCGTGGCCTGGGTTTCAAAAAATGCAACTGCTTAAAAAAAATGTTCGAATAAGAAATGTTTGTGCAAGTTAGCTATTATGAAATGCCATTCAAAGCCACAATTCTCTCCCACGCTGTAATAAATAATAATAAAACTTATTCTAAAATTTTCATTTCAAATAACCTTTATTCCAACTTTTACCAACAGACGCTGGGAAATGTTAGGATTTTCCGAAAGACGCATCCTGATTGAGATAATTCTAGCTTTTACCAAGCCTCTTGGGAAATCCTAAGATTTACTGGCTAAAGTCCGATTTGAAAGATAAAATCGGACATTTACCAACGCTTCTGGTCAATCCTAAGATTTACCGGTAAATCTTAGGATTTACCACACTCCGGGGTTTTACAGTAACATATATATATATATATATATATATATATATATATATATATATATATATATATATATATATACAAAAAAATTAAGCTACCCCCCTTTTTTGGGGTACATATCAAGGTCAGCCGCCTTATCTGCCTTATTTAATGTTATTATTTCCATTTTAGTTAATATTGTATAAATATCCTTTCTGTTGGTGATGTTTCTAAGAGAGCAGCTTATGTTGAACTTGGTTTTTGGTATAAATGGAAATTCACAATTCTGATGGACGCTTTTAGAATATTGGTTAAGTAGTAAAATGTATAATTATTCATTCACTGTGAATGAATGTCATTTCAACATGTTCAAAATATGTGTACATCATTGTTAATTTATGTCTGCCATTGCCACCGCGTGCTTTGAGAAATCCATTTTCTTGGTTTTATTTTTTGTAAATAAAAAATAACGATATTTAGCTATCATTGAAACTTATATTATATTTGAAATAAAAATAAATTAGTCAAAGCTAGAAAAAAAAAAGATTCATCTATACTTTCTAATCTTAAATGAACTTGTATTTAATGTGTACATAATGCAGATACTGATGTAACAGGTCAATTTTTATTAAGCCAAAGCCATTTTTAATTGTTTTGAATTTTATATTTAAAATCTTTTTTTTCGAGCTATGATAGCACCAATTCTGAATTTCTAAAACTCTTTAGGTGGGTATTGTTAAAAACGACTTGATAACTTGATCACCATTTACAAGGGGGACCCTGTTCATTAACACCTTGGAAGGTGGATTGATGTGTGGAGAAGGTGTTTTCCAAGGGACTGCCATAAGAAATACTTAATAAAGTTTTTAGTAATTTAGATTTAATGGATTTCATCTGTACTGACAGTGTCTAAAATTGCTGAAGTAAGTTTTTTTTGTTTAAAAGTTGGATTGGTAATTTTAAGTTTTCTGTAATCTTTTTGAGAATTCCAGCATGTGACAACTTAGAAGCCAGTGAGAGAGTAAACAAATATAGCAAAACGTAATTTTCATCATACTTGTTTTCTACTTCTGAAGGATATTTTATATTTATTAAGTTCTTGAATTGCTTTAAATTTTGAATATTTAAAAGGTTTAAATCTACTAAACATTCCTGTTGATTTAAGACGTTTAGAATTGATAAAAATTGTATTTTGTTTAGATGACTCATTTTTTTTCCTAAGCTTCAAAAGTATTGCCAGTGATATTTTCATTCGTGTCCTTGTTCAGTTAATTCGGAGTTTTGAAACTTAGTAATTTTAATATTAGAAGGAGTATATTTACTCCTTTTATACTTAGGTCCTTTGAAAGACTTTTTATCTCGTCTTTTGAACAACGAAACTTGTTGTTTAGATCAATGTGAGGAAATTCAAGACTACTTTATTTGAGTAGTTCTCCTTCTTTTGAGAAATCTTAACCTTGGGGTTTGAAGATTATGTGATCTAAGGAGCCGATTTTCTTTAGTTTATCTTATACCTTCTTCTTTAGCATGTTTTTCATTTATTTATTCCGGGGAGTACTAAACTAATGGAGATTACCTACTGTAGTATTATTGGTTTACAAATTACTTACATTAAAACAGACGTGAAAAAAAAAATCAACTTAGTAGATTGCGAGTACGATTTGCTGATATAAAAAAAGTGTCATACTTCAGAAAATATATCTATATATTCCATTCCACGTAAAAATTACTTATTTCTATTTGATTTAAATTAATGCTAATTTGTTAGCAGCTTATCAACGGGGTACTACCCTTATCAAGCTAGGCAGTTTAATTAATGACCCAATGTTTTCCAAATGTGTTAAGACTAATTCCTTAAATATTAAGAAATATGCATAAAATTTAGTTACAATAAAACGTGCTATTAAATTAAATATCGTTTTTTTTTCTCTAAATAAAAATATCATCATTTAAACCAATAAAAACCATTCAACGTATTATTCCAGTATAAAAATAGAGCCTCAATAGAAATATTGCCGCTTTAATTAATTTAATCGATGTTTAATGTTAAAAATGGTTAATTAAAACGTGAAAATAACAATATAAATATAAAAGAAAAAGAAATAAAAACTTGGGAGTGAGAGAGAGAAACAATAAGGGGCGTTTCTAAATATCTGAGCCCATTGTTTTATGAACAATAAAGATAAAACAAAAAGAAAGGTAAGGCTGATTTATTTTTTATTATAGATCGCAACTGATATGGAGTCGTTATAAGCATTGATATACGAAATAAATGTAATTCAGGGCGTTATCTCTTTTATAGCAATCAATATTGTATATTTTACATTTACTCCGACTTATTAAATAAATATGTCACGATAATGCCGTAATAATCCTACATTTTTTTTTATTAATGCCTATTTTATGCTACTACTGCTAATTGGGATGCCTTCATTTAATTCTTTGACTCATTCAGGAAATATATTCTGTGTCAATTTCAGCTGATACTTCTTATCAGGACAGAATTAGTCCCAGGCGGAGAGTCATCTCGTTGATAGAAGACTCGGGATTAGAAAGTAATCGTTGACAATCATTCCACTTGCTCAAACGTCAACGAAGCCCTTTTTCTGCTTCAGCAACTGTAAAAACACCCTCTGTTATATTTCCTACCAAGGCGTCAAGTTTCTTTTTTACTTCCTTGCAGGAAGTAAAGGATGTTATTTCAATAGCGAAAATTTACGGTTTTCAGAATTCACCGACATTACCTGTTTTGACACTGGCCGAGCCCATTTGGACTTTTTTTTTTACCTCTGTAGGCATGAACATATCTCGAATACCTAAGAAATGGCTGTGTCTTCAAATTTAATATTTAATATTGTTGAAAGGTTTAATTGTTCGAAATCAACTAAGGGGAGGGGGGATTCAACTATAGCAAAAATAATTGCAGATTTCTCCGCACTTATTAGTGATACAAATAATTGATTTAGGACATTTTTCGATGAGTGCAATCGATCGGAGATGTATGCCACTTTGTAATGCAATAATTTAAATGAAACACAAACTTACATTTTGTATATTTAATTTGTTATTATTTATTAAAGGTCGTTTAGTGCTACTAAGGCTAATTGGGTCGTGTTTCTTATGTCCACCTCTCTTTTCTAGCCAGGACTACGGATTTTATTTAATACATTTTTCAATAAATACCATAAATTCCATGTGTTATCCAACTGGCAGCTCTAGGTTAAATATTAAATATTTTATTCGACCTATTGAACAAAAGGAGGATTCCCATGATTATTTTATTAGCATGAAAATGTTCTATTATTACATAAACCTTATATTTTTATTATAAAATCGAATAAAAATAAGTATTAGTTGTTTTAAGGTGACTAACGCTTTAACTCATGACTAACCAGATCCTCCATATGTTTAACATAATAAAAGGAACTCATTAAAAATAATCCTAAGTCTCACCCTTGCTAGAAGAAAGTGGTAACCTGTAGAAAAGTCGTCCCGATTGGCCTAAGTTGCAAAACGTTGACGTTAATAAACTATTTTAATAAAAGGAAGTGACTTGAAGCCCACATCAAATTTGAGCTGATTTATCTTAACGAACAGACAAGAATGAGGTTAGTTCAAAATTAAATTTAAGTTTAGGCAGCAGAGGAATTTCGGCAATTCGAAATATCTTCGTAATTATAAGTCAAAACGAAAAATTCTATAGAACCAATCTTATTGCAAATTTAATTACCAAAAAATGTTGTTATAAATGTATTTTCTCTTTGATGACTATTAATCTAGATATTTGCACATTTTAGTTTACAGCTTCAGAAAACTTCCACTCCAACTTATGTCAGATTAACAATAAGCTGAAATATCATGAACAAACTTATTTGATTTAAATATAAAATATTGTCTTCATTAAACTTTTACTGTACGAGATATTTGTTAATATTGGCAATGTAACGTCATCAATTAGGATTTAACATCCTTAAAGTGTTTATTTGAGCTATACCATAAACGACATTTAACGGTTACATTCAACACTAAAGTTCATAGTCGTTAATGGCTAGGAATCGGACCCGGAATAGGGTGGGCTTAGAGTGTGGATTGCAAAAATTGCAAACATAAGAGATAGCTTGTCATTTCAGGGAGTTGGAAATCTGCTTAGTTTACGCAGCCCAAGCCCTAGGGTTTCCCACTTAGGTCTGCCAATATGGCCGCCTAACTACATATATTTTTCTATCCTTCCTAAACGTTACAATTTACAAAAGTTTAATATTTCAGGCCTTATATAGCTATTAGAGAATTTCGAAATATTGAAATATAGAAGGAATACGCTGAGTACCCAGATTTGGTGGAGAGGTTTTTCATTTTTTCATAACTGTTTTTTGAAAAGAAATGGCTTCTATTAGATGATCTAAATTACCGAAGAATACAGAAATCAGCAATTCCTATCATGTAGTTTTATTTGAAAAATAATTAGGTATTGAGATATTCAGGGATCTGGATAGAAAACCCAGCGTCAGTAAGGCCCTGTTAAAGCTGGACAACCTATTTCCACATTTCCAGGAAGTGTTCATGCATTGTTACGCCTCGAGTATGTCAAAGGCGGAGTTTTGAATAAATAAACGGGGTTTTACTTGGAATAAAACCAAATGTGGCGACACACCCATTAAAACATCAGTGAGCGAACTGTTTATTGGAAACTGTTCATTATTTTTCAATAGCCGTTCTATGCGGTTATTCGGTGAACAAAGGATACAGAAAATCAAGTAAACTGTTTTGTCGACCGCTTCGAAGGCTAATTAGTATATATGGCAGGCCAGCATTGCTCTTTTCTGCTTCCTTTTTTTTATTCTATTCACAATCAATTTTACGTTTATATATTTTCTGTGATATGTAGGCAATTTGGCGATTTTGATCAAATTAATTTTAAAAATCTATGATGTTTAGTTAGGTCACAAAAAATCCATTTTTGAGGTTGTGGAAGTCGTTACTTATTATGGGATCCTAAAGAGACCTCTTCCCTTCTACTTTTGACATCACAAGCAGGGGTTTAGGATATTTGGTGAAGTATTTCCTTTTAGGAATCGACCATTTTTTATTAAACTAAATCAGAAGTTTATATTCACATTTTTATTAAGCTAAATCGGCTGTTTTTAATAGTTAAAATTGTTGACCTTAATCTCACATGGCAAACCTAGAGTGGCGAGGTAAATTCCCACCGTGTACATAGGGGCGTGTTCGATTCTCGCCCGGGCAATAGGAATTTATTTAGTGAAAGGAGTTATTAAATGAAATCCTTAGTCCCACCCTGGCTAGGAAAGGGTGGTGACCTGTAGACAACCCGTCCCAATTAGCCTTAGTTGCAAAAATATGCCTTGGACGTTAATAAATAAATTTAATTTACATTATCTCAGCCTTAGAACGTTCTTTAAAGTTAGAATTTAAAAGTTTTGACTTCGGTTTCTGGGAGAAAAATATGATTTATTCGTGATACCGCGAAAAAATTGAGGATTTGTTTGTTGGAAATGCTACTGGTAGGAGTAAGGGATTAGTTCTATGCCATTTCATTCATATATTCGAGAATATTTTTCTTGTTATCGATTTCATCAACAAGAAAAAGAGAAAAGAATTCAGGTGACTTAAAAGCTCCTTAGAGAATCTGAGAGTTTTGCCAAGATTTCCTTGTTGTCTTTCAAGGACTCGCGTTTGTTTCTGAGAACTACGTGACCAAGGAAAGTCATGTATTTCACTGATGGTGAAGTTATACACTTCAAAGTGGAGTGTTCTATCCTTAATTAGAAAGAGATGGCATAGCTTTGTCTGAGCAAGTCTCAGCATGACAATCAAGACCTTTCCGCTACTCCTGGTTCAAGGGGAAGTTTGCGAGACAATCATTGATCATTCTCAATTTATCACCCCATAAACCCTGCTGCTCCTAGAGATAGAAGGGGAACCATCTGAGTTATTCGAGCTTTCTAATGCACCATAGTTTAATTAATGAAGATATACAAGGAAACACTTAAGGATTGGTCACTACACATGTTGTTTCCGATATTTATCGTTAAGGCGTTGCCTTTAATCTCACATGGTAAACCTAGAGTGCCGAGATAAAATCCCGCCTGGGCAATAGGAATTTATTCAGTGAAGAACTCATTAAATAAAAGTCCGTCACGCAGGGGCTGCGTAAACTAAGCAGATTTCCCTCGTGAAGTTTAGTAATTGATAAATCTACATACCGGTAAGACAACACCACCGTGAATATTAAGTGAATAAATACAAGCGGGAATAAAAAATGTTTCAGAAAATTTCAATAACCTGCCAACAGGAAGCAATAGAAATGTAGACAAACTGATCTCATCACACCTGAAAGAAAAACCATTACTGAAATATATCAGAATATAACATATTAATTCTATTGAGAAATATTTACTATATCTAGTACTGGAATTAATAATGAGTCAGAATAATTTTTATCCCAATCAATCAAATTTTTAGTCCAAAACCTTATGACGAGGAGGGGGGGGGATCACCAGGACATATTTGCATGTATCTCGTACCAAAAAGCTCTCTTGAATATAATGTTTGGTATTTAAGCTTCGAATAATGTGATTTAATATGTAGCAGAGTATTTTTTATGTAACATGAGTAGAAGTGGGGGTTTGCTGAAAGCTGAAAACTGAAAAATGAAAATATCTCGGTTAATATTCAAGATAGTGAATAAATGTATATAACAACAATTATAGAGCATTTAATTTTCAATATGATTTGTTCTATACAATTTTTCGATCCGATGTATGGTAACGGAGATATTTCGAATTTTCGAAAATCTTTCCCTCTGGTCCGATTTCAGCCTTTAACAAACTTGATCTTTCTTTTTACATAAAATGACTAAATATCAAGTTTGGTAACAATTAAACAATAATTACGACCTTTAGAGCGGTAACACATACACACACACACACACACACACACACACACACACACATATATATATATATATATATATATATAAAGTTTTGAATGTACCATATTTTCTTCATCTCCTTCGTAGAATCGATGAACATTTGAAGAAAAATTTCAAAAATCGCGCCATGAGTACGACCTCAATAGCTGATTTCCCTTAAGGGAAATATGCTAAAAGAGGACGATAATAAATAATAATATTAATAATAATGATTTTATATTAAATTAAAATCACATAAGCTATTGACAATTTTATATTATTATAATGCAGTGAATTATTTTTAACAAAATTTGCGATCCCGGGAAGTTATAGTGTGTAACAAGGATTTGGAGCTACCATGGATAAAAATTTGCTTGTTGTTCGTTACGTTTCCTTTTTATCATAATAAAAAAATATATATAGAGTTAGCCATTGTCATTATTGCCAGAGAAGGTTGGGCAAAACAATTGGTCAATAAGTAATACAAATTACTATAAATAGTTCTTCATTTTATGCCTTGATCTCACTTCTTGAACTCTATTGACGAGTGAGTATTTAAATATCTCTGTTTTTCTCTTTCGCCGCCCTTTTTATAGCTCGTAAAGGGATTAGCATTCCGTCAGCTTCAATGGTTCTCAATGGAATTTGAACTCCACGATTCCCTTTAATGCAGCTTTTAATATCCCTTATCACATTTGTCATCAGAATTCATAAATACAATGGGGAGGGAGGGGGACAGTTCCATATCATTTCACATTTATCGTATTTCTTTATGTATTTGCTCATAACACTCCTATTTTAATATATGAAATCCTGGGGGAAAAAATATTATTAATTTTTTTTTTTATTCTATTTTATCTCCTCATTTTAATAACACGGGTTTTCACAGAATATATTTCTTTTCGAATCCGACATATTTTGTAAGCAATACCGTCGCTCGTCGAGTCGTATCTCCCGCGCTTTCTTGGTTCAGTAACCATTATCTACGTAAACAATTAAATGAGTACTCATAATATAGGACCGTTCGAGCATTATTTTGTGTATATACATATTGTTACGTTTTATTACCAAAACCAGTAATAAACGTTTTTAATAAGAGTTCTTTTGGATTGCAAAATTAAATACTCGCAAGTTTCACAGTTTTTATCACTGCACAATTTATTTCAAAATGCACAATATACTTGGTATTTATTCTTAATTACTACTCACAGTATAGACTGATAGCGTCACTGTTCTTCAGACTACACAGTCCAATAATTCACTCACGGTCACTGAAATTCACAACAAGACGGCACTGCACTGTCCTTTGCTTCGCGGCACTGCACTGTCCTTTGCTTCGCGGCACTGCACTGTCCTCTACTTCGTGGCACTGCACTGTCTTAAACACGGCACTAACTGTTACTTACAGTCACGGCACAACACTGTTCTTCTTATAAAAACACTTTACCGCACTGCACTAAGTCGCACTGTAGCACTGATGTGAACATCAAACAGGTGAGAATAAAACTGACTCGCTCGCGGCTGGCCCGAGCTTCTTTATATAGGTCGTCGGCGTACACCGCCCGCCCTAACACACTATTTTATTCATGGGACTACCATAGACTCGTTTATTATTTTTATTTTGACGACCGTTTAAAAACTACAAAAGCCTGACAGCAGGAAAGATCATAACCATTAGAAGCGTTCAAAAACTTTCAACTAACTGTATTAAAAATAAATTTGATATAAAAAGAAAGATTAATGCGTTTTCTCTTTTCAAAACGCAAAAATTTGATATAAATGCAATTAGTCGAAAATTTGCATGAAATAAGTTATTCACACTTTCGGCAAGGCCATTGGGCCTCTTAGCGAGTTATTCATTTTTTAAAGTTTTATGATTTTTTCGTCAATACTTTTCATAAAAACGGAGAAAAAGAGAATAGAATTTGCAATGACGTTATTTCAATGTAACTCCTGCTAATAATAAAGTTAACGAACTAACTAATAATGTGTGGAGTGCCTGAGATACTTTTTGTAATTATCAGCGGTATTTATAGAGAAGGTTGCCATACTTCTTGTTTACTTTAATACTCATTCAATTTGAAAGCGATAATTGGTCCATTTTATTTATTTGCTACTATCCTTTTATTTGTACAAATAATGGTAAATAGCACGAGATAATATGAAGAAACTGACGAAATGAAACAATAGGTTTTCTGGACAAAGATATTTTATTTTCTCTCTTCAAATGATTGATCCAGAAAGAATATGTCTGCCATGATTTTCAATAGACATCGCGTTAAATAAAGCAATCTAAGTTTACGGATTTAAAGAATGGGTGAAATATTGGAATACAAATTTTAAATATAATATGTTAAATTATTATTATTAAACTAACCGGAGTTGGATGATCGCAGTCAAATTTTATTTGTATTCATTTGTGTCACTTAGTACGTAGTAAAATAATAAAAAACTATCTTTGTATAACATTTGTCTAGTAAAAACTGTTATTAGATCAAAATTATGAAGAAAATGTAGAGAACTAAAACATAAAAGTCATTTTTCAGTATTAATAAAAAACTTTAAAAAAAACCTAAAAAATAAGAAAAGTTTAGACAAGTTACGTACATTGTATTGATGGCAGATTTCATGCTACATTTACAGTATTGCCTTGATAATGGTAATAGAAAGTACCAAGACTTCGGCAAAGGAGTCTTATCTTATGTTTTACCTCGCAATTGACCAAGCACCACGTTAAAGGATACAACCTAAGAATAGTTTCACTAAGAATAGTTAGCCACATACTATGTTAATATTGTTTTTTCTATCTCAGTTTGGCAGTTCATAAATTTAGCACAATCATATAGGTACTAGTCGTGTATAACTACATCTGATGAATAACTTTGGCTCTCGTAGATCCAGATACAGAAATGCTGGTCGGTAATAATCTGACCAGTAGTTCTCCACTTTGATCTACTTGGGCGATTTTTACAAAGTACTTTTTCATTAGAGGAACTTTACGGACAACTGAACACTCACAACATAAAACTCCCCGTTCATGTATCCCTATTTGGGGCTGAGAAAAACAATGTCTATGGCCTTTTATTATAACTGAAAAAGATTTCTATGGCCTACTATGTCAACCGATAAAAATTTATATGGCCACTATGGCAACCGAAAAAAATTCCTTTGGCCTACTGAGGCAACTAAAAAAGATTTCTATGGCCAACTATGGCAACTGAAAAAGATTTCTATGACCTACTATGGCAACTGAAAAAGATTCCTTTGACCTACTAAGGCAACTGAAAAAGATTTCTATGGCCTACTATGGCAACCGAAAAAGATTTCTATGGCCTACTATGGCAACCGAAAAAGATTTCTATGGCCTACTAAGGCAACCGAAAAAGATTTCTATGGCCTACTATGGCAACCGAAAAAGATTTCTATGGCCTACTATGGCAACCGAAAAAGATTTCTATGGCCTACTATGGCAACCGAAAAAGATTTCTATGGCCTACTATGGCAACCGAAAAAGATTTCTATGGCCTACTATGGCAACCGAAAAAGATTTCTATGGCCTACTAAGGCAACCGAAAAAGATTTCTATGGCCTACTATGGCAAACGAAAAAGATTTCTATGGCCTACTATGGCAACCGAAAAAGATTTCTATGGCCTACTATGGCAACCTAAAAAGATTTCTATGGCCTACTATGGCAACCGAAAAAGATTTCTATGGCCTACTATGGCAACCGAAAAAGATTTCTATGGCCTACTATGGCAACCGAAAAAGATTTCTATGGCCTACTATGGCAACCGAAAAAGATTTCTATGGCCTACTATGGCAACCGAAAAAGATTTCTAGGGCCTACTATGGCAACCGAAAAAGATTTCTATGGCCTACTATGGCAACCGAAAAAGATTTCTATGGCCTACTATGGCAACCGAAAAAGATTTCTATGGCCTACTATGGCAACCGAAAAAGATTTCTATGGCCTACTATGGCAACCGAAAAAGATTTCTATGGCCTACTATGGCAACCGAAAAAGATTTCTATGGCCTACTATGGCAACCGAAAAAGATTTCTATGGCCTACTATGGCAACCGAAAAAGATTTCTATGGCCTACTATGGCAACCGAAAAAGATTTCTATGGCCTACTATGGCAACCGAAAAAGATTTCTATGGCCTACTATGGCAACCGAAAAAGATTTCTATGGCCTACTATGGCAACCGAAAAAGATTTCTATGGCCTACTATGGCAACCGAAAAAGATTTCTATGGCCTACTATGGCAACCGAAAAAGATTTCTATGGCCTACTATGGCAACCGAAAAAGATTTCTATGGCCTACTATGGCAACCGAAAAAGATTTCTATGGCCTACTATGGCAACCGAAAAAGATTTCTATGGCCTACTATGGCAACCGAAAAAGATTTCTATGGCCTACTATGGCAACCGAAAAAGATTTCTATGACCTACTATGGCAACCGAAAAAGATTTCTATGACATACTTTGTCAACCGAATATATTCCCGATATATAACCGAAAAATATTCCTTTTTTGAATCCGAGTAATTAAAAGTGTTTAAATATTGAATAACACATCAATTAATTAATTATTAACTCATAAACAAAATTGTAACCCGAGGACTAGGTACGTGGTGTTAAATTTATTTGAAAACGTCAGCGTCTTTATTTTTTTTTATAATTCAGCTCAGTATTTGTGTACTTTTGCACATAGACCTGACTTTTCCCGAGGATTTTCCTCGCGGAAAGAAGTGTGGAATGGAATACATCATTATCCGGAAAAAGAAAGAAAAATACTTTTCTCCCTTTCTTTTACTTTACTTGGAAATGGATTACTCTCTCTCTCTCTCACAGGAATAAAAAACCAATTACTTTACTCCACGAAAGCTGCTTTTCTCCAGGGAACTATAACCTCAAGGAGAAATTGAATCTTGGAAACAATGCCCTAACAGATAGATTCCAAAACGCCATTTCAATGAGGACCTTGGTCAGATTTAAATTTAATTATGTTTCTATAGATTTATTTTTCTCGGTATTATATCAATATTTGTATAAAGAAGAATTTCTTACTGTCAATTACAACATTTATTCTAAGGCTATTTCGTACTATGGCTCTCCCCCCTACACACATTTATTTCAGTTCATTTCACGAATCGTGAACATTTCTAGCCACCATTACCAGCCTTCTCCATCTCTGCTTGTCCTGGGCGATAGCTTTCCAGTCCACTACTAGGAACTCCGCACCGTTCTTCTTTCCTTACTAGGTAATAATAATGTTTTGTGACGGAAAACATGCCCGGTTTATTTGTCTACATAGATTCTTTCTGTTGGTCTTCGTTTGTCTGTTATCACTCTAGCGGTCACAGTTATTGTTACAACACTCGGTATATTAGCGTTTTATGCAAAACTAAATATCAAGTTCGATAACGGCTTAAATCGGACGAGGGGGAGGCGGGTTTAGAGAGGGGAAGTTATAAAATTCAACATTTCTCCGTTATTATACGTCGTAACGAAAAAGTGTATAGACTTAATCTTATTGTACATTTAATTGCTTATTAGCAGATTTCCCTTAAGGGAAATCAGCAATTGAGGTCGTACTCATGACGCGATTTTCAAAAATTTTCTTCAAATGTCTACCGATCCTACTCAGGAGATGATGAAAATGAGGTCCGTTCAAAATTATATATATATTTGTCTGTTAACGCTCTAGCAGTCGTAATTTTTGCTTGATCGTTACCAAACTCGATATTTAAACGTTTTATGTAAATTCAATTTATGTAAAGGTCAAGTTCGTTAATGACTGAAATCGGACCAATGGGAGGGGGGAGGGTTTAGAGGTGGGGATTTTCGATATTTCGAAATATCTCCGTTACTATACGTCGGGTCGAAAAATTGTATATAATCAATCTTATTGCTAATTAAATGTACTAGAAATATTTATATACATTTATTCTCTATCTTGAATATTAACGGAGATATTTCCATTTTATTGAGGGTAACGGACATGATGAGATCGGCTAACTTCGGTTGTAGTCGTGTGTTTCCGGCTAGCTAGTTCGGCCGTTTCAGTAACTGTTCGGCTCTCGTGAAATTTCTCTATTCTAAAACTTCAGTAAACCCCCATTCCCACTCATGCTCTAATAAAAATAAGCTCTTATAATATGAACCTGTCTATTCTAAGCTTAAATACCAAATACTGTTTCTATTGGACCTTTAATATGCGAGAATCAAAAATTATTGTGTCGAATTGGAAAAAATTTAAAAAACTAATTTTGTTTAAATATTGATACTATATAACTGTACTACTATACGTTGTTTTTTAACTCAAATATTGATTAATTCCAACTTGTGTTCATTTAGAATTACAACATATACGGTGAGATGTGATCAATAGTGTGCCGTACTAGCAGGTGGGAAAATCAGGTCATTTAAGGCCGTGTTCTTTAATTGAAATAAATACTGTAAAAATATTTCACAAGTTCTAATCTCATAGATTTCTATCATGAAACTCAAATTCAATCGCTGATATTGAACAAATAAGTATTAAGAGCAGTTAAATAATTATATACCTGATACTTTGAACTTGAGAGAGGATACCGTCTTGGAAGAAGGAAGAAAGTCTTATTAAGAAACCTGGCAGCTTGCCAATTGTGAGTTCAAAGCCACTCAACAATAGTCAAGTATTGATTTTATCAGTATTATAAGATTACCCTAATATCTACTCCTAATGAATTAAATAAACAAAATTCTTTCTGCATTTCTATTTCAAACTATTCAGTTAGAAAGTCACTTGTGCTATTTCCGTTCAACTTTATAGGGTCAAAAAATGTCATTTAACATAATTAAAATGGATATACAGGTATTTGGATTACATTATAAAAATGAATTCACACATAAATAATGAAGTCCCACTTCACATAAAATTTTCTTAGTATTGCACAATAGAAAAATGAAGTTTCCCTAATAATAGCTAAATGTCAGTTGTAAAACATTTCTCATTTCGTTCAGAATGTTGTTGGCAATTAGTAACTTGCTAAACAGAATTGATGTTCTTTTTTGAGCATATTTGTGATCAGCTGGGGTTATTGAACATTTTTTAGGGATTATGAGCTTGAAATGAGGTCTGAAGAAGCGATTGTTTGAGGTGGGTGGCGAAACTCAGGTCTCCGAGTATAAGACACTTGTCTAGTGATTGGGACGTGTTCTACAAGGTTGTTCCAAACTACACACCTTCAGGGAACCTCGACTACAGTCGGTTCTATATTTCTAAATGAAGGTTTGCTTTCCCATATATAATGCAGTAATTGTTCAACCTTGTTGCCAAAATCTTTTTGAAATTTTAATTGCGTATTTACAGTAAAAACATCCTTCACCAGCTATCAATATAAGGGATATTTAATACATTTTAAAATATCGGTTGTAAGAACATGAAAAATGTTATTTAAGTTCTAACGGAGTATTGTAATGAAGAAAAACGAACAAAAAAGAAATACAATAATAATATACAACTGTGGTTTTTCTGGTGAAAGTTATATGCACACATATATATATATATTTCTAGCTCAGATACCCGGCTTCGCCCGGGAATTTATTTGAGCCTTAATGGTGATGGTATTTTTTTGTCAAGGCTTTATTTTGCACACTATTTTGACATTCACCCATCCCAGTGTTTAGGGTTTATACCCGTTGTTGGCATTTGTTAATAATAAAATTATTTTTTTATGTAAGACTTCACTGTCCTCCATATTGTCATACTTCCCGTCTCCTGTGTGTTTTGCTTAGATTTCAGTTATTAAAGACAAAATATTAACGTAGATTTGAATTAATTTTTCCAGGTGAGGTACCCTGAATTGTTGAGGATATCAATATTTCTACGCAAATTACTTGCTCCACATATTGTTCCTGGACAAATGTATAAAACAAAAGTTAATCTAAATAACAAAGTAAACAACTTTTGTTATGTGCATGTTTGTCGAAAATCAAATAGACAACGAAATGTCGCGAATTTTTATTTCAGGTCTCCCTTATAACCCGCACTCCCGTTCTAACCTTAACATTTTAATATAGCTTATAATCATGGAAGAATTAATGCTAATTGACATACCGAGTTTTGTTAAGTTCGGTTCAATCGTTAGCGCCCAATAAAATAGTTGACTCCCGCTTTAGTTTATAGTGTATATCTCGTTTATACTTTGTTAAAAGAAGAAAATGAATATTACAAAAGTTTCTCTAAATAACAAAATAAACAACTTTTGTTATGTTCATATTTCCCGAAATACTGCTTTTTTAAATTCAGGCCTCCCTTACAACTCCTACTCCTGCCCGTCCCTAGAAATGTTGGTATGGCTTATTATAATGAAAACGTTAGTGCTAATACACATACCGAGTTTTATTTATTTCTGTTGGGTCTTTTGTCCCAAATAAAATTGTTCACTTCCGCTATAGGTTTTAGCGTATATCTCGTTTTTAATTCGGTATACGAAAAAAGTGTATATAACAAAAGTTACTCTAAATAACAAAATAAACAACTTTTATTCTGTTCATACTTGCCGAAAAACCAATAGGAAACGAAATATCGTTATTTTTAATTTCAGGCTTCTCTTATAACCCCCACTCCTGTTCGTCTCAGAAAATATTAATATAGCCTAAAGTCTAAGTTGGGGTAGTAGTAATATACATACCAAGTTTCATAAAATTCGGTTCAGTCGTTTATGCGTGAAAAGGTAACAAACAAATAAACAAACACACACGAAAGAAACAAAATGCAGTTATGGTGTCTATGACATGTGAAACGAAAAGTTATCGTGAAAATTCGTGAAAAAATCAATGTACAGACAGAGGTTGCAATTTTATATATATATATATATATATATATATATATATATTTATATATATATATATATATATATATATTTATATATATACATATATTGACATCTAGACTAACAATATATGAAAGTTACATAAAAAAAAAAAAAAAATTCCGTCACTTAAAAAGACCCCAAATCAAGAAAAGGTAGATGTCAACTCTTTCTTCCCGGAATGTAAACATTATCATGTTAAGTACGATGAACAGAGACGATCCTCTAGTATACAAATATTAAATTAAATGTGAATATCCAAAAATATCCTTAAATTATACTGAAACTTTCCATTTCTACATGAAACCATGGTTCCTCAGGGGTCATTAAATATAGAACTAATCTTTCCTCTCGAAAATAGAGACTGCTATGCTATTCATTACAATAGTTTGAAACTAAGAGAGGGAAGTGGTTTGAAATTAAATAAAATACACGGAGCCTTAAAACTTCAGAAGTTTCAATATTTCAGAGTTACGTTGAATATAACAATGGATGAAAGTCAGCCACGAACGAATTTTATATTTCAAAAACCTACGAGTATTTTCGTAATTACATTTTAAGAGCTATTTAGACACTTAAGCTTGTCTTATTGGTGGTCGAACACTTCAGCGAGCCAAACGAACAAACGTCTTCATTATTTTCCCTAGAGTACCATTTTCACAGTCCCTCATTACCTTTCACTTCAGTAATAAAGATTGTCAGTAGTTCGATTTTAAGTGTCTAAATATTCCGTAAAATTGAAGTTGTTCTCGTAAATATCTTCTTGTTGGATTTGCTAAATGAAAAAGTGTGTATGAGTGAGCAATAATTTTAACCTTTCTGGGCTGTAAAATAGAAGTAGTATATAACAGTGTTACTAAAATATATTTAGTGTCTTACCTCACAGACCACACATCTGGACATTTTTGCTCTTATGTAAAGGAATGGTCACGATTCTGTGCCGATATATGGCACTATCGATTGCTATTTATTAACTTTTACTGTATATAACTATGGCTTGGGGATATCTACAGGTCGAACTGTACGGGTTATGCACAGGTGACCAGTCTTTCTAGCCAGGGTGGTTCTAAAGCGTTTATTTAGATAGGCCGCCACTGGTTAAATTGCTAATGAACACGTGAGAATTGAACTCTAGGCTACCAAGTAAATTAAGACCAACGCCTTAAATCTTGTGGCTAACCTAAGCCCTTCGGTCTATTGACTCATACAAAGTAATGGCCTAACCACAATAAGCCACCGGAATAAATGGTTATTTTTCTTTTAAGTGACCCTCGTGTAAAAATGTGAAAACTTTTTCTGTATTTTATGTGAATTGGGTGATGTTCTACATCAACTTCCAATATACAAGATGTCTTTAATAAATAAGGTTAGACGTATTCTCTTGCCGTCTCCTCAAAAAGCACGACAGAAAAATTAGTATCCCTTGACCTCTAGTTAATAATTTTTCATATGTTTCTAAAGAACATTTACGGGCCATTTCTAGACGCTGTATCTATCTGTTTAAATAAAAAGTCGGAATCATCTGCGCACCCTATCATTTTATCCGGTATCAACTGCGCATTTGACGCTTCTTTAGAAACATATGAAAAATTATTAACTAGAGGTCAAGGGATACTAATTTTTCTGTCGTGCTTTTTGAGGAGACGGCAAGAGAATACGTCTAAACATATTTATTGGAGACATCTTGTATATTGGAAGTTGATGTAGAACATCACCCAATTCACATAAAATACAGAAAAAGTTTTCACATTTTTACACGACGGTCACTTAAAAGAAAAATAACCATTTATTCCGGTGGCTTATTGTGGTTAGGCCATTACTTTGTATGAGTCAATAGACCGAAGGGCTTAGGTTAGCCACAATATTTAAGGCGTTGGTCTTAATTTACTTGGTAGCCTAGAGTTCAATTCTCACGTGTTCATTAGCAATTTAACCAGTGGCGGGATGATGATTTGATGCAGGCATATTCTGATATATATATATATATATATATATATATATATATATATATATATATATATATATTCAGAGATATAAATATACGATAACGAAGGTGCTTGATCATAGTATAAGAATAGGAAATAGACATAGAGTTGTGTGGTTTAGCATTTAGTTGGTGGCTTGAAAGGTTTCCCGCCTCACCTAGCAGACTATTTTACTACAACCTCACAGCCACCCACAGAAATGCTCCCTTGCTCCACTTGGCATCATTATTACTTAGCCAAACATTATTAATGAATATTATTATTATTATTTTTTTTAAAATAAGTTATTCTCAAATTCGTGCTGCTGCCAGTAAGTGAGATGTTGCAGAGGTAGGTTCCAACTTTGAAGTAATATATATATATATATATATATATATATATATATATATATATATATATAATTTTTAATTTTTCTCAATTTTATTAGTTACTGGCAAGTGAAAGAGTTATGTGGACTAAGAAGATTTCCCAAGAGCTAAATTATATTGTGTGTGTGTGTGTGTGTGTGCGCGCGCGCGTGTTTGTATGTGTGATAAAGAAAGTGAGAGCATATGATTGTAAATATTTTAGATATCAGAAAATTTAATCTGTTCATTTTATCCATTCTAATATTTATTTATTTGATTTTAGTCTTGTTTTTAACCATTGAAAGTATGTATATAATTGTTTACGTAATTTTATTAGTCTTTATAGTTTTTAATTATCTAGTTTCCTTACAAGATTTTTTGTTTTTGAATTTAATATTTTGTTTTTTATTTGTTTTTTTTTGTCTCTTTGGTTACATTTTGTTATTTGGTTGCGTTCTGTTATTTAGTTACATTTTGTTATTTGATTGCGTTCTGTTATTTAGTTGAGTTTTATTATTAGATTGCGTTCTGTTATTTAGTTTAGTTTTATTTAGTTGCGTTCTGTTATTTAGTTGCGTTTTGTTTTTGTTTTTATTGCGTTCTGTTATTTAGTTTAGTTTTATTTAGTTGCGTTCTGTTATTTAGTTGCGTTTTGTTTTTGTTTTTATTGTGTTCTGTTATTTACTTGCCTTTTGTTATTTGTTTGCGTTCTTAGTTTGTATGGTTTCATTTTTTCTTGTTACTATTTTCAGTTTTGCATTTTGTTTATATACATTGTTATTTTTGTTGGTTCTTTCTTGATGAGCGATATCGCCTCGCTGCAAACGCTCCAAAATAAAATAAATAAATTATAACACCTCACGCTCACTATTTTCTCAACATTGCACTAGTCGTACGTCGCCTGAGAGATGACTTGGAGAGACTTTTTGAACTGCTGAGTAGAGGATAGAACCTGGGTGCCCCCCAACCTAGCTACCTTCCCCTCATGTCTACAGCCTTCCACCAGCACTGTTTCAACCCTTTTCTGATTCTCCAGTACGACGCATAACCTTGAGGCATCTGTGAGATCCCGCGCGATTACCTTTGTATGTAGTGCAGTGGCAGATGTACAGAGCTGAAAAGTATATAAAATAGGGAAATAAATTCAAGCATCTTCGCTTATAGGAATGAGGGCACCTTGGTTTCCTATTTCCCAAAAAATAAGTCAAAAATTAGAAATGTATTGGCTACATCAAGTATGCATTTCGATGGAGATATAAATGAGAGAACAGGAGAAAAGAAAAAACCTTCCATTATAACACATTATAATCAAACCTAAGTAGGTGTGGGCCTATTGGATAAAATGTGTTCACTTTATAATGTATCGAGAAATACCAGAAGGTGGCCTATGGTAGTATTATATTCTCTTCTGAATATTTCGGGGATCAATTCTCAAGTTATTTATTTAGGAAATGGCCATATTTCATTTTATAAACCTACCTATTTCATTTTATAAACCTGACTATATAATGTGTATGTATAACATATGTGTGAATCAATTTTATATTGTGTAAGCCAAGATAATGTGCGAAATATTTTTTTTTCATATTATATAATCATAAATAATGTATACTCTTCATATAATGTATCAATTATAACTTGTATACAAATATAATTACAGGCTTAATTAAAACTAACCCTAACCTTCTTACTTTAATACTTAAGGAATAGTGGTAAGTCATCTGAGAGATGACATGCGACCACTCTTGCACTGATGAGGGGCGCGACTACTGCAGTGTTAATAAACAAGATATAAAAGTCTGTCACGCACGGGCTGCGTTAACTTTGCTGATTTCCCACGTGCTTGACTTCATTTCAAAACGTAAATGTTCAATGAGAAAAATATTTGGTTTTAAGGCTTCAGAGAAAGTGCTTCATAATATAGCAGCTTATTGTAAATGTGACTTGAGTAGGAGTGTGGCCTAAAGAAGGCCGAAAACTAAAAAAAAATCCAAATATCTTCGTTAATATTCTTGAAAGAGAAAATATGCATTTTACAACATTTTTTGGTGAAAAATTCCATAAACAAACTCAGAAAATAGGATACACAGTTCTCATGCCATTTTTCGTTCTCTAACAAATCAAAAACATGCCACAGAAAAAATAAACAAAAGTATAAAAGAAACATTTCCGTTCATCAACTGAGGGCTGAAAACAAATAAACTTAAATCTTTTGACACCATACTTAAAAAGACCCTCTTCCTTATGATCAAACCACCATATATTAAGTTCCGTGCTAGACTACTAATTATAATGCTGCATACATTGGAGAATCAAAATCACCTCGAAAACAGATTTTTTCAAAACAAACGCACTATTACAAAAGAAAAAATAGACAGTTCCGCCCTCGTAAAACACGCCATCACAAACAATTTCGAACGAACTTAATTTTCATTATCTTCTAGGTAGGAGGGATCGACATTTGAGAAGATATTTCCAATATTGCGTAATGAATACAACCTCAATAGTTAATTTCTTCTAAGAGAAATTGCTAAAATGTAAGGCACAGGAGTGGATTAACTAAAAGTAATAGTCAAGTTACTACTTTTAAGATTTGCATTAATGAAAAAAGTATATAACAACCCACTTTCATTACTTTATCAATATTAGTTGTTTTATGAAATATTCCCCAGATATAATTGCCGAGATATTAAGAATTTTGCACATCATCATATCTCTAAACTCTCTGCTCCGATTGATCTTATGTCAATCATTAACGAACATATTTAAAGATGGTGTTTTTGAACTGTCTATCTATCTATCTATCTATCTATCTATCTATCTATATATATATATATATATATATATATATATAGAGAGAGAGAGAGAGAGAGACAGAGAGAGACAGACAGACTGACAGAAAGAGAGAGAGAGATTTAAACGGACCTTATTTTATACTGGTATATACTAACAAGGGTTGATGATGGTTATTTGAAGAAATGTTTCTTCATAGTTAACCTGCTGACATAATCAACTACCTAAATAAACTCTTGTTGAATGGCAACAAAAATCTATTAGGTACTAAGGTACTAATGGCAGTAAATGTCTCTTGTTGCCCTCTCAAAAGTTTCTTTTAAGAGCTGGGCTTTACAAGCTGAAGGTAATCAGGGAAATTGGTTCTAGCTAGAGCTGTGATTGATAAGGTTTTGAAGTCTTGAAAGGAGACACCTGTTTCTCCAACTATTTCTCATTCCCTAGTGACGTTTCAATGCCATTATCAGCACCAGAATCTATCAGACTTCCTTTTAACATCTCCGGATTAATTAAATTCTTGGATTATCTAATTATTTATTCAATATATTCTTTAAAAAAATGATTTTAGCATTTAGGTTGCAACACAACTATGTTGTGTCCCTCTTGCATGAAAACCAATAAGGTAATATTACAAATAAATAACAACCAAAAATGAGATCAATTTCTCCAACAATGATTTTGATGCAAGAATCCACTCATATTAAATCAGTCGAAAAAGGGTTTTCAACTTTTCATTCAGTTCTTCCCCAGGGATCTTAAAAAGAAAATCTAAATAAGGTATTCAGAAACTGTCTTCAAGATTTTATAGACACTACCTAGAAAATTAAAAAAAAAATGAGAAATATATTTAAGTAATAGTATTTATTAAAGTTCAAATATATATATATATATATATATATATATATATATATATATATATATATATATATATATATATATATATATATATACATGTGTGTGTTATTGTGTGTACTAAGGCTTTGGTGGCGGTAATGTTTGTGGGATTGTTGCCATATCAGGTCCAGATTCAGTTAATCTGAATAAGATATTTTGATAGCACTAAATTTATTAACAAACTAAGTAAATACATAAAGGTTTGGTATTAAACATTCCCACCATTAACCAAAAGATAACTTTTATTAGCACGTCACTCCCTTCATTAGTTCTAAAGCACCTAGAATAACTTTGGATTGAACTTTCCTAAATTTAAGATGTTACTGCTCACTAAGTTGATCAAAATAGAGAATTGAAGGCATTATAGAGCATTACATGATTATTAAACTCAACATAGTTAAATTAGTTTTTCCCACGCCTAGTCGTACTATATGGTTAACATTAAGGCAACTAACAAAGTTTTGTAACCTTTTTTGAATACAACGTTTGACAAAAAATAAACAAACATCTAAAATAGTTTTTTTTTGTATCCATTTTTTCACTGCCCAAGGAACTGTATGTATACCACTTTGATATATATATATATATATTTATTTATTTATTTTAATTATTTAGTGTTTTTTTATAATTTTAAAATTTTGTCACTATTTTTTAGATTGACTAGTGGATGATGTTTTTGGTACCTACTTTAAGTACCCAGTCAAGTCTGTATTCAGATTTCTATTAACCACTTAAGTATAAACATTTGACATAGAACTCTAAGCATGTATACTGTTTATATCATTTTTATTGATCGGAGAGTCCGGCGGGTACTAGATCAATAAACTTTAGAAAAAGACAGGAAATTGTTTTTGTTTTTTATTACAAGATATGCGTTATCCACTGAGCACAGAGAAATATACAACTTTTGCAACAATAAAATATTTTATTTAGATCACAGTACTAATTATACTTTACTATAACCAATGAATTTTATGAGTACCGCTTTATTAATTATGATAGTCTGAGCAAAAATATATTTTAGTTTATCCTGATAGGATCAGAATATTGTATCTCTATTTACTAATACTAATATATTATTCAGAAAAGGCCAATATAGAACAAATACCCGGTGCTTTATTTTGACTGATGGCGTCCTTATAAAAGAAGAGAAGCATGCAATAAGACTGTAACAGATGGTCCGAAGCTAGCTTGACAGCGGGGCATCTACTGATATTAAGTACGTTCCTCTTTACACTTCGCTTCTCTTTCCTTCCTTTTCTCTCTCACTCTCTCTGTCTCGCTCTCTCTCTCACTCTCTCTCTCTTTCTCTCTCTCTCCCCTCTCACTCTCTCTCTCTCTCTCTCTCTCTCTCTCTCTCTCTCTCTCACACACACACACACACACACACACACACACACTATCTATCTCGCTCTCTTCCTTTCACTTGTTCTCTCTCTTCCACCCTCCATTTCACCATAACCATTGTAGACTCTAAATTTATCAAAAATATTTTTTATACACAAATTTTCAAAACTTTACTACTCCCACACCTCCCCGTCCTTTTTCTGGCATATGTGTAAGCGAGACTAAGTTTTATATAAATATGACTTAGTAGCAATAGAGTAATAAGCATGCAATATTACTTGATTTCTACTAAGTAATAAACAATTCTTCAAATATTCAATGGATGTTTTGCAGGAATTTTTTTTGTCTTCACAAAAATATCCTTATAAGAACTATCTGAATATATTTTCTTCAGGAAACTGGACTATCACAAGTAAAACAGACTGGACTAACACAAGTACAGACAGCCAACTACGAACTATTAAGAACAGTATTTGCATGTGGCCATAAAGTTTCAGAAACTCTAGGAGAGAAGAAATACATAGTTCTCTCGAGTCTTAGAATCGGCCACAACATATAAACATACCCATACTTAATGACAAAGACTGACAGACCTACTTGCTCAACTTGTAACGTTCCCTTGACGATGAGACATATACTGACAGAATGCCGAAAACGATATCGCCAGGCCGGTCGTCCTGTACGACTTACAGGAGCTTTTGACGGAAGGCATACATTAACAACATATTCTCATGCCTACACAAAATTCAAAAATTTAACATACAAATTAAGTCTGTGGTTTGTAACAAGATTTCAAACTATGTGCATTAGTACACATGTTTACCCTGAAGGAGTAAATTACGACAATCATTAGCAAAAGTGCCAATTTCAGTCATTCTTTTTCTATTGATCATTCACCTCCTATGCTCATCACCATTAATTTTTTTTTTTATGTTCACTTATAAAATCTTTATCTATTTCATTTTGTTATTTGTCATTTTATTTTGTTATTTGTTATTGTTACTTTTTGTTATCTCTTATCTACTTTACTTTTGTTTTTAACTTTGTACAATGTTTGACTTTTGAAAGGGCAAATCGCCTTTGATGTGATGTCAATAAATAAATCTTCAGGAAAATCAGCTAATAATTGGGGTGGGAACAGTTTGTTCATTAGAGTTTATCCTTTAGTCAAGCTACAAATCCAGCTAAATGGAAACTAGTAACTAAGTATGGTATCTTCCAAAGAAGGTTTCTGTATTAGTTGTACACAATAATCAGACTAAGCTTTTCTATTAATAGCCAACCAACGGAGTTCGTGAAGGAAGTTCTGTAATACCCACCTTTTGTATAAATTCTTTGAAGTCTAAACATTGAAATGAAATTCCTTTATTATTGTTATACAGAAATAGCTCATTAATTGGCATTATATTCATGGAGCATAATCCTCTTCTACAAAGATGGGATTTTTTTTATTTATCAATATCACTAAGATATTATTTTATGAGAACCCTTACATTTCAAAAGAACATCATATTGTTGTATAAATACATAAAAGACGACATATTTCTTTGAAGTTTAACAATACAACGAGAAGGAAAATACTGGGAAAATGTTTAGAAATATCCTACACAAGAATTGATTATGAGCATGTGGGCTTCGGTTCAAAATAATTTCTCTGTCAGTGCTCAAACTTTGGAACTCATTTGTTATTCAGTTGAAACTCCAATGGGAAACTAACTTTACTAGGATACTTTTAGTCTGTTTTCCAAAGGATAATACTTCGGTAACTTCAGACTTTCCAAGCACATTATTTATAAGCCAACTCTAGCTTCTTCAAGAACTACACTTCAGGTGCAAGGATCCTGTTTATCCGTCTGGCCTCCCAGGATCCTTCTATATCTCATGAGAGGAATTTATGTTCTTATTCCCTGTATATGTATTCGTGACTTAATTATTATCAAGCCCTGAATGAACTCCTTTCGTAATATTAGTTCAGGAGGTAGCTCAAGCCAGCCTCTCTTCTTTATTCCAGCTGTATACTATTTAAAATTGCTTAGCCTTGGGGTTCTGTTCTCTTAATGTGACCCATTACATCCGTTTGCTATTTTTTAAGCAATATAAATTCATTTCTTGAGCACTCCTTCTATCTTTCCCGTGATCCAGGTGGCTACTACTGCTATTCTCAGTGACAGTCCTGAATATTTCTGCCTAGTTAATGAAAATCGAAGAAAAGTGCTGAAGTTGGAGATCATTTCCCCATGCTCATTTATCTAATACGAAATATGTGATTTGTGCCTTGTGCTAATCCCAGTTTAGTAATCAACTAGTACTTAACAAATAGCCACAGAGCGGACCTTATAGTATGTGGTGAGAGCTATTTCAGAAAACCTTGAAAATGATCCTCTTTTTAGAATAGGGACAACTTTCGCATCCTCCATGATGCTGAAATGAATTCATTGATACATCACAAATCACAAATGATGAAGCTTGACATGCCTAGTTTTTCAATCTTTCTGTAATCTGTTAAACCTCCTTAAAAAAAATCCAAATTGATTGATTAAAATTAATTCTTCTGAGTAAATTCTTCCAGACGCCATTATTAAATTTCTAATATATTTGACACATTCAGGAGGGAAAACGCGAGTTTTCATGGCTTGAATTGTTCCTGACAGCCATAAGAAAAGTATACATTTTCTAAAAAAAACAGGCGGATTTACAAATTGGTTAAATGATGTTTTAATCATTCAAATAATATAGTGTTATTAAAATACGTTCGTACGAATATTTGAACAAAGAAACGAGTACTTCAAATTAGTAGCATTAGCTTTGTCATATTCACATAAGTGGACAAATTAATTTAAATAATCATACACAATAATCAAACTCGGGTGAACAAACATACGGCTCACGATGAATCCGTTTGATAATTACAAAATAAATACCAATCCCTCAGCATATGAAGATTAATTTATTTGACTAACAGAGCTTGATATTTAATTACTCTTGGACATTTATCTATATTTACAAATCGTTTTATACAAAGTGATTTTGTTTCCTTTGAAATATATGCTCTGAGCCACTATAAACCTCTGCTAATCGTTTCATGTTTTTGGTTGTATTAGTATAGCAAGTTATCGAGAATTTATTAATAAGATGATTTTTTTTTAAACATGTAATTTCTAACGATCCTAAGAAATGCATAGCATAATGTTCAAAATTGTATATTACTATGTTCTTTATTTTCAATGCTGGTAACGTAAACTATATTTGTCTAATATCTTCGGTCAAAGAATTAAAACCATTTCTTAAATTTACTGCTTTTAGCAGATTTCCCTTAAGGGAAATCAACTATTGAGGTCGTAATCATGACGCGATTTTCGAAAAAAAATGTCAAATGTCCATCGATCCTACCAGGAGATGACGAAAATGAGGTCCGTTCAAAATTATATATATATATATATATATATATATATATATATATATATTTGTCTGTTAACGCTCTAGCGGTCGCAATTTTTGTTTGATCGTTACCAAACTCGATATTTAACCGTTTTATGCAAAAAGACAGATCAAGTTCGCTAATGGCTGAAAACGGACCAGTGGGAGGGGGGGGGTTAGAGGGGAGGTTTTTCGTAAATTCGAAATATCTCTGTTACCATATGTCGGATCAAAACATTGTTTAGAACCAATCATATTGCAAATTAAATTTATTATAAATATTGTTCTATACATTTATTCTCTATCTTGAATATTTACCGAGATATTTGCATTTTTATTAAATGTGGTCCGATAACGGACGAGTGAGTTTCCCGCCAAAAGCTAGTTCGACCGTAACTGTTCGTCTCTGGTATGGTGATTCCTCTATAGTATAACTTCACGTGGGAAATCTGCTTAGTTTACGCAGGCCCTGCGTGACAGACTTTTTACTTAAGCCTCACTTGTTTCATGACTTAATATTACCAATTCTCTTGCTCAACTATGAAATATTTTGAATTTTTTTAATCCCAATACGTAATTTTCAAATTAGTTTATTTATAAGCATAATGTATTGAAACTATTATATCAGATTTGGTATGAACTTTTGCATACCACTTTACAGTGTCCAATTTCATCACACTAATGCACAGACATTCTGCTCCTTATATCGAAAAATAAACTGGAGTTACGTCGTTATGGAGGAATAACACGACCCGGTTTATATGGAGGCCCGATATAGAAAGATCTACATGGCTATGGAGGAAATAACGATATATATGCAGGTCAGGCTTCAGTTTGTCGGACTTAAACGTATCCGTTTCCCAGCATTTGTGGTTATCAGATCGAGGCTTTCCAAGAATACCTAGATTCAGAATAATCGGAATCCCTTTTCATGGCTTGAGCATCTGCTTCGTACAATATTATTTTACAAACTGAATTAAATGCAAATAATAACAGCAATGACCTATTTTTCTTTATTAAAATTGCTAAAGATTTTTGAGATGACCGTCTAATTTTGAAGACGTAAGTGGCACCTATAGCCAGAAGCTTAAAGAAGCCAGCTTCAGTCCTGATTAATGGAATAAAACGATAGTTCCGAAAGATATATGTATGCATACATATGCATGCACTCCAATAATATATCAGAGACCCTTGAAGATGACCCAAAAGAGCTAGATAAATTATTTAATTTTATTACAAAATACAAATTTGTAAAAAAAAAATTAACTAGAAATTACAAATTTGTATTAATGAATGTGTTGAATCCTTGTTTATATTGTTAAATTTTAAATAACGATATAAATGAGGATACTACAATATTAACAGTTTTCATAAACAAAGTTTACTCCGAAAGTGCAGGTGGTTATTCAAAATGAGAGTTATAGATATTACCGGGTGATAAAAACCTTTATCGTTCTAAATACCTTACGAAACAACAACAACAACATATGTATACACACACAAAGTTTAATGAAAGTGTAGACGCCATTGACATTACTGTTTTTATTTCACCCAGAAATATTTAGTTGTCTGCTAACAGCATCAAGAAATAAACATAACGTAGCTGTCAACATTTGAGATGGTTTGTCTAGCACCACCGGTAACTTCACAAAACTTTTAATAAAGCAGTAAGTACTTTTAAGTATTTTACAACGCACAGAGGAAAAATGAAAACTACAAAACAAAAATACGAGTTTACTGATTTGATTTCAACTCAACACAATTTCATAATGTTGTGCTTATTTACAAGCTGAATTCAAATGCCAAAAAAAAAAAAAAAAAAAAAAGAAAAAGAAAATTAAATCAGATTAAAATATTCAATTATTTTAATCTTTTTATTTAGCTCGATAAATAAAATCCTTTGTCCCCAACTGGATAAGGTCACCAGTTTACAACATATATCACTAAGCCATATTACCCAACAGTAATAAGGAATATATTTTTTTTAATCTTCAACATTTTTAGTTTAAGATATTAAACCTGCCGTATATATATTAGTTCGATAATGCAACCCTATTGGGTCAATGAATAAACACTCATTTTCTTCCTTAAAAAATCAGTTTAATTTAATTCATCAACGCTCTCAAGTTTCAAGCTCTAGAGCTCTTTATCACGAGGTTCCTTCTTGTCTAAAATTACAATTTCCAATATATTTTTTGTGAATGTTGAACATTCTATTTACACATATTTATTGTTAATATTTGCATAACTCAATTTTATGTCCACTATCTACCTGCTACACCAGCCTTGTCAATTTCTTTTATAATTTTGTCCTCCACATTTAAAATCCCTTTCAAAATTTCATTACTATACACTAGGGTGGGCCGAAAAAAATTTTTATTATTTTTTTTTAATGCTATACTGAAAAAAACTTTTCTCTATTATGTGTTATCAAAATGCTACAAAGAAAAAATATATATACCTAACCCCCAGCTAGCGCAACACACTTGAAATTTCGAAATTTCACTAAAATCACAGGATTTTACAATTTTTTTTGAAGTACCCAAACAGCTAGATATTGAACTGCTATAGTGAAAATCATTTATACTAGAGTTATAAAAACACAATGGGTTATTGAAAATATATATTTCTTTTAATTTTAGGTAGCGCAAATGCCTTCAAAATAATTGATCACTTTTCGAGTGCTAACCGGCTGTAGTGCAGTGCAGCATCTAATTTTTTAAACCCACTACCCATGTGTTTTTTTAGAAATATAATGTTGACGGAACAATTACCTGTATGAAAAAAATAAATAGGCAATTTACATTTTCCAAATGAGTTTATTAATTACAAAATTTATCGTGAAATACAAATTGTCAATTCCCAGACTTCAACATTTTATTGTGCTTCTCTTAGAATAGTCCTTTAAATATTTGTAAGTTTGAAATCTTGTTTGCTGGAAAAACTTGGCATTGAAGCTCTTGATAGCAGCGTTGTTCGCATGAAACCATCTCTTTTCTTGGCACCAACGAATTTTGAAGAGGCTTCAGTTGCATCCTTAGAGCATGAAGGCTGCGAATGTGAAACTAATGAAATGCTAGACGACATAGCCTGATTTTTTGTTCCTTTGCGTTGCAGTCTTTTGGTAATTTTTTTCCACTCCTTCTTGTCTAAATTTCCAATTTTTCCTTGTCCATGATTTCTTTGGAAATACATAAACTTAAGTTAACTTAAGATTTTTTTATCTTTTTATCTTCATTGACATGAAATTGATTAAAGGCACTCACAGATCTCCGGGTCTTTTTTGCAGTTGCAGGTCTATGCTATTTTACATTTACATGTAGATACATCAAAGAGTGATAAAGCCTTTTGCTTGAATTCCTCAATTTTTGTTTGTATTTTTCTTTTTCCTAGTCACGCTTAAAGGACTTCATTAGATTACAGTAGCTAATGTGGTATGAATTTATTAATTGCACAATTCTGTAGGGCGTCACTGTTGGTATTGATGCTTTGTCAAAGAGGGCTTTTACTTTTGGAGCGACAATATTAGATATTTGAGAGAAACAAACAGGCTTGTTGATTTCTAATGCTAAAAGGTACTGTTCGTGTAAACAGCTGCTAAGGACATCTTGGTAAGTTGGAAGCTTACTCACAGGCAATTCCCTCGGGCAGCCAAACAATGGACAATCAAAATCACTGCGAGTTCTTTTCTCAGCAGCAGCCACCACGCACGCGAATTTAAACTTAAACTTCACTCAATAAATTATCAACTTTATTTGCACCGTCAACTCACAGCGACTACGCGCCTGCAGACGTAAACTGCCGAGTAACAAAGTACATGAAATGGTAGTGCGTTATGGGTAGAGGTAGTATAAGTGGGGGAAGCCCGGCACTTGACCTGGACTTGACTGTATAACGCGTCATTTTCATGTTCGTTGCGCTACCTCAGATTAATAAAATTATACTTTTCCAATTATTTATTGTATTTTTAAAACTCTACTGTAAAGGGCTATCACTATAGCAGCCCAATATGAAACTATTAAGATGCTTTAAAAATAATTACAAAAACGTATGATTTTAGTGAAATTTCGAAACTTCAAGTGTGTTGCGCTAGCTGGGGGTTCGGTATATATATTTTTTTCTTTGTTGCATTTTGATAACACATAATAGAGACAAGTTTTTTTCGTTATAGACTTAAGAAAAAAAAAAAAAATTTTTTTTCGGCCCACCCTACTATACACCTATCTTTTTTTTTTTACGTCCACTTTTAGCAACTAGGCTAATCGCGACGGGTTATCTACAGGTTACCATCCTTTTCTAGCCAGGGTGGGCCTAAGGAGTTAATTTAATGAGGCCGTCATTAAATAAATTTCTACTGCCCAGGGCGGGATTCGAACCCGCCACTCTAGGTCTGCCATGACGAGATTAGGACCAACGCCCTAACTCGCACGGCCAACCCGAGCCCCAATATACACCTATCTTTGCTGTATAACAACAATTCAGTGATTATGAGGAATTGATAAGCCAATGCTAATATTCTTAATTCTGAGGAGGCTACTATCTAGACAATTGTTATTAATTTCTATTTCATTTGTTTTGAAAAACAAATAACAGTAACGGTACATTTAAGAAAATATTTGTTCTGCGAACAACTTTGGAATTATATTAAAGACAAATATTGTTATTCTTAAATGTAGTATCATAAATTAATTATAAACACATTCATTTATTAAGTGCACAAAAATCCCATAGTTATAGTGAATACCGAGAAGAATTTTCCTTAGTGATAAGGAATTTATTTGGAACTTTGAGGAGTAAAAAGAGTGTATTTTATAACGCTGATAAATCATAATAGCCTCATCAATTTACTTGTCGTATTAATTTTTCCAGACGTTTTAAGTTGAAACTCTTTAATGAGGCGATTAACCCAGTTTTATCGTTTATTATAATTTTTAGAATCTATCTGCTCCCTCAAGGCAAACCACGTCGTTTCTCATTCATAAAGCCTTTTAATACACAAAATAAACATGTAAGAAATTTTTAATGATTATTTGTATATATATATATATATATATATATATATATATATATATATATAACTTGCTTTAAATCTTTCGTATATCAATTGATACACAAAAATCTTGTGAGATAAACAGGGGTTAATTTGGGAAATAATCTATTTTTTTTTACTTCCAAGTACAAATTAAAAATTTCTGGTTTCCAGATTTCAACGGAATTATAGTGTTTATGTATAGCTCAAAAATCTTAAAGATTTTATGATGTGGAGATTTCATAATATGGGATTGTTGTTACGTCTAGTTGTGCATCGCCCCTTTTGGTCGACATCGAATAAGGGGAGAGGGTTTATAGAAGGGCAAAAATGAAACATTTCAACTTGTTTTGTTTATCATGACAGGTTTTATAAATTATTTTCTGCAGCATTTTTCGATCCATTGCATTGGGTTGGAGATATCGTAGTCACTTTCAAATGAAATCATTTTAAATGAATTGTAACCAAACATTCTGTTTATTTCATGTACTGAAGAGTAATTTTTTTTTTAATTTTTTTTTTTTTTTTTTTTTTTTTTTTTTTAGAAAACTTAGCGCTAAAGCCTAATTGAAGGTACTTTTTATATGACGAAAATAAGAAAATAAAATAAAGCCCGTCATGTAAGAGCTACGTAAACTAAGCAGAATTCCCACAAGGTGTTTTACAATAAATCTACATACTGGTATGCATAACACTACCGTGAATATTAAGTGAATAAGTACAAATGACAATGATTCAGTCAATTTATATTTTAATAACTTCCACTACAGGAAGCGTCTGAATTGTAAACAAACAGGTCAGCCAACATCTTAAAGCTGAATAGAGAGAAATATTTTGGATTGGAAAGGAAATTAATTTACTGAAATATATCTGAGTATAATACATTAGTTTGATTGAAAGCTATTTATTATATCTAGTACTGTAATTTATAATGAAGCAGAATAATCTCAATCACTCTAATTTTAGTAATCCAAGAACACAAGACGGGGTGGGGGAGGGTCATCAGAACGTATTTGCATGCATCTCAATTAGAAATCATTCCTTGAACACAATATTTGGCATTTCGGTTTGAAATAAGACTGTTCATGTCATATATTAGCTTATTCTTAATGAGCGATGACAAAGTTCGGCTGAAATTGGATTAATGGGTGTTCATAAGGGAGGAAATTTCGGAAATTCGAAATATCTCCATTATTATAAGGCATATCGAAAAGTCGCATAGAGTCAATAATATTGAAAATTTAATATTTTATCATTCTTGTTTTATAAATGTTTTCTCTGTCTTCAATATTAACCAAGATATTGACATTTTTGAGGGAGGGGGTTTACTGAAGGCTGAATTCTAAAAAATGGCAATATCACGATTAATATTGTACAATATATATATATATATATATATATATATATATATATATATATATATATATATATATATATAAAATTTCGAGCCGACCTCATTTTCGTCTTCTTCTAGGTGGGGTCGATAGACATTTGTGGAAATTTTTTAAAAATCGCGCCATGAGTACGACCTCAATAGTTGATTTCCCTTAAGAGAAATCTGTTAAAAAAAAGAGAGAAATTTGATACTTGAATTAGGGAAGAGATGGATATAAACCTATTATGGTAGATGAATTGATATTAAATAATGAAAGACGGATGCTCACTGTGTCTATATACTCTAGGGGAAACGGCTTGTAAAACCTTCCTCATCCAATTATTTATTAAATAAGGACACAAAAGATGAGAGTGAAAAAAGCGGGGTGTTAAATCTGGTGTGCAAATGCAGAGCTGACATACTAACAGATTTGACTATCAAAAGTCCGTCACGCAGGGGCTGCGTAAACTAAGCAGATTTCCAACGTGAAGTTTTACAATAGAGAAATTTCACGAGAGCCCAGAGTTAAGGAAACGACCAAACTAGCTTTTGGTGGGGAAGCCGTTAGCCGCCCAGTTTTAATAAAAATGCATTTATCTCGGTTAATATTCAAGATAGAGAATAAATGTATAGAACAATATTTATTTAATTTGCAATAAGATTGAATCTGTACTATTTTTCGATCCGACGAAAAGTAACGGAGATATTTCGAATTTTCGAAAATCCTCCCCTCTAAACCCCCCGCTCCCACTGGTCCGATTTCAGCCGTTAACGAAGTTGATCTTTCTTTTTACATAAAACGACTAAATATCGAGTTTGGTAACGATCAAACAAAAATTGCGACCGCTAGAGCGGTAACATACAAATATATAGATAGATAGATAGATAGATAGATATACAATATATATATATATATATATATATATATATATATATATATATACAGTTTTGAATGGACCTCATTTTCGTCATCTACTAGGTAGGATTGATGGACATTTGACGAAAAATTTCGAAAAATCCGTCATGAGTACAACCTCAATAGCTGATTTCCCTTAAGGGGAATCTGCTAAAAAGGAGGTTAAAATGGAGAATAGCAGAGCATAAACCAACCTAAACGACGCAGTCACACTTTAAGGGCCACTTAGTGCCGTTAATAATCCAAACAATGATTGCAAAATAGCGCTATTACACATTTTAATAAGTGCAGTTAAGATTAATAGGTTATAATTAAACACACACCAAGAGTTATAAATAAAGAAGATGAAGGAAATAAGAGAGAGGAAGTTGTTCGAAGTCCAGTATGAGGTTGATAGCTTTCTGATACAGAGGCTGGGTGGAGCAAGCTTCCAAGATTGACGGGGATACTGTGATTCCTACTAGCTAGCTTATACCCTTTCTAGAGCCGTTATTACTATATTTATGGAGTTATTACTAAATGTTTTAAATATATATTAAGTTCAATTATTCTTATATTTAGTAGAGAATTATGCATACTTTTCATAAATTTTTGAATTTTAATATATATTGTACTTTTTATTCAAATGTTTTAGTAGTTATTACGCTGTATATTGTTGGGATTCAAATCCATATTTTTGTATTTTAAAGCTGAAGAAGCCACTAATGTGGCGGAACCGGTAGTTAAAAATAAAAATTTAATGCTGGAAGAATTAAAAGCGAAGATGTCTGTTCAAAATTTAGATGTCGCAATTCTACAAGGAACCATTCAAAAGTAGTTTGGCCTTTTGAGGACTGATGGTCAAAATCGGGCATAGTATAAATAGTACATTAGGTTGTTGACTTCGGTCTCTGCTTAACTTTAAATGGCTTCGACGTATGTCATTTGAAATTTATTTATTTAAAAAACCATACAGAAGTTGGTTTGGTCTTTAATAAGTCAAAAACCATAAAACAATATCAAATAACAAAGCAAAAATAAAATTAACTATGAATATAAAAAAGTCCGTCACGCAGGGGCTGCGTAAATTAAACAGATTTCCCACGTGAAGTTTTACAATAGAGAAACTTCACGAGAACCGAACAGTTACTGAAACGAAAGACAGTTAGCCGGAAACTCACGACTGCAACCGAAGTTAGCCGATTTCATCATGTCCGTTACGCTCAATAAAATGCAAATATCTCGGTTAATATCCAAGAAAGAGAATAAATGTATATAAAAATATTTATAGTAAATTTAATCTACTAAAATCTGCTAAAACGAGTAGAAGAATCCAAGATAAAATAAATGAAGATTTGAAAATTCCGTGTGACTGAGAGTGTACCAATATTGAAGAATTGCTTTAATGTGTGAGCTACCTTCTGTAAAAAGTTCACTGACAGAATATCTTCGACTAAGTTTTAGTAATTTGTCATTCAAAAATAGGAACTATAAATTTTATTTCAAATTTGTTCACTGTCCGTTTGGGCCAATTTTAATTGCCTGTAGTGGCTTATGTTACTAAAAATTTTATTTTGGAAGCTTTTTATTTTCGAAGAACAGTAACAACTTGTTAATTGGTAACCAGTCTCGTTAACTATCCCGAGTTTCTATGTAGATTAAATGTATACATATATATAAAACTGTTATTGCAAGCAGTCGAATTTTGAAAATAGATTCAATAGCTTTCACATTTCTCTTACAGCCGTTCCTATTGCAATAGTGTGAAAGAATTTAGGGAATAAGTTGGGATGATTGTCACTGAAGCGGACAGTTCACCGGTCGAAACTCAATTTCTCCTTCACATGGACCCCTATTCACAAGGGAGAAGGAAACTTCTCCATCGACTTAGAGTAAAACTGCTAGTCAATCCCCAAAACGACCTTTCTAACCAAAACTCTCTCCTTTCGTGCTTAGAAACTTTCTTTCGTCACAAATCAACTTTTCATCGACAGGCGGCCAATTCCTATATTTTAAACAATTCACAGATTGTAATAATATATTTCTTGCACAATATGTCTGCCTAGGGGTCTTATTTGAGAGCATGTAAACAAATACTTGTTTATGTATTAAATAAATGAAAATACTAAAATTACTAAATTTTTAAATTTACTTACTTAGTTTACTAAATTAAAAAAAAAAAAAAAATGTAATATTCACTAGTAGGTACCTTCATGAACCTGAAATAATACAAGCAAGCTAAAATAAAAATAAAGAAATCTTTTTTTTTTTATTATATATTATCCTCTGTCAATACGAGATTAAATAACTAATATATAGATGGCCATTCCTAATATCACGGCCAAGGTGCATTCTCTTCCAGGATCTCAACAAAAAAGTACGTCACGCAGGGGATGCGTAAACTAAGCAGATTTCCCACGTGAAGTTTTACAATAGAGAAATTTCACGAGAGTCGAGCAGTTAAAGAAACGGCCGAACTAGCTTTTGGCGGGAAAGTCACCCGTCCGTTAGCCGCCCAGATATAATAAAAATGTAAATATCTCGGTTAATATTCAAGATAGATTATAAATGTATATTACAATGTTTATAGTAAATGTAATTTCCAATAAGATTGATTCTGTATAATTTTTCGATCCGACGTATAGTAACGGAGATATTTTGAATTTTAGAAAATCCTCCCCTTTAAACCCCCCATCCCACTGGTCCGATTTCAGCCGTTAACGAATTTGATCTTTCATTTTACATAAACCGACTAAATATCGAATTTGGTCAATCAAACAAAAATTGCGACTGCTAGAGCGCTAACAGACAAATATATACATATATATATATATATATATATATATATATATATATATATATATATATATATACAGTTTTGAACGGACTTCATTTTCGTCATCTACTAGGTAGGATCGATGGACATTTGAAGAAAAATTTCCAAAATTCCGTCATGAGTACAACCTCAATAGCTGATTTCCCTTAAGGTTTTCATTTGTATGTTATTTAGTGCGGTCAAAAATTGTCTTTAAATTTGCTTGATTTAAATGAAACATCCGTTATTGAACAATTTAAAATTTCTTTTACCACACTTAAGAAAAACTTACTTTTAGACAACAGCTTTTAAATGCTATTTTTTTTTGGAACAATTATTTTTCCTAGATATTTCTTCCACCGGCTGTAAAAAAAAACTAATTTGTAATTATGAGATCATAGCCCCATACACAATTAAGTAAGAAACCAAACAATGAAAGCAAAAACAAAAATAAAAGATATTCCAAGTTTGAAGAGAGAGATAGAACTGAAACGATAATTGTTGGCATCTCTCCAAGCTCAATGCTTTCTGCTACATTAGCTCAAGAAAGGTATATGAAGCTGAACAAGTAAGGAAATGCCAGTTGATAATAACTGCTAAATTCGCCATAGACAAGTAATTTAATAAAAATTATTTTATTTTTCCTTGTTGGAGAAACATGAACTCTGTTAATTTAAATGAAATGAATACCCTTCCAATGGTTGGACTTTTCCCCTTTGTGTGGATTTTTATTGTTTCCATTGATCCAATCCACTGAACATCGGCCGGGCAAGTTGTTTATTTCTTTATTTTCAAGAAATCAGTGACTATGGAATAACGCCTGAACGAGAACTAAATTCATATACAGAAGCCATGTTAAGTACAATGTGCTACCGAAATTACTAAACCGGTGTCTCAGAGTTTGAAATGGATCAGAATCCACCCATTTTCCAAACCTAGATTCTGCAAGTTCTCTCACAGCTCTAATCATTAGCATAACTGACTGATATAGGGTTTCCCATAAGACACAAATCGTGAGGACTGCGCTGCTCTCTCACTGCTCCAGGTATCTTTTTTAGTGCCCTTACCTCCTTAGATATTTTGTATATTTGCTTTATTGCCTTCCCTGAGAGACGTTTAACCCTTAGACTACCAATTTTATATTTTTGTAATTAAATTTTTATTTTTCCTTGTCAATTATGCTTTGTAGAGGTCATTCCGACATGGTCTTTGCAAATGGGAGGCATTATTTAGAGTATAGGGCTACTCGCAAAAGCAGCGGAAGTCCCACAATCTGTGGACACATTTTAGAACTAAACATCAAGTAGGTAGTTGCTTCAGACCAGGGGACAGTAGCTTGAGGGTTCCGGCGTTGATATTATCCTACTGGTCCATGATTCTCACCTTTGTGGATCATATGTGTCCCGTAGGTAGTCTAAAGGTTAAAGCAGACTTGTCACCAAAACATCAAACACTTACGGTCAACCATTTATATCTGCTTTCACAGTACAGATATGTGTAACATCATAGTTAAATCCACCATTTGGTCGTGACTACCATTCTGCCGGGTTCAGGTATGTTCTAATATACTACCCTTTTTCTAGGCTTATGTTTCCAACTGCTTGTGGAAGCCTTTCAGAGGACCAGCAATGCTTCCGTTATCAACATATTGTCAGTATGCGCCATCATTGGTCCGTTATATTATCGTCACATTCGGTGAATAAGGGATCTCTTTATCTTATACCAGTTGTAACTTCAAAGCCATCAACTGGGGGTTTGATCTCCTTAAAACTCCCTTCCCTTTTCATTCTGACAAGTATGGTGGATATCCAGTTGGAAACCTAGAGCCAGTTGACTCGAAAATTCTAGTCCGTCTACACTAACAAAGGCATCTCGGATGTCATTGAAGAATTGATGCAAATGAACCTTTTAAACCACTACTCTAATGAGATAAGGTGGTTGTTGCGTTCAGAGCGCTATTATTTTAGTTTTGTTTATATATAATCATCTCAACGGGAAAGACGAATCTGCTTTAAGGCGTCGCTCCTCCAGACAGAGCAGTCTTTGCCATTTAGTGACCACAGCAGTAACGAAGTTCTTCCCCAAAGACAAGAACGGGACAGATCTCCCAGGGATTCTCGTTCGAGACACTGTACAGTGTAGTGAAGACATACCTTTCGGCCTAAAATGGACTGTCAATAATGACTGGCTTAAGATCTTTTAATTGAATTTTTGCATGTTAACCGACCAAGCTAATCAGGCTGACTGTACAAGACAAGAAACGTGTAATTAAAACACAAGTAATCCATGACTGGACAACCCACTGGTACAAACTGACAACAAACTCCGAGAAATACTAGACAACCCAAACAAATCTCTGGAAAATCTAACCAGACGGGATCAAGTGGTGTTGACTAGGCTTAGAATCTGAACTTCACTACTTACACATTCATACCATATAAACCGAAAAGATCGACCTACATGCAATCACTATAACACGGTACTGACCATTAAACGTCTCCTGACTGATTGCAGACTACGTGAACATATGAACTTACCGAACGACTTGTATGAACTATTGACAGAAGGTAGCCCACATATAAAGACACTTTCAAATCACTTGAAGACAATTAACATTTTCAACAAACATTAAACCACACCTACCCCACTCATTTCTCTACGTTTTTGTCTCAAATTATGTTTCTACTTCGTATTTGTGCTTTTTGTGAACAAACTGTGTTCAGTCGCCAGTTTTAATTGTATTTCCCGCGCTAGCGTGGTTAGTTCATAAACCCGCCACACACACCTACAGAGCAAGTAGGCTGTGGCATACAGCTGATCGGAGCTGCCGTTACAAACGGAAACTAGTCTATGTGCACCTCTGCTGGAGTCAACAGACGTTCCTCTGCTCCCGCTTTTCTTCTTTTCTGCCACGTGCCGATCCTGTTTTATCACCGCAACAAGACTTCATCATCTCTAGGAAGTGCATGATTCCCGCTATTAACTACTTAATAATGCTAGCATTATGTGCGCAAGTATCGCAAGAGTACTCATATATATTATAGGACCCACCGCTAATTTTGTGTGTATAGTTATGGCCGCCATATTAGTTCATAAAGTTTGTTTACTGCTTAAATTTCATTTTTTATTATAGATATATACTTAACTATTCAATATACCTAATTCTTAAGAGT
>CM032231.1:75872500-75875000 GCA_019009955.1 Riptortus pedestris
TATTTATACAGGAGCACCTGCAACTACTTAAGCTATTTGGCTCAAAAATTTAACAATGTAAAATTAAAACAAAATTATAAAAAACAAAAAAAAAGTACTAAAAAAAATTAAAACAAGATAAATGAACATTAAATACAAGTAATAAAAATAAGAAATAAACATTAGACTAGTATAAAAGACAACAATTTAAAATGGTTTTATTAAAATATATATATATATATATATATATATATATATATTTCTGTATAACTGTACGTTTTTATTTTCTAAAATTAAATTAAATTTCTCATTAAGTTAAAGTCAAAAATAAGTATTATTATTAACGGAAGGATCAAAAAGGTCAAACACCTCCACTCTTAATCTTATTCTTGATTAAGAGTGGAGGTGTTTGACCTTTTTGATCCTTCCGTTGATGATGGACCTCCACCAGCCAGCCCAAATCCAGGGTCCAGAATCCAGAGTATTATTATTATTTATTAATGTGCACTTTTTGCTACTATGGCTAATTGGGACCGTTTATCTACAGGTTATCACCCTTTTCTAGCCATGGTGAGACTAAGGATTTTATTTAATGAGTTCGTTACTAAATAAATTCCTATTGCCTAGGCGGGAATTGAACTCGCTACTCTAGCTATATTATGTGAGATTAAGGCAATCACTTTATCTCACATGGCTAAGTACATGAATAAGTAAACTGCGAATAGACTTATTGTACTTCACATTTAAAAAAAAAAAATAGCTTGTAAAGTTCCCTATAGCCACGTGAATGTGTATGATCCCAATCAAATCAAAGATTTGTTGTCATTATATTTTACCAAAATTTCCTCTAGGCAAAAAAGTATTTAGATTGTACTCATGCCGATTTTTTTTTTTGAAATGTCCTTCAAAAGCTCAATGATCCTGTCTAGTTATATTTCTATGTTCAAAATTGTAATTTAATCTTTACTAATACCCAATTTTTAACTGATTCAAATCTAGAGGTAAAGTTCGTTAACGGGGTACATCTTACCCAAAGAATGAGAAGGATGTTTTCAGAATGAGTAAAATATGAAATTGTAAATGTTTCGTACATTTACAGCGCACCGAAATGTATGCTCATACTAATCATTATACTGTATCGAGTCATATTAATCAAGTTAATTTCTTCTTTTATACATTCTTCCTTAACTCAAATATATTAACTAAGGGACCCCTAATCCTCTAGCTATTAAATTTTCACTGTAACTTTATAAATGGTCACCTGAACAGCTAAAGCCCATTATTATGTTGAATTTCATTGGGCCTTTTGTAAATGAGAAAGAAAGAATAGATTTGTAGAGGACATAATTTGTGTCATTTTATCATCTTACCAATTTCAGATGACAGAGCATATGAATAGCAGGTTTTTTTTTACGGAAATCTTTTTTAAACTAAATATTTTTAAATAAGGTTCAAAATACTATTTTGTTTTGAATCATTGATCTATAACTTACCTCTGAATAGTGCCTCCTATCAGCTGGATGAAACAAAAATATTCATCACATGAGAGAGATATTGTGGGATAATCAGTTTAGGAGCTATGTACCATGAAATGACTTGTTTGGCTTAAGGCCGCCAATAACCCCAGGATAATGTATAGTAAACACGTTTAAACTAGTGTTTCGAAATTACCCTTATCTAACCTCATGATGAATTTGGTGTTATCAGTTATTGTCTCGTTCGAAAATATAGATAAAAGGTATTAACTGTTAAGTTATCATCATTACCTTTCATTTATCACATATGATAATGTAGATATAATGAGTTTCCATCATTTCTATTATGCAGTATCGTACAGGACTATAGTTTCTGTTTATTATAGCTTAATTATGATTTCTCCAGAATATATATAGTATCATTAAAATCCGGCAACTGGGGAGGAATGAATCCTCCATTAAATTAATTTTGGTGTTGCGGTTTTATGTTGTGATGTCTTTCACTTTATATTACATATTTCTATAAGTGATTATAATAACAACTAGTTTTTTATTTGTACTTGCAATACTTCATATCACTACGATAATATATAATTGTAATTAAAATAACTTACTAACAATAAATAATTTTAATTCATAATCTTAATTACAACTAGAACTACTTTAAACAATTGCAGTAACAGTAATTATATTTCACTGTCGCAGCTACTGTAATTGTTTTGGACCATATATAAATGTTTTCCTTTTTCTTTCAGCATTTTTTCCTGTTGCTACAATTTAGCTCATGTAATTGAAAATGTTATTTATTGCTCGTGTAATTAATTACTATCCAATTTTCTCTCGTAAAGAATTCTGTAAGTATCAATCAATTTTAAGCGATCCAAGGGAGGTTGTTCGACTACTTTAATTTACAAGGTTTTACTACAATAATAGGAACTTCATAACAGATTATAAAAAAAAATGTTATATAACACAGTTTATTTTTTTTTTGTTTAGAAGCGGTTTTTCAGATTGGAGACATTGATTGTCTCTGGAATAAATCACTA
>CM032231.1:75880000-75890000 GCA_019009955.1 Riptortus pedestris
CTCCTCTAAACCCCCTCACATTGATCTGAGTTCAGCTGTTAACAATCTTGATCTTCATTTTAACATAGAACGTTTAAATTCCGAGTTTGGTGTCGATCAGAAAAAAAAATGCGACAGCTAGAGCGTTAACAGACAAATATATATTTATAGTTAATTTATATATATATATATGGTCATTTGAAGACTTTTTTCTTTTAAAAATCCCATCACGAGTACAACCCTCAATTCTTGGGGGAAATCAGCTAAAATGTATAGTGCCATTCGGGGTTTGAAGTGGGATTTTTTAACACAGCAGCCCAGTGCAATACCAAAGAACCACAACCTACTCCATATTAAAAGGCACCAAATACTTTCTACTAATTAACTCGGGATTTGGGTTGACTGGTTGAGGTCCATCATCAATGGAAGGATAACAAGGTCAAAACACCTCAACTCTTAACACTTCATTTATTAAATGCTGAGTACTTTCGGAGCAAACCGTCCCATCATCAGTGCTCTGTGACGACTACTAATTAAAATATTTACATTTGACATAATTTCGTGGATTAATCATTGTAAGAGTCAATCAAATGAGGCACCTCGTATCGAGTAGTATGATTTAGATTTAGCTGGCCTACGGTTTATAATTGGCGCGCTTCTTAAGATTTAGTAACTCGTGAAACAATCTCTATCCGCCGTTGCCGGCTACTCGTCATTCCACTGGAAGTTGTAGTATGAGAAGTTTGATCCAGTTTCGGAGAACGTTCGTCCCGATACTTGGCATATTGTTTGATCGCACGAGCTTTCTCTCCTGCCTTGTGCGATCCGTCTCTTTTACGTTAGAAGGTAGAACGTTCATAAGACAGAACTTTATGAGGTGTAATTATATTCCCATGAAGGAATGTAAGTTCTTCGGGCTTCCTGTATCGTCTCCCTAACTATACAGACTGGAATTCTCTATTTTGAAGGAGAGTGGTGAGATTCCAAATTCTTATATGAATCTGTTTCCTTAGCCTCATTTTCTTTTAAACTCACCTCTCTATTTCTGCCATTTTCTCGGTGCCATTGGCCCAGAGGTCAATTATATAATAATTTACTTTTAAAGGAATTCATTCTTCCATTTAGGCCCCACCAGAGCCTAATTTTTAATCATTCTTTCCTTATTTACTATTTTTCATTTTAGCATAGAGAATGTATTTTCTTGTAATCGTTTTTAGCAGATTTCCTCCCTTAAGGGAAATCAGCTATTGAGGTTGTACTCATGACAACCTTTTTTTTCAAATGTCCATCGATCCTACCTAGTAGATGACGAAAAAGAGGTCCGTTCAAAAGTGTGTGTGTGTGTGTGTGTATATATATATATATATATATATATATATATATATATATATATATATATATAAATCTATCTATATATTTGTCTGTTACCGCTCTAGCGGTCGCAATTTTTGTTTGATCGTTACCAAACTCGATATTTAGTCGTTTTATGTAAAACGAAAGATCAAGTTCGTTAACGGCTGAAATCGGACCAGTGGGAGGGGGGGGGGTTTAGAGGGGAGGATTTTCGAAAATTCGAAATATCTCTGTTACCATACGTCGGATCGAAAAATTGTCCAGAATCAATCTTATTGCAAATTAAATTTACTATATATATTATTATATACATTTATTCTCTATCTTGAATATTAACCGAGATATTTGTATTTTTATTAAATCTGGGCGGCTTACGGACGGGTGACTTTCCCGCCAAAAGCTTAATAGCTCCTTAACTGCTCGACTCTCGTGAAATTTCTCTATTGTAAAACTTCACGTGGGAAATCTGCTTAGTTTACACAGCCCCTGCATGACGGACTTTTCTAGGTTTCACTTATTAGATCAGTTATTTATTTTCCTTTATTTTCATTTTCAGGTATTATTTATAATTGCTATATTTATTTAATCGATAATCTTGTTAAGACAATCCTCGCTCTAGGAGAGGAGCTGTCTGAACCGGCTTATTACATGAGCAAACTGTTTAAGTGAAGTCTGCTTCCATGATAGTGCAACATGTTATTTTTATATGAATTTCGTTAAACTTATTCCTCCAATCATTCATTATGATTTACTCACACTCTTCTCTTTATTACAACTGGGTAATATTTCTGATGCCATGTAGGTTTCATCTTTGTTCATGGCTTCAGAACATAGTTTACAAAAAGAATCGCGACATTAATTTAGATTATTCTGAAATAATAGTGCTTAATTATATTTTTACAAATGTTATTACACATCACTTATTATTAATTAACTTTATTCAAGTATATAGCTTTATGCTGCTTCTATCTATATTTACGCTCCTGATATATTCACAGTATGTATTAACTGTTAATCACAGATAGCCACGGAGCATATTCTTAAATGTGTATATAAATGATATTTGTAAAAATATATGATTTAGTATTTAAAATATAAGAGGATTACTTTAGAAGATCACCCTAACCAACAACAACATTTTTGTGTGCAAGTTCTACAAGTCATTTTGAATACAAAGAAAGTTGACCGACAATTTTTCATCCATGGGAAAACATCGAGGGATATGAAATTATTTATTCATACCTAGGTGATTCTATTTTTTTTGTTTTTCGCAGCCAATCACAATACAAATGTAAAAGTCCAAGTTTCAAACTCAATTTCTACATTGAATTGTAAATAATTTTTTTTCCCAACAGAAAACGTTGTAAACCGACAAATATGGTCTCGTGAATAACGGAGAACGTTTATTTATTGAAAAATAACTCATATTTGGTGATGACATTTTATTTCCCATTTCCATCTACATTACAAATAAATTCTTTAAATATTCGGAAAGCATCCATCCCTTCCTGATTGAATGTTTTCAACTCTTTTCTCGGAACTGCTGATTTCTCTTCATTTCCCGATCCTCCCCCTCTTCATCTCTACTCTAATACCCTTGAATTTTCAAGTAGCTCTTAAAAAAGGGCTACGCTTTTGGGCATAAATGGAGCGTTATTTGGGAATAAATATGAAATATTAGACGTTATTTATAGAGATATAAAAGAAAACACAATAGCACAATGTACTTGAAATGAGGATGCACTGTATCTTATTTATTAAAAAAGATTTATTTGTGAAAGAGGAAAAATATTTACAATGAAACCCAAAAAAACTAGCATGGGGAAGAATAATAAATATTACCTTTAATGTAAAAAGGAGTTAGTAATCTCAGTAAATAGTTAAATTAATAAATATATAACTATTTGAAAAAACGAATAAAGTTTAAATGAAAATTACAATTTTTTAGTATCTTGATGTACCAACTAAGCGAGTAGAATATGAGACTCAGGTTTGCCATCTGAGTTAAAGAGGAGGCCTTAATCTCACATGTTAAACCTAGAGTGGCGTGTTCTATTCCCGCCTGGGCAATAGGAATTTCTTTTCTGACGAACTTATTAATTAGAATCCTTAATTTTGCTCTGGCTAGATATAGGTAATAAACTGTAGATAAGCTCAATTAGCTATAGTAGCAAAAAGTAAACGCTAATAAATAATAATTTCTTATTCTGGGCTCAATATTTTCATATGTTTTACGTAGTTTCATGGCAAGAGTCACTAATAAGAATCATTATTTTTGGCGCAACCTTTTTTGGATACTGCCCTACATGTTTCGAGGCATACATACCACCACTTCAGGGGTTATCCGTTTTCAAAAAAAAATAATAACATTAATTAAAAACAATTAATAACTTTTATGACAGGGGTAACCAATAAAATCCATTTTTTCCCGCAAACTTTGTTGATCCTGCCCAACATGTTTCGAGGCTTACATACCGCCTCATCAGGGGCTATCCCTTTTTTTTAAAAGAAGTAATAAAATTAATTTTAAAATATGAATAACATTTATAATTTCACGGCAAGGGTTAGACATTTTTTACTTTAATGTTATTATTGTTTTGAAAAGGGATAGACCCAGAAGAGGTGTTATCTAAGCCACGAAATATGTAGGGCAGTATCAATAACTTTTAAGCGAAAACATGTTTTTTATTGGCGACCCTTCCATTGAAACTATGAAGAAATTAATTTCTTAGATTAATTATAATTAGTAATTTCCTTCCCAGAACATCTCTTTGTTATATTTGGCGTTTTCCCATAGTGGTCAGTTCATTCTGTAAACGGAGTCTTATTCCTTGTAATTTCCTAAACCTTGTAAATTCTCTTGTACTTTGCAACAGACTTGTTCGCCATGTTATCAGACCAATTAGTACTTCTCTTCCCCTTTCCGTCTATAGGGGATCCAACCAGTGCTCCATCTTCCCCAACCATGCACGAGAACGTCCTAGTTTGCTGTATCATAGGTATGATTTCCTTAATGAAGGGAAGATCTTTTTTGTGGATTCGCTTATGACTTGGTTTTCGATAAATGCCTTCAAAAGTTCATCGATCTTACCTACAAGATGACGAATGTATGCCGACGCTCTAGCTAAAGCAATTTTTGGTTGTTCGATATCAAACGTGATATACAAAAAATTTAAAACTTGGTAGGAGAGAGGGAACAGAAAATTCAAAATATTTCCTTTATTATGCGTCCGATCTTGATGAAAATTTAATTTACTATAAAAGTCGTATTATGTCTTAATTCTCTAACTCTTATATAAACCGAGGTATTAGCATTTTCTTATAGGTGTGAGTCGTTCGTTAACTCCCACTCCTATTCTTGCCTGGGCAAAGAAAATTTTTTAGTGACGAAATTCATTAAATAACATCCTAAAATCCCACCCTGGCTAGAAAAGGGTGGTAACCTGTAGATAACCCGTCCCAATTAGCCTGAGTTGCAAAAAGTGGACGTTAATAAATAATAATAATAATATTCTTAATATATTATTAATAACTAGATGTGTTAAGAGACGAGTTATCCAAGCTTCCTGGTGCTTTGCCAAATATCGTCTTCATTGATATGTGTCGCATCTGCATCTATGTTCTCTGTGACCCCATCCTTTAAACCATTTATATTTTACATTATAGACTAAATGATTTTTATATGATCAATAACATACTCGATATTTGACAGTTTCATTAAAAACTAAAGATTGTATTCAGTAAGGGATGGAATCTGCCCAGAATTTGAAATGGGTGGAATCGAAATATCTCTGTTGTCTTGAGTGTGATAGAAACTATTATAAATCCAATCTTGATGTAAATTTAATTTTCTACAACTGTTGTTTTATGCATGTTTTCTCCAACTCGAATGTTAACCGATTGCAATTTTTCAGCCAATAGTATACTCCCACTTCTAGTCCTTGGCGATCTAATGTCCAGATTATATTTTAGTTCGTGTTTACTGCTGTTTTTGTTTTTTATTATTATTTTTAATACGGAAGTATTAAATAATAGACGGTGAGTGACTTTTCTTCTTGTACGAAAGACTGATGAAATTCTGATTTTCGATTCTCGGAATTTCGTAAGAAAACTGTTTCCACTCCCAAGATGCCTAATAAACTGTTGACTTGCTTTCTTGTCACATTTTTTTTTCCATTCTATTCTCTCCTTTTGAAGCTGTTTTAAATCCAACAAACTAATTGACTTATATTCATAAACTCCACCGTACAAGGAAGCTTTTTATAGTCAAACCTTATTTCTAGTTTCGCTTGACTTGTCATAAGCATGGAGTTCAACATCAATTTTTTCCTAAATTCCGAATAAATGGTTTTTAAGTTTTCTTTATTTTCAAAATCTCTTAGTTTTCGATTTATTTATTTCCAACTAATCAGTTATCGTATTCAGCTTTTAAAAAGGTTTGATGAAGCAACCCCTTCATTCAGAAAAAGAGAATCTTGTTGAGAAGGTTAAAATGTAAACTTCATCTTCATTATCTTATCACTATATATCATCCGATGGAAAAATAATGCTATTGTTAAATTTTAATAAAATCAGAAACCTAGACATAATTGTCAGTAATACTTAATCGATGATATATATATATTAGAAATAACTTCATACTAATATTTTAACTCAGGGAAACCTTATATAACCTCTTTTACCTGGCCTGGTAAACAGTTTGCCTGATCATATTGTACTACATTAATTTGAATTATTTTATTTCAGTTTTTTTGCTGTTCCTGTTAAATTGCATTTAACTTGAATTATGTTTATCCGCTGGATGAGCGAAGTGGTTCTTTAGCCTACTGAAGATCTGTATGCTCTTTGGAGAATGTTTTTTCATAAAATATTGTCGCTGCTAACTAACAGAAACTATAATGTATTTGATTTACGATGACTTGCTCAAGCCCACCTCCTTGTGAATTGAACGTATTTAAAATCAAGCAAACATCCTATCTTCTAAAAGTGTTGTAATCAATTTTCAGTTGGGAAAAAGAGTAATATGGAGCGGTAAATTGAAGTAAATATTTGTAACATGCATTTCATTTTTATAATGATTTGATATTTTGAAATAGTTTTCTAAAACTTAAGTAATTGAAGTAAACTTACCTTGAATGAGTCTGGACCGAAGTGCTCTTTTCTATTTGACTGCCAAAATCGAAGGCGACAGTACCAAAAGCGTTAAGGAGGCCTTTGAGATTTGCAATCAAACAAAGGACACCTTGTGCGAAAAACAGATTGGAAAGAAGATCATACAGGATATATAGTGGCTTCCAGATGCAATCTTCTCGATTCTATATGAAAATGAAGGTGCTATAACCAAAAGTGACATTGTGGCCAAATTTGTTAGAGAGCCATCCCATCGTAACCCGAAGCCTTCAAAGCTAATACGCCTTTGACAGTAATAGAGTGTAGCTACAACATTAAGGCATCTACAGTCTTGCCCAGGTGACTAGGTACAATTTAGACAAGGAAGTTATTTTCATTGTAATTGGAGTTGAACATTAATAAGCCCATATTTAAGAAATCGCACGAATAAATTTGGCTTCTGGTAAAATAAGAAATCAATACTTTTCAGGGAACCTCATTATCCGTGCATTGAGCTTTCGAAGATTAAGTATTCAGAGATTTCCTTGGCGTGTTGCTCACTGAAAACTGTGCAGAGTTCCAAGTAAATAATAGTCCGTCACGCAGGAGCTTTGTTCACTACGATTTCTCACATGCGTTACGTATTTGCATTTATCTCAAAACGTTAATATTCAATGAGAACAATATTTGGCATTTAGGCTTCAAATATAGTTCATTATAATATAACAGCTTAGTGTTAATATGGCATGAGTAAGACTGGGGGCTTACTAATAGCCGAAAACTGAATAATGCGAATATCTCAACGTTAATCAACATAAAGGGCTCAGGTTAGCCATGCGAGTTAAATCGTTGACCTTTATCCCACATGGCAAACCTAGAGTGGCGATTCTCGCCTGGGCCAAGGAAATTATTTAGTGACGAAATTCATTAAATAACATCCTAAATCCCACCCTGGCTAGAAAAGGGTGGTAACCTGTAGATAACCCGTCCCAATTTGCTTGAGTTGCAAAAAGTGGGTAGCTTGAGTTGAAGAAGTGGTGGTAATAAATAATAATAATAATAATCAACATAATGAAAAAACGTATTGGCATAATTATAGAACATTACATTTTGGTTCTAGACAATATTTCAATCGTTTAAATATCAAAATTGGTAACGATCAGACTAAAATTGCGATCACTAGAGCGTTAACAGACAAGTTATGTATATATATATATACATATATATATATATATATATATATATATATATATATATGTATATATATATATATATATATATATATGTATATATATATATATGTATATATATATATATATATATAGATAGATATATATGTATACTAGCTCAGATACCCGGCTTCGCTCGGGAATTCATTTGAGGCTGAATGGTGATGGTATATTTTTGGCAAGGCTTTACTTTGCACATTATTTTGACATTTACCCGTTCCAGTGTTTAGGGTTAATACCCGTTGTTGGCATTTGTTAATAATAAAATTATTTTTTTATGTAAGACTTCACTGTCCTGCATATTGTCATATTTCCCGTCTCCTGTGTATTATGCATATATTTGAATTATTAAGGAGAAAATATTGACATGCATTTGGCATACTTTTTTCAGGTCAGGTACCTGGTAGTTCATATCGAAAAGAAGTGTTGAGCAAATTTCTCTAAATAACAAAATAAACCACTTTTGTTATGTGCATATTTGCCGAAAATGCAATAGGAAACGAAATATCACTATTATTAATTTCAGGCCTTCCTTATAACCCCCACTCTTGCCCGTCCCTAGAAATGTTAGTATAGCTTATTATAATGGAGGCGTTAGTAGTAATTCACATGCCGAGTTTGGTTTAATTCGGTTGAGTCTTTAGTGCCAAATAAAATTCTGGACTCCCGCTATAGTTTTTAGCGTATAACTCATTTATGCTTCCGTATACGGCAAAAGTGCATATAACAAAAGTTACTCTAAATTACAAAATAAACAACCTTTGTTATGTGCATATTTGCTGAAAAAGGAATGGGAAACGAAATATCGCTATTTTTAATTTCAGGCCTCCCTTATAACCCCCACTCCTGCCCGTCCCTAGAAATGTTAGTATGGCTTATTATAAGGAAGGCATCAGTACTAATTCACATACCGAGTTTGGCTTAGCTCGGTTGAGTCTTTTGTGCCAAATAAAATTGTTGACTTCCGTAGTAGTTTTTAGCGTATAACTCATTTATACTTCCGTATACGGCAAAAACGCATATAACAAAAGTTACTCTAAATAATAAAATAAACAACTTTTGTTATGTGCATATTTGCTGAAAAAGCAATAGGAAACGAAATATCGCTATTTTTAATTTCAGGCCTTCCTTATAACCCCCACTCCTGTTCGTCTTAGAGAACATTAATATAGCCTAAAGTCTAAGTTGGGCTAGTAGTAATATACATACCAAGTTTCATAAAATTCGGTTCAGCCGTTTATGCGTGAAAAGGTAACAAACAAACAAACAAACAAATAAACAAACAAACAAATAAACAAACAAACAGACACCAAAGAAACAAAATGCAGTTTTGGTGTCTATGACATGTGAAACGAAAAGTTATCGTGAAATTTCGCGAAAAAAATCAATGTACAGACAGAGGTTACAATTTTATATATATATAGATATGTATATATATATATATATATATATATATATATATATATATATACACAGATTTGAACAGACCTCATTTTCATCATGTCCTGGGTTGGATCGATGGACATTTTTCAAAAATCGCCTCATTAATACGACCTCAATAGCTGATTTTCCTGAAGGGAAATCTGCTAAGAGGAAGCGGCGGAGATTGGCAATTTAAGCAGATCATATTGGGTCCTCCATTCCCAACCCACAAATGTTATTAATTTTACCAAATACGTTGATCGCTCCAGGATACCCAGAAGCCTCAGACATGCTCAACTGCAGTAATATTTAATGTAAAATCATTTCTAGGTATTTCGAAATCATACCAAAAATTATAGAATGCCAACTATAACTTCACAATATGAGTATACTAAATTTCAAATCAATCTAAACAATATTGCTTCCACATTCATGGGAAACAGATCTATTAGCATGTACAGAATTCCATTGGCGTGGTACAGTTTAAATGGAATAGTTTATTTCGTATGTAAATTTAATGTAATTTAATAATGTGTGCTTATTAAAGTACACAACTTAAGCTAATTGGGACGGGTTATCTACAAATTTAGTTTTAAAATACAGTCGATCTAAAACAATTGATATAAGTTTAAGACAATACATGATACTACTCTTAGAACGTTATTAAAGTGGTTTTATTATATAAAAGAACTTTCATAGTAGTCGAGCTGACACAAGATTCCCGAGTGAAGAGTAGATAAGGCCACACAGAAGGATAATGAAGTAAAATGATTGATGAAGTTGAGCAAAGCCCAGAACTTCAGTGGCGTGGGCGTAAGTAGGCAGGTGGAGTACGGGGGACCCGAGGACTTTAATCTCAAACCACTTAGAATAAATAGCCCTTCATGAGAGTCAGTTCTCTTCGGCGA
>CM032231.1:75895000-75927500 GCA_019009955.1 Riptortus pedestris
AAATTCACAAACAATCCTTTTCCTGACTCTTCAACTTCTTTACTCTCCTAGAAAAACATCTACAGCACACATCCAATTAAAACCAACATTTCTGAACATTGCAATAAGCTACAATCTCACATAAAAATAGTCTGACTACCAGCACACCAAACCATGTCATGTGCCTATGTGATCTGTTAGAGTGCGTGTTAGATTTTTTTTTTTTCATTTTAAAATTTGTATTATAGAAATGTGTTTTTATTTATCTAATAATTTAAACTTCAAAAAACTTTTTTTACTTTTATTACTATGTAATTTAATATTTTTTAATAATCTTTTATCATCTAATTATTTACTTTTAACTGTATTTGTTATTGTTGTTTCTTCGTTGTTATCTGATTTCTCTTTAATATTGTTCTGTTTGTATTTTTATTTTATATTTTCTTGGGTTTTGTTCTATGTGTTTCATTTTTTCTATATGTTCTGTATTTTGCGTATTTGATCTTTTGATTTGGCGTTTTTGGATTCTTCTATTTGCTATTTACATTTTTATTTTTATTTTTCTAATTTAAATGAGCAACATCGCCAAAGTTTCGAAGCTCTTAATATAAATGAATAAATAAAATGTTTTATCATCCTTGTTAAATATTCCTGGGTTAAACATATTGTTTTAAATCCTCACACGATTGTTAGCAAAGTAAATAAATTGTAGATATACATGCAAAAATTATTCATTAGTATTCAACTTTAATTTGGTGGTTCTCAAATATACATTTTCCTACATAAAGTCATGCATAAGACAGATAAAAATTAAATAAATTGGTTTATATTACTTTCGAAAAACTTATTTCTTTCCCTTCCCTCTGATAAAAAGCTTGACATTTAGAAAATAACCTTTTGACCCCATAAACTCTGTTCTTTGATAAACCTTCATGTCTGTTATTTGACAAAGCATTGTTTCTGACAAAGGGCTGATAGAATTCTGATGTATTTTTAAACAACCTCAGGATATCAGAAATACATTAGACCTTTTGTTGTTTTACTTAAACGTTTGAAAGATCCCGAATGAAAAGGAATAAACTATAAGGATATGCTCCTTTCCAGGATGATGTTTTGCCAATAAAATTTCATAAATCAAAATAGAGATTTATTTTTCCTCTAAACTGGAACTTAAAATTTGTTATTCTGATAGCAAAAGGTAGAATCAGGCTTCAAAAAGAAAACTCTATATATAACCTTTATTTATCATGTGCTTTTACAGATATTTGTAAACCAAAATGAAACGGATATTTCAATTAATATATGACTATCATTTTACTTTTGCTGATGGAAAAGGACAACTTTAGATTTAAACGCGAATATACAATAATTAAAACCAATTCTTCTGTTTGCGTAATTTGCGAATTAAACAAAATAAAAAGTAACTCAAATATTATACTGGATACTCCATTTTAAAATGGAAGTTTAATTGCATTTTAAAAAGCATATAGTGACATTCTATTTTCTTTTATAAAATTAATGATAAATATTTTATGTTGTATAATGATTCATTCATATTGCAATATATGGTCGAAATGTTTTTCATATTTTTTTGGGTTCTTGTTAAATTGATCTACTGAATAAAAATACAGTTATCAATAAAAAAATGAAATCATGATCATAGCATAATCAGAGCAACCCCTTTTAGCAGCATTTTCCTAATAATTAAAATTGTCGTCATAACTATTTTCACAAATTTCCAACAATCCTACCTAATATGTGATAAAAATACTCGTTATACACAAATGAAGTTGAGTTTCAAATTTATGAATAAAATATACTTACATATTTGAGTTTACCTGCTTAAGTCTAGTGGCCACAGGTCTTCATTTGATCGTCACCTAATTGAAAAGTTACACGTTCACGTAAAACTGGAGACTAAGTTCATTACTGGTCAAAATCGACGAAGAGACAGTAGAGGCTTAGAAGAGGAGCAAAATGTGAATTAATAAAATTTCACTTATATTTTACTTCGCGTCAAAAAATGATTCATTATTAATATTATAAAAACAAAAATTAGCTAAAATTTCTGTTCTATTCCGTTTTGTTTTACAACTAGAGTAATTATAGAGTTATTTTACTTTTTTTTTATTTGATTTTCACAACAAGCTAATACTTTCTATACGGGTTAATCAGAAACACTTTTTTGCGGCTCCTCACAATTTATTTCTTAACCCTCCTTTAGGCGCGGGTCATTTCCAAACGACTCAAAGCGCGGGTCACCTATGAGGTGACGATGGAGAAATATGTTGATAAAACTGCTTCTTAGGGCAAAAATAGAGTTAAACAAGTATAAATACTTATCTGAACAAATAGTAGACCTATTTTACTTTACAACTTAGCGAAGTAACACATGAATGTATCTTACAACTATCAAAAATATTAATTCATTTCAGGTAACATGAAGCTATTTATGAACTATGAATTCGTTAGGTACTACTTACTTAGCTACTAGAAAACATAAATAAATAAAGTGCAATAAGAATAGTTGAGAACTACTTATTCATTTGATTACTGCAGGAATAGCAAATACAAGAAAACATTTATGATAAAAAAGAAAATTAAAATGTTTCACGTCGAATCTTTTAGTGCTTTCAAGTTCAACTCAGGTGAGTTTCTTGCCCAACATGTTTTACATAAAGTCTTCTAAATTCATTCTCGCTCCTCTGTATGTGCGAACTAAGTAAAGAAGGCCTATATAGGCTTTTATTTCTGTGAAGTCCGTCACTTTGGCATCCCTCTGCCTAGAAAATTCTGGCTCAACGATTTTTATAAATTCGTTTTTGCAATGCACAATACTACTAATAACCGTTCAAGTTCATTAGTAACCTCCTTTGCCGCGCTCTTTCACTCCTGGAAGGTGTGTCAATACATTTTGTTTTCCTATTGTACGCAAAGGAAAAGGGGTTTTCCTCCACTCATAATGGTCAACAATCTTTCTGTTCACACTTCTCAATGTTTTTCGTGTGACTGCTCATCCTCCCCATCACTTTCCGATTCCACGTCACTTTGTTCAATCTCTGAGTCTATACCCCGTTCTTCCAAGCCGTCTTCAAATTCCGAATCTGTGTCGTTCTGTATGTTATCGCCTTCTACTAAAGGATCCATTAATGGGTGGTGGAGTCTAGCAATATCATTTTGATTACACAAGTCAAAAAATACGTATTTCCTGGTCCATTTTTTATGAAAAATGTTTTAAAAATGCATTGTTAGTCGCGGTCACCTCAGAGGTGAATTCCCTATTTTGTAGGTATTTTTAACTATTCAAAAACAATCAAGGCACTACAAACTTCAAATGATGAATATATCTAAGGTAAATAGATTAAATATAGAAATAAAAGAAATTGAAAAACTTACAACTTTGGTCGCGTTGCACCTGTGGGGTGATTTTAACACAAAGAACGCAATGTGTACAAACTTCGAAGGTCAAACCTATACTGTTTTGAGGAGGAAGGGAAGCTAGAAGCATTGCTGGAGGCGGAAGTCGTTAGGTTTATTCAATCGGAAGTTATTAGAAAAACACCTCAAAGATGCACCTGTCAGGACGCCGCGACTAACGGAGGGTTAAAAATGCACAATTTATTTATTTTCAAGAAATAAATTGTGATGAGCCACAAAAATGTTTCTAATTAACCTGATTCATTACCCTGCTGAAAAAAATATGACTTTCAATACGCTTCAAGGAATTGAAGACCATGAATCATAGGGGCCATGTTTGTGCCATTTCAGAGACGAGCCAGCATGCCAACTTGCTCTTGGTCTCTGTAGATGTATTAACCCGTAACCACAGACGTGAATTTGTGTTACATAGCCACAGACATGGAGTCAAACTGACTCCATGTATTTCCTTTGTCATTTACACCTTTATATCGCAACTTTTATTCATTTATTTATTTATTTTATGTATAATTAAGGGATATGAAAAATTAGGGGTGGAAATTACCACATTTAGTAAATCAGAATTTTGTTTAAGGCCAAAGAATTCATAAAACATAATACCTGCTCAGTGAGTTATCAGATTAAACTGTTCTCAAAGATTTACTTAAATTATTGACTTATTCATTTCATAAAAGTAATAAACAATGTTTTTCACTATAATTTCAGATACAAATAATGTAAAATATAACTCTTACAAAATAAAACTGCCCTACTTCAAACACAATTGTTGCACCCAACTAACGAGCACTGTCCACATACTGGACGATTACGTCTGCATAATGTGCTGGGTTTTCTTTTCCGTTTTTAGGGCATATACAACAATATTTTCTAGTTATTAGCTTGTCTCCACCGGATACTGTTTGCTCCTCTTCTTTACCAACAACCTTCCTGATTGATGTTCTCACTTCCTGGCCAAGTCGAGGATTATCTAATCTTCTCTCTAGTAGAAACTAACAATTTCTGGCTTGTTACCTTCTTCATCTTGAGCTGGAGAAGAGTGCATAGATGACATAAGTAGTACAGCTATGCCTTTCTTTGGTACATATGATATCAATGTCAAATCCTTTGAGAAACCATAAATACTACTTCCAACTTCTCTTCTCTTTTGGGGTAAAAATTCTGGTGGTATTTCCCGTTTATTCCTTTTTACTGTCCAACGTATGTCAATTTCTTTTCCTTCAGGATGTTCACCAGTTCAACTGACGAGAACCAATTATCTGCAGTTATATTCATATTTGAGCCATAAATAGGAGAAGTCAACCTCAGCACTGATTGTGTTGGTTTCTGTAGCTTCCTTTCCTGTTCTGACAGTAAGACTAGAAGGTATAAAGAACTCCTGTTGCATTTATATACATAAAACCTTTCCCAAGTATATAATTTGGAGGAAGAAGCTTACCAATTTTGTCTCACACTAACACAGATGTAGAGTCAAGCTGACTCCGTAATGCGCATCACTGAATTCAGAAACAAATAAGTGACAAAGAAACAGATGTGTAGCCTCCACAGTGAACGTGCAGACTGAGGAAAGACTAGTTTGAAGGTACTGAAAGTACAGTGCGGTTTACGGAAGGAAAACAATGTGAAACAAACGAGAATCTAACAATGCGGAGTCAATCTGACTCCCGTCTGTTGTTACGGGTTAATGTTTTTTATTGTGGAATCGTGGATGATAAATCTGATTAGATCTTCAACTCTGGATAGGCCAATTTTTTTCGTCCAGTTTTTTGTTGTCTTACGAATTATAATTATCCAGAGCCTTTGAGCAATATTTTGAAATTAAATGCTCTCCCGCTTAATTTATTACAGCTGTACTGCCACTAATCAGCACAAGTTGTCCATCTCTGATAAGACAGTTGCCTTTCAGCACTGATAGGAGAAGCACCTGGAATATATGCCATATATACAAAAATTTCCTAATGTTTTCTTTTTGTCAATTTCATTCTCATTTCTTTCATTATCACTTTTTTCGCTCCTGGAACGGCATTCAGGTATCGTTTATATATTTACTTATTTTTTTATGTTCCATATCCCATTGCTAAGAGATCTACAATACAATCTACTTTATTCTCTCCATCTTTAGTGCCCCATATATAGTTTTATTTGTGCTTTTTATTTTATCTTAAATTATCCCACGGTCCTTGATTGCCCCACAGAAAGCTGCCCTGTCTTTAAAAAGTCCTTGGTTGGATGTCGGTGTGTTTTCCAGTTGGGCTTAATGCTAAGTATGGCCATTCTTTAGGAGGGAAAAAACCTGGCTACTTTATGTAGTGGAAAGCCTACTTGAGTCGGAGGGAGAGTTAGTTTTACTCAACCCCCTGCGGTGTTGAAAACTTTATCGTGTACACTGAAGTTTCAAACTAATTACCTCATATTCTTCTCTTCAAATACACTCAGGGACCGTTGGAATGCTATTTTCACTTCCATTTTGACTCAATTGTGTGCCGTTCGCTTGGGAAAATTCTACAAACTGAATTCAAATGGTAAATGTACAGTGATCACATACACTTTCGCATAGAATTGTCGTAGGTTTAGAATAATATTTTATGATTTCTTAAGTGTTATTTACTGCATCCCATAATTATTTGTATTTGAAGTATAAATGATCTTCCAATTTATTGTTAAAAATAACTCTGTAGGGAGAATGTTGGGGCTGAAATGTGCATATACGTAAATGGGTAATCTCCAATCAAGAAATAAAGGAATAAAATAATTTTAATAGAGTATTTTGAGGAAGCGGATGTATTTTTTTTTCCTAATACGTTTCCCTTCTTGTTGCACACTGATTTAAAAGAATCAGGCAAGACTTGGGATACATTACATTGAACTCTAAATGCACATACTTGCTAATGCCTACAATTATTTTGCATGTGCTGTCTACTAAAGGATGGCTCTCTAAAATATTTGGTTAGTTCCACAGAGGTGTAGTTGGAAGTGAAGAATATTGTCTAATTGGGAGGAAATAAAAACGTCCGATTCTTCGGAAGTTTTTTTTATTTGAGTGCTAAGCGCTTTTGAAGACTATTGTCTCCATCTTCAGAGCTACTTGCATGCGCTCATTGGGAAAGCTCATAGCAGTCACACTTGCTGTCTTTCCCTATGCAAGTAGCTCTGAAGATGGCGACAATAGTCTTCGAAAGCGCTGAAATAAAAAATGTGATGTCTTGGGCGTTTTTGTTTCTCCAAGTATATTTAGTTAATTCGGTTGACTTGACACACTTGAAAATAAAATTTCTTATTAGTCTACTTGTTAATTATGTAAATATTCCGCGAGTCACTAAAATATTTTAATTCCTTTTAAAATGGTTATCCACAGGATTAACTAAATGCCATGGTACGTAATTAATTCAATATACGGTTTACAATAAACGACTCACCTGTATAACATGCGCTCCTGTCTGTCTGCTTCAATATAGATTCGGTAGTACATAAAGATCATGATGACTCCAGGCACCCAGAAGGACACGCTGGATGATATTACTGCGTACGCCTTGTTCACTTGAAACTCACAAAGATCTGGGTGGTTTCTCCTGAACATGAGATGCTCGGGAGTCGTGTACCAACCCATGAATATCGGAACAAACGATACAAGCGCCGGGGAACACCAAACCACGGCCAGCATAATCACTAGCTTCTTCTGAGTCATGATGAGCGGGTAGTCGAGCGGCTGGACAATGGCGTAGTAGCGGTCGACACTTATGCAGCAGAGGTGTAGTATTGACACGGTGGAGAAGTAAACGTCTAGAGAGTTCCAGACGTCGCACATGAAGTAGCCGAACAACCACCTTCCCTGGGTTATCTCGACACTCGCGTTGAAACACATGGCCCATATAGCGACGAGCATGTCGGCAAGGGCCAGCGACACGACGAAGTAGTTGGTGATGACACGGAGCTTCCTGTGCCTCATCACACTCACGATGACGAGGAGGTTGCCGAAGAGGGCGGCGATGATGATGAACCCCATCACGGTGGTCTTGAGCATCAGCAAGATGAACGACTCCCATTGTGTGCCGCCCTCAGTGAAAAGGACGGACGCCGTAATGTTAGTCCCGTTCTCCCAAGATACGTCTGCAGTCGTAGGGCTTGGCGGTGGCTCAGTCGTCAAGCCCTCAGCTTCGTTTATCCAGCTCCGTGTCGCTCCCCGACCATAGCCTGAAACACATTTCGTTCCCATAAACATAAGTATATAACTTTATACAATACTCATTATATAATTGTTTGAAGATACGTTTGTTTATTGTACACACTATTTCATAGACTCCATATATTTCAATAATTCTCAGAGTTCCTTTGTCCGCCCTGCAGTCTCGTTCAGTATCCCGCCAGTATACTTATTATTTTTCGTGTGGGAACTAAAAAAAGGTATTTGCATGAATCTCGAAACGTAAAAGTTCAATGAGAACAATATTTGGTTTTCCGCTATCAGATAATGTATTTCATAATATAACAGCTTATTGTTAACATAACATGAGTAGGAGTGTATGCTTACTGAAGGCTGAAAACTAAAAAATACAAATATCTCGGTTACTAATCAAGTTAATGAAAAACGTGCATAACAATATTTATAGAATGCTACATTTGCAATAAGATAGACTACACAAATTATCGATCCATAATAATGGAGATATTTCGAAATTCCCCCACTAAATCCCCCCTGACACTAGACCTATTTCTGCCATTAACAGCTTGATCTCTCTTTTTACATAAAACGATTAAATATGGAGTTTGGTGACGATACAACAAAAATTGCCACCGCTAGAGCGTTAATAGACAAATATATATATATATATATATATATATATATATATATATATATATAGATATAGATAGATAGATATAATTTTGAACGGACCTCATTTTTCGTCATCTAAGTAGGATCGACGGACATTTGAGGAAATTTAAAGAAAATCGCGTGATGAGTTCGACCTCAATAGCTGATTTCTCGTAGGGGAAATATTCTAAAACGAACCACTCGCAAATCAGAGAAATATAAAGCTTACCTTGGAGTAGGAAAAACAACAAAAATAGAACTTTATGTTTCTGAAACTAGGAATAACGTTCAATGGCGACTAACGTTTGATACTTTTCGAATGACTAAGTATGAGTGCTGCCCAAACTAACCAATCGAAATCCTAAAAACTAAGGTTCCTCCTCACTCGCCTATAGAGATATCGTTGAAGAATTGGTTGTGGGCATGTCGAGCTATTACGAAAGATGATGGTCAGGTTCGAGAAGGTCCTGCAGCCCTAGCGAACCATCAATAATCATGCTATACCGACTTGATGATGAAGATAAAACTCATTGCACCTATAATTAAAAAATAGTATTACAGTTTCCCACTTGAGAAAATCCCTGCCAGTCTTAAAGGCTGAAATAATTAATTAAAGGGCTCTCCCCCTTTCTAAAAGAACACAATAAGGAATCTTAAATATGACCAGACACTGCAAAATTTGTTTGCTTCTTCAAACAAGCAAAGAAATTTTCATACAATATTTATTACTATATGGTTTCAAAAAAGGTGAAATAATGGCGTACCTTAAAATACGTACTTTGTTTCAAATAAAATCTCATTGATAGCGGTGAGTCAGGTATTTAAAAAAACTGGTGAACAGATTATACATAAATGAATACCAAATCAGTCCTAAAATAGATAAATTATCCTTTAAGGAACTTCTTTTTTTTTCTTTTTCTTTTCTTTTTTTTTTACGAGGAATAAATAAAATATCAACAATCAAGAAAATGATAATTCGCTGATTATTTATTAATTACTTTACGTTCAGCTAAAAAATTATTTCCAATTTTTCTTATAGTATTAAAAACGATTACTCGATGAAACAATAGAAGAAATATAATTACCAACGATTTGATATTATAGTATATTCAGAGTTTGATATTCAAGAAAATTATTGTTTCGATTGTGTGGCTGATAAAACAATTATTTCGTAACACATTTTTGATATATTATAGAAGCGTTTATTCTATATCGTGCATAAATACCCACTTTGCAACGAAGTAGAATTTTCCACAAACGAATTTCAAGTAGATAAACTGATTAGGCAAGAATTTCGAATAGTTATGTTGCTACAATCTAAAATGTGAATAGTGAAGTCTCTGACGAGGCCAGAGGTTGTTAAAGGTATATTTTATTTAAGGTACAATGCAAACAATATGTGCCATTTTAAAAATGTAATTGTTTAATAGCTTAATGTAAAACTTAGGTGAGTTGAAGTTCATCGAAGGTTCAACAAACCTCATTTAATATTTGAATTAAAACAAAGTGTTAGAGACACTAAAAGCTGACTATTAGATTGGCTTTCTTCAATGGAACTAATCGTGAAAGTGATGTTTACCTAATTTTATGTTAACCATAGTTTGTTTTAAAGAATAGAAACAATATTTATATTTAAAAATTGTCAATTCTGAAAAATGAAGTTATGAGGGTGGCATTTTAATTAAGAGTAGTCCGTTTAAATAATTTAATTAGCAAGTAACAAACTGTGAATAAGTGAATAAATTGTGAATGGTGTAGATGGTCATTGAAATAACGGGAAGTTTTTTATGATTTAACTAATTAATTATGATTAGAATAGAAGTTCTGATGAATAGAAGTCATCCTTGAGAACGGAATAGGTTCAGTTTGTAGTAAAGTTGTTCGTTTTGAATGTAAATTTCTCATTCAAGAAAGCTCTTCATTAGTGATTTACAGAGTTTTTTATTAATCAACTTTGTTCGGTGAGAAATTGAGCCGGACGATAAAACGATTTTCCCGGCGCGATAAATGAATTCGAAATAATTAACAAGTCGGATTGAAACATTCTAGAAGTGTTTTCAAATACTCCGCCTCCTGAGAACGTCTCTAGCTCTCAATTCATTTGTGTCGTTTTTGATTGAGCTCTGGGAATTCAAAGAAAAACTTTGTAATCAATGTTATTAAAAACACTCTTTTCATCCTTCCAGGTCTAGAATCATTAAAAGTTTACCTTAGCACTTACATTAACGGGAATCCTATTTACCAAACTAAACATTTATCTGTATTAAAAAGAATCATTATACCATTTTCTCTTTTAATGAAAATATATTTGTCTCTTGTATCCATCCATTGTACATCTCGATGATAATCTCATTTGTTATTTGAATGTCAAAGAGTAAATAGAGATCACTACAAACCATACGTTCTTTCAACAGCACCTTACAATGGAAGAGGTTTCACCAGAACATATTTGCATATATGTCGAAGGTCTCTTGAAAACAATATTTTGTATTTAAAGTTACAATAATATGTTTTATTACATAACCGAGTATTGTTAGTTTAACATGAGTAGAAGTGGGGGTTTGCTGAAGGCTGAAAACTATAAAATCCCAATATCTCGGTTAATATTCAAGATACAGAAAATATGTACAGAACAATATTTATAAATCATTAAATTTTCAATAAGATTGGTTCCACACTTTTAAAATTCGCTTTATTTTAACGGAGATGTTTCGAATTCTCAAAATTCCCCCTCTAAACCCCCTCCTCCCACTTTTAGACCCGATTTAGGCCATTAACGAATTTGATCTTCCTTTCTTCATAAAACGATTAAATATGGAGGTAACGATCGAACAAAAATTGCTAAAGCGTAAACAGACAAATATATATATATATATATATATATATATATATATATATATATATATATACATACATATTTTGGTAGGACCTCATTTTCGTCATCTCCTGGGCAGGATCGTGGACATTTGAGGCAATGTTTCAAAAATCTCGTCATGTGAACAACCTCAATAGCTGATTCCCCTAAAGGTAAATCTGCTAAAAGGAACTGGACTTTGGACACCAACTTTTCGCTGAGTCTATTATAATAGCCTCACTTGGAATCATAAATAACCTTATTTGTGGCCGAGAATTATTTTTAATTTCCATTATTATTTTGACTATATATATCACTTCTTTTTTATTAATTTTTACTATTTCTCTTGTTATTAATACTTGTATACCTAATATATTATTTTAGTATATTCATTTTTTCGCTCATTATTTTGACATATTATTTTCTGAATTTATACCATTATTAATCTAAAAAACTGGTAAAATTGTATTTTAAAAATAAATATAGGCCACGTGGATATTTAGCTGTGTCTTCAGCTACCCTTTGTATTTGGGCGGCCCAAAATTGTATCACTGAATAAAGGTTTTTTTTTTCCTCTAGGTGTTGGATGTTGCCATTACTCTGATCTGGCTACTGGACTACTTCAGGTGGGCCTTAGAGAATATACTGCAATAGTAATTATGGTATACGCTGATTCTCAGGAAAACACTGCTTGACTGGGACGTAACAGCCTGATTGTCAATATATGGGCCTAACAATGAACTGAACTGAAGGCGTTTCGACCACAATTTCTGGTGGTGACTACAGGGTTTGGAGCATTATGCGCTTTTGAGGTATGTGGGGCACTTACATAAAAAAGGTCGATCGTACGCCAAAAATAGTCAAATTGGGTTAGGGGGGGGGGACTCAAAACCGAAAAATTGAATTCTGGAAACCAAAAATTTTCGTGAATACATTACATATTCGATTTCATACAATGAAGTAAAAAGAAAGTTGCCAATATATTCATTTGCTCAAGGTTTTTATTGAGAATTTAATATTTCGACTTTTGCAAGTTTACGATTACGAAACGCAGCTCAATATGTAAACTGCCCAGTATATATTTTCACACGAAGGGTTTGAAAATTAAATTTACATTAAAAATAAAACTATAACGGAGACAACTATTTTACCTCAGAGCAGTTAGTGTTGCCATTTTCTGTTCAATTGGTCGTAAAGAGATGACTAATGCGTCACATAAATCCCGATTTAACAAAGAGATATTATTGAGCTAATATTGTCCGAGTTTATATAATCCCTTTAGGATCCCCACAGCTCTTTAAAATTCCTCCGTGTTAAATACTCCTTTAAAGCGTTTACCTTTAACCACGAGGATTTTGATAATCACTCGACCCTGAATTTTTTTCTAGTTGAATTTTATGCAAGTCAAATCCGAATCATTTCATTATATATTTTATTTTTAAAATTAATTAATTAAATTCAACAGTAATTGATAATTAGAAAGACTCAGCCAATGTTAAAACAATCACTAACTGTGCACCAACTATGCATTTATTTTATGTGTCTAGATCGACGAGAAGATAATTTTCATTGCATCATTTACTCAATTCATAAAAACTCTCTCTCTCTCTCTCTCTCTCTCACACACACACACACACACACACACACACACACACACACACACACACACAAACACACACACACACACACACACACACACACACTCAAACACAGTGATTAGTGATGTTTTAGTATAATACGTCATACATTGATTGGAGGATAATGTTTTTTTGTAAATACAATTTTTTTTAGTGTTTCAAAAAATAGAACTATGTAATATATTGGTCCTATCTTCTCCATTCAGCATTTGACTTTACTTGAGGACTAAAAGTTGGGCTATTAATAAATATTCTTTAACATTTAAACGTCGGTGTAATATATATACAAAATGTTTATTTTCGTTTTTCATCTCAAAAAAAAAACAAAACAAAAAACAACCAAAATACTGCACTGTTCTTTTCTTCTTTGTTTTCTATGTTAAACATAAAGACTTTAAAATGTTCAGCTCTGAGTAGTTGGCTGACCTGCTAGTTTCTAATTTAGACGCTTCCGTTTGGAGTTAAAAAGTGACTGAAAGAATTTCATTATCGTTTGTCTTTATTAACTTAATATCCAAGGTGGTATTTGGTGTTACCAGAATTCCAAAAATTCACGTGGGAAATCTGTTAAGTTTACGCAGCCCTTGCGTGACGGACTTCTTATGGTGTAATAATTCAACAATCATCGAATCATCAATCATCATAGCGCGGAAAGAAAAGAGATGCTCTCTCTAATGAAAGGCTAAAAAAAAAAAAGAAGAAAATGGTGGTAGTAGAGTGAAAGCAAACAGAAAATGAATGCGGAGCAAAGTTCAGCTGATCGTAAGTAAGCTGTGAACTTTAGCTGATCCGAAGAAAGAGGTCTAATAGCGATATCGTGGTGTAATGGTCAGTATTGATCCTTCCTTTTGAATGAGTAAATTTAAGGCCTTTTGAATAGCCTCCCTCCTTTCTCCTTATCACTTTCAGTCAGAGCTTCTCTCATACTAGCCCATTCATGTATTTTACAATAGATAGTAGTAGCTGATGAGCCTCTGCATTTTAGCAGATATCCCTTAAAGGAAATCAGCTATTGAGGTCGTACTCATGACGCGATTTTCGAAATATTTCTTCAAAAGTCCATCGATCCTACCCAGGAGATGACGAAAATGAGGTCCGTTCAAAACTGTATATATATACCGCTCTAGCGGTCACAATTATTGTTTAATCGTTACCAAAATCGATATTTAGTCGTTTTATGTAAAAAGTTCGTCAACGGCTGAAATCGGACCAGGGAGTGGGGGGGGGTTTAGTGGGGGAGAATTTTGAAAATTTGAAATTCTCCGTTACTATACGTTGTATCGAAAAAATGTATAGAATCAATCTTATTGAAAATTAAATGTACTATAAATATTGCTCTATGAATGTCTTCTATTTCTTGAATATTAACTGAGATATTTGCATTTTTCATTTATCAGTCCTCAGCAAACCCCAACTTCTATTCATGTTACATAAACAATATTCTGTTATGTAATAAACCACAATATTCGAAGCTTATATATCATAAATTGTTTTCATGAGGCCTTTATTATACGAGATAAATGTAAATATGTTATCGTGACCCCCCCCCCTTCTTAAGTTCTTGGACTACTAAAATTTGATTGATTGAGATAAAAATCCATTACAAATTACAGTACTAGATGTAGTAAATAGTTTTCAATAAAATTAATATGTTATATTCTGATATATTTCCGTAATTGTTTTTCTGTCTCGTATAATAAAGGTCTCTTGAAAACAATAGTGGTATTTAAGCTTCGAATAGAGTGGTTTATTATGTAACAGATTAATATTAGTATAAGATGAGTAGGAGTGGGTGTTTACTGAAAGTGGAAAACTACAAAATCCTATATATGTATAGAAATTCATTTATTCATCATTCAATTTTCAATTATATTGGGTCTATACACGTTTTAGAACCGACGCGTCGGTTCTAAAACGTGTATAGACCCAGTTACTATACGTCGCGACGTATAGTAACTGAGATATTTTGAATTTTCGATACCCCCCCTCCTCGCCCCTTTCACTGGTCCGATTTCAGCTATTAACGATCTTGATCTTTGTTTTTACATAAAACTATTAAATATCAAGTTTGGTAACGATCAAACATAAATTGCGAGCGCTAGAGCGTTATATATAAATATATATTCTATATATTTTAGCTATATGAGCGTAAACCTCGTCGTGAGTACAACCTCAATAGCTGATTCCCCTTAAGGGAAATCTGCTAAAATAATTAAGGTGTTAGAATTACTTTAGTAATGCCACTACTGATAGAAACTACTAATCACTAGCAGCATTACTAACCGAAGAATTAGGAGAGCATAAGAGTACATTGAAGCTGCTGTATTTAATTCTTCAGAAAGCGTGATACGCAGACGAGTTCCCACGACTGGGAAACACGGCCTAAGAACTCTAGGAAATAAAGTTTATATCAGATGACAGATGTCTCTTCAGTTTATTACATCTCCGAGGCATTCCAGCTTTCAGCGCCATATCGAACACTCTCCAGCGGAGCCCGCCCAGAAGAAAACTTTTTCAACAAGTTTGTTCTTTAGCTTTAAGATAGAAGGGAAATACTAAGTTCCTATCTTTCACTCCGGTTCTCCAAAAGTCTGGAGTGTTAAAGTTGACTGTGAATGTACACCTGGAACTGAGTTCATTAGGGAAACACACTTACGAGATTGGTTTAGTTGTATTGTTCGTGCCTGAAAATAGTTTCACATCCGAGTTTTCTCCTCTTCAAAAAGAAAAACTGGTTCAGGCACGCCAAAAGTGTTTATTTAAAATAAATACGTGGCTGTTACTGAGTAACTGATTATCAATATTAAGAATGAGTATTGAATTTCTCAGTTCTCGAAATGTCCTGGACCCTTTTAGAATTAGGGGACGAGGTCACAAGGTACATTTTCGAATCAGTGAGCAATGAAAATCGTGAAATTAATTGTGAGCTGATTTGAACCAAACAGTGAACCTTCTCTAGGTGGAATTAGAAAATTTAAGCTGACATGAGGTATTTTCTGAAGTGGCAACCTAGTTTGAAATCCACACACTTAGTACCAATAATATTTCAGTACCACCAAAACCTAAAAGTCCGTCACACATGGGCTACTAAGCAGATTTCCCACGTGCGTATTTGCATTTATCTTAATGTGAACAATATTTGGTATTGAGGCTATAAAAAAAGTGTTCCATAATATTTGCCTATATAACCGTTTATTGTTAATGACATGAGGAGGAGGGGGAGGGGGTTTACTGAAGACCGAAAAATAAAAAATGCAAATATCACGGTTAATAATCAAGATATAAGATTGATACTATACAATTTAGCGATCTAACGCATAACAAAGGAGATATTTCAATTTTTAGAAATTCTCCCTCTCTAACTCCCCCCCCCTCCCACTTGACTGATTTAACGAACTTTATCTTCATTTTTAAATAAAACGTTTTTTATCGATCAGACAAAAATTACGACCATTAGAGCGTTAACAGACAATTTTGAATGGGTCTCATTTTCATTATCCTGGGTAGTATCGATGGACATTTGAAGACATTTTTTCGAAAATTACATCATGAATTACATCATCAATTGCTGATTCCCCTGAGGGAAATCTGCTAAAAGCAACCATTTTACAAAGTAACTCAGTTTACAAGATGTGTTATATAACATTTCTTGGTGTAATGCATAATTAATCGGATTTTTTATTTCTTTTCAGGAAGTAAAGTGAGTATTGTCATCTCGAAAATTGTTGACTTTCATATTTCAACGGAATCGTTCGTATTAACCTTTTCTCGGTCCATTTTGAACAATTTCGGCGTGTTTAATTTGTACGTGTCTCCCATAACTCCAAAACGGCTTTAGAATGTTTTTGATATTTTGGATTGTTATAACGTCCAGTTTTGCATTATTACTTTTGATGGAAAGGGACCATGGGTACGGCGAAAAAAACATATTGCTAATTATTTCGTACGTATTTAAGATTCAAGCAACTCTTTCTTTTCTCGAGAAAAGATCTATTAAAAAATTTGTTAAGTGTACATTTTCCGATATGATGGATAGGAACTATTGTCAAATAAAATAATTTAACATCAAGTGTACTGAATATTTTGCATATTTAATTTTAGAAATACGAGGAAGCCATGTGGAACATACATCGGACTTTATTCAATTACAATTATATGCTGTTTTACACCTTACACCGCAAATTAAACAAACATCATGTGTGTTATATGCATAACTTGATGCTCTCAGAGTAAGAGTCCCCCTACCCGAAACCAACCAACAATTGTGAAAGTAATATATGCCAAAAGTGGGAGTCCTAAATGTTATAACCGATATATATATATATATATATATATATATATATATATATATATATATATATATATATATATAATGAAAATTGAAATGTACCACTGTAATGTAGTACCACATAAATCGATATACATAAATGAACAGTTCTTTCAGTCAACATTATTCGTTCTTTACTGAAAAAAGACCATTTAAATTATGAAAATGTTTTTAGCGCAAATAATAAAGAAAAAAAATTCAGAGAATATCTTACCCCTGAAACTAAGAAATATTTCTGAGAATATTTCTGAAAAGAATTATAATCACTTTTTGCTAACAAAAAATGTTTCATATTCAAATAGATACAATTAATGTAATTATTAGACATTTATATTGACTTATGAAATTAAAAATGTCCAACATCCTTTAATACATTCCTTAAATACTTTTTATTTGAATATATATTACTTTCTCGGTATTTATTATGTAATGTTTTCTTAATTTAATTTCAACTACTCATCCTTTGACCTTTTTAACTCTGCTACAGTGTTGCCCTGGATTACTGTCTAAATAGAGGCTTAAGTTTTATTTTTTTAGCAAATTTTCCTTAAGTGAAATCAGCTATTGAGGTCGTACTCATGACGCGATTTTCGAAAAATTTCCTCAAATGCCCATCGATCATTCCCAAGAGATAGCGAAAATATCACACACACACACACACACACACACACACACACACACATATATATATATATATATATATATATATATATATATATATATATATATATATGTATACTCGTATACTAGTTAAGGTACCCGGCGATGCCCTGGAAATCATTCTTGGCTGACTAATGATGGTATTTTGATAGTAAGACTTCAGTGTGTACAATTACACTTCCCTCCACGACGTAATGATTTTCCGAAATAGTCAACTCTGAAGGGTAACTTTTGGGGATTAATAGAATAGAAATTTTATTTTTGAAGGATAAATGAAAATGTGTTCCTAATCTATCCCTCTACACTTTTTTGACTCACCGTTTTTCAATAGTTCAAACCATAATCATGGGTAGCATTTATTACAATTAAATATCATCTATAATGAATATATTTCCTTTCAAAAGCCAATCCGAGCTCACATAGTACAGGCAAAGTTTTGCACGTAATTAAAAATATAATTGTAATAGTGGATCTCACTGGAAATCGCTTCCAGTAATGCCAAACGGGAAATAAGTAAACTCAATTAACTGGCAAGGCTCCCGTCATCTTCCGCTCCCGCATGAGACTTCTCAACATTCTTCTACTTATATTATTGATGCAAAACATTATTTTATAATTTATCTACCGGATGGAATTAAATAATAGTGGTACCCTGAAAATATCATAACGAGTTTAAACGCATATTGTTTTTTGTCATAATGACATTGCCATTAACGTTTAATTGTTATTATAATATTATTTGTTTCACATCAAGGTACATTATACAAATTAAATAATGGAAATGCTCTTATAGTTTATATTTCTATTGGAAATAAATAACAAAGTTATTTTCTAGGAAAAATAAATAAATAAGGAAGGGGTGACGAAGATTTATAACCTCACTAATCCTAATCATACTTTGAACTATCATATAAGACGAAAACATAACATCATTTGCCATAATATTCATTTATTAAAACCCCTTAAATAAGTACTAATATAATTATTGACTTCCGTTTAGCGTATATCCCGTGTTTACTTCATTTTGCGACAAAAGTGAATACACACAAAAGTTACTCTAAATAACAAAGTAAACAACTTTTGTTATGTGCACGTTTGCCGAAAAACAAATAGAAAATAAAAAAAGCAAGTATTTCATTTCAGTCTCTCTTATAATCCCCACTCCCCTTTGGCTCCAAAATTTTTAATATAGCTTATAATCATGGAAGAATTAATGCTAATTCACACACCGAGTTTTGCTAAGTTCGGTTCAATCGTTAGTGCCCAACAAAATTGTTGGCTCCCGCTTTAGATTTTAGTGTATATCTCGTTTATCCTTTTCTATACGACAAAAGTGAATATAACAAAAGTTACTGAAAATAACAAAATAAACAACTTTTATCATGTGCATGTTTGTCGAAAAAACAATAGGAAACGAAATATCACTACTGTTAATTTCAGGCCTCCCTTACAAACCCCACTCCTGCTCGTCCCTAGAAATGTTGGTATTGCTTATGATAATTAAGGCGTCAACACTAATAAACATACCGAGTTTTATTAAGTTTGGTTGAGTCTTTTGAGCCCGATAAAATTAATGACTCCCGCTATAGTTTTAAGCTTATAACTCATTTATACGTCGGTATAGGACAAAAGTGTATAAAACAAAAGTTACTCTAAATATTAAAATAAACCACTTTTGTTATGTTTACATTTGCCGAAAACTCAATAGGAAACGAAATATAGCTATTTTTAATTTCAGGCCTCCCTTATAACCCCCACTCCTGCCCGTCCCTAGAAATGTTAGTATGGCTTATTATAAGGAAATCGTTAGTATTAATTCACATAGCGAGTTTGGTTTAGTTCGGTTGAGTCTTTTGTGCCAAATAAAATTGTGGACTCCCGCTATAGTTTTTAGCGAATAACTCATTTATACTTCCGTATACGGCAAAAGTGCATATAACAAAAGTTACTCTAAATAACAAAATAAACAACTTTTGTTATGTGCATATTTGCTGAAAAAGCAATATAATGCACCAAATGTCTTCATCTTTAAGAAGTAAAATATAAGAAAATGTGAATTATTTAGACTTCAAGAAGGATTATTAAAGTAAAATTGAGTTAAGGCATATTCATTAATTACAATCAAGCGTTCCTGAATGGGTTTATTTCATACTTTTGCCCGTCTAGTATATAATGAGTTCCCTACTTTTTTGAACACTTATCACCTATGGGAAATGTTTGGAAAAATAGCGTCTATATTATAACATTGTAAATAATAACGATTGGATTTGATAAACATGTAAAATATATCCATAAAACAGAACACCTCTTTATTCTGATATTCTCAGAAGTTCTTAGCTAGTTTCAGCCTTTCAGAATTAATTAGTTGTCGTCATTTAAATTAACAACAAGTGTTTATTTAATAATCCACTAGAACTTTCTATGAATTGCAGTTAATTATTTAATAAAGCTCAGCTCTAGGATTTCAATCCATATTTTACAAATCATTTTAACTTGAAGGGGTTGCATTTGTAGCATGTACAACCAAACAATCCGGTCTACTAATTGTAACACAATTAGTAATAGAATTATTTGTTGCATTGAACTGAGTTGATTCTCTTTATTCTGTTATCCCTAAACCTTAGTCACACATTAAAATTAAACTGCAAATATATTCCAACAATATTTTTCACTTTTGAACTACTAGATTGTGTATCAGTCAGAAATACAAGATTAGCAACATTACACATAATTAATGTATTATTAATACATTTGTATTAGTAAATGAATTGGTTTAGGAAAGCTGCTCGACGGAGAAAAATTTAGAATGCATATTATTAGCGGTTGAAAGAATCTTGGTATATTTGTTCACTTCGAAGAATGGATGAGATTATTTCTGACCTGTCTTTGAAAGAAACATCATCGATGAAGAAAACGTTTATTGATCCATGTCAAGTATAAACTTCATAATTTCGGTACACATATGGATTGTCACAAGCTGAATAATGCTAGATCATACAAGAAGAAATTATGTAGACACATTTGTAAAAAAACATTATTTCTGGAGGACTCAGCAATATCAAAGTTTCATAAATTATTAAACATTTTTACATACCATTATTATTATTATTTATTAACTTCACTTTTTGCTTTACATTTTAATAATAAAACTTTAATTCAAGTAAGTAATATATGTGTGTGAGCACAACCAGAGGATACTTCTAATCATTCAGAAGTCTTACATGTGCAAAAATTTTCTCTCAGAATTTATGGAGAACTGTTCTTCTATACTTATTAAAGAGTTTCGGGCTTGCTGCACTGACCTCAGGGGTCGTTAACTAGTATAGAAAGTGAGTATGTTTTTTTCAGGCAGGTGTTTGTGCAGGTATTGTTCCATCTAAATGTTATTGGTTTTTGACACGTCCGGTTAAGATTTGTGTGAAATGAATAGTATATTGTTATGTCTTTATTACCAAAACCATTAATAAACGTTGTTAATAAGAGTTCTCTCTTATTCTCACAAGTTTCACAGTTTCTTTCACTTCACAATTTATTTAACAAGGCTCAATTCTTTTGGATAATTATTCTTAATTACTACTCACAGTATACACTGATAGCGTCACTGTCCTTCAGATTACACAGTCCAATAATTCTCTCACGGTCACTGAAATTTACAAAGAGACGGCACTGCACTGTCCTTTACTTCGGGGCACTGCACTGTCTTATACACGGCACTAAACTGTTACTTACAGTCACGGCACAACACTGTTCTTCTTATAAAAAGACTTTACCGCACTACACTACGTCACACTGTAGCACCGAATGCAAATATGAGCACTTGAGTTGAGAAGAAAACTGACTAGCTCGCGGCTGGCGGTTCTTTATATAGGTCGTCAGCATACATCAAGGGGGAATTGTCAGGGCCCTTCGACGTCTGGACTGGAAGGGACTAGTAGGAGCTAGACCCTCCGTCGGATTCTTTGATCTACATCGCAATTCCCAAATACGCGACTCTCTCTGCTAATCCTTCTGTATTTAATTTTTGCAGCAATATGTTACTTTTGTCGAGCCTCCAAGTATGTCGTTTGAGCATGTAAATAAATAAATAGCTTGGGAATAAATGTCATGTTTTAATTTGACTATTCCAACTGAGCTGGCGGTTTGCTTCGACTTCAAGCATGAGACACAAATATATGCATTTATGAAAATTTGCCGTTTTTTGCAGGCAGAGATTGGTTAACAGAAGCTGATTGGTATAAACGTAGGCCACTTCATTTCCTTCTATGCCTTCATGTGCGTTAACCTCATTGTAGGTGTGTGTAAAATTGATTGCGTGTTTCTGAAATTATTTGTTCTCTCATTTTGTGAGTTAGTTTGGTCAAGCAGTCGGTGATTTGTTATTTTGAGATATAACTCTCTCTTTAATTTTACGTGAATAATTGGACATGAGCTGTTCTTTTATATATTCATTAGGTTTCAGTATTGCTAAAAGTTCTTCTCGGTTTTTTTTACAATATGAGATAAGTCGAAAATTATTACTTTCAATTGCATTATTATATTTATACAATATAAAAGCCCAACCAACGTTACCAGTATTTATGCTTCTGTTTGGGTATATTTTAAAGTCTGGATCAGGGTAATTGTTGTTGACAGTTTTTTTTTATTTTCCTGGATGTTTCAAATTTTTGAAATTGTCTTACCCTTTCGACGTAGTCAGCATGTAGATTGTCCAAGTAGAACTCCCATGAGGATATCTACAATTAGGTCCTAAATAGATAACAAACCAGGCGTGAGCTGGATATCCCCCTTCACTTTTATTTCCTTGTTCTCTTTACCCGATTCACATTTTCCGTAATATAGAAACAATACATCTGGTTACAAACTACCCATAAGTCCCTGTTTATTGGGAGAAAGTACTATAATAATATTTACAATAAAAATGCTTCCAACCCTAAAAATATTTCTTGCAGACAGAAACATTATCTTTCCTAACCATAAATTAAAATAAAAAATTACAAAGAGCTTAATTGTTTTTCCCCTTTAATATAAAACCACTTAGAGACTATTTCATTATTTGAGGATAAACATTGTCCTCCTTTGCCAGTTCTCTTTATTTCATTATTAAGTGGACGATTCTGTAAAAGCAAAACAGAAGTGTTTTGCCTTGCAAACATTATTCCTTGAAAAGACCTTTAAAAAGTACTCTTGAGCTAGTGGTTGTCATAACTGTTCCATTAAAAGGCACCGATATTTCTCTTCTCTGTTCTTTTATACATTATCTCTTACTACCTGAGTCCCTTTATACCGAAAAAGCAAGTTGGCCCTCTTTACAAAGTCTCTCACAATTTTTGTCGTGGTTATTAAAGAAGCTCTTCAAGGCAAAGAATCAGTTAAAGAGACACTTTGTTCGCTTGCAATAAAGTTAGGCTTCTTCTTATTATTTTCCTTCTTTTTTTTACCACGAACTTTTCACAACCACTTAAAGTTTTCGCAATAAATGCCAAAGTATGGCGAGATCATGTAACAACTACTAAAACCATCGTTTTCCCTGTCTTGCAATCAGTATGTCTTATTTAAAGAGCTCTCCTATGGTCGCGATTTTCATCGTACAGAAGGATTAGAAATAAAACAGTCATATATTTCTGCCAATATACTACTGCCTTTAATTATTTTATTTACGGTTTATTATAGAAGGTGTAGTTTATTAGTACCGAAGGAATGCAAAGGTCTGATGAGGATACCAAACTACTTCCTTATACTCTTATTATTATTTATTAACGTCCAAGTTTTGCAACTAAAGCTAATTGGGACGGATTATCTACAGGTTACCATCCTTTTCTAGCTAGGGCGGGACTATGGATTTTAATTTAATGAATTCCGTCACGAAATATATTCCAATTGCCCAGGTGGGAATCGAACTCACTTTAAAGTCAACTCACATGGCTAACCTGAGCCCCTATATTCTGATATACTCTTAATAGGAGTAAACAAACACTTTCGATGCACTTCATTTGAGGCGTTTGGTTTCAAAACCAGGTACATCCATTTTTTTCAAAAACATTTTTTTTTTAATTTTTCATAAGTTTTAATCCTGGAAATGATGTATTGGACGCGTTTGTTCCAAAACCATCTAGATCCTTCCAAAATCAATACCGGCAGATAATGAAAAAAAATGTGTTAAACTGACATTTTTAAAAAATGAAATCTATTTTGATCAGTCCTGGAAAATTTTTGAAAATGGATGTACCTGGTTTTGAAACCAAACGCCTCATTTAAAATATGAGATTTCCGTTCAAATTCGGAAAATTAAACTAAATTATAGACCATGGAATTAAGAACCTCCCGGAAGAGCTAAGTAGAACCAGAAACTATAATTTTAGCCACTTTTTTATCCTGTTTTAATAGAACCATTAGCTTATTTTAATGTTTTTGTCCAGCATTATATGCTTGCGAGGTGTACCTTACAATTTGGGAAACTGATCTGCAACATTAGTAGTTACGTTGCCTAGAAGAGTACGACGTCAGCTACTTTTCATATTCATAGAAGATTAACAGTACTTATATGGAGGCCACGGGTTGTGGCTGTCATTTCAAATTCTTCCAAGACTGCACTCACGTTATGAACGATAGAGCAACGAGCTCCACTTCGATCATAATTAGGCCGAATAAAGAACATCCAGGATTAGGCTCTCGTGCATGATGAAGCATTGACTGCTCTGGAGGCTTGAAGTTTTCGGATACTACCCCTTGCTTCATCCGACATCTCTTTTCCTTAAGATTGGTTTCAGTTTGTTTGATGTACCCACCGAGAGCAGGAGTCTCATCAACTTATTCTTGTCCAGAGAATCATAGTCGTGCCGAAATTCCATAAATAAATTATGCAGGTCAACATTGTGCTCTAGGGGCTTCTCTAGCACCCGACCAAGCGTGAATATTTGATCAATGGTAGATCTTGCTCCTCTAAAGCAGCATTGCTACTACTCCACTTCCTCCTCCTTTGACCGACAAGGCTTCTAGATGTGGCTTTGTGTGTCAGTGTAATATATATATATATATATATATATATATATATATATATATATATATATACATCCACACAAACATACAAATAAATATACAAAAAGTCCGCAGGGGTTGCTTTAACTAAACAGATTTCCCACTTGCGTCACGTATTTGCATTTAATAATGATCAATAAGAAGCCCAAGTCCTCTACTGTTTTTAAAAATTAAGCAGAGTGAACTTTCGGAGTCAACGCTCTATCGTCATTGCGGTTCATGCTGTGCTACCGTTGGATTCCAGCCATAGCTTGGCAAAGCTGCAGTGATATCTCTGGAATATGCTGGGTGGTAGAGGAACCAATTGATAATGATCAATAAGAAGGCCAAGTCCTCTACTGTTTTTTAAAATTAAGCACAGTGCACTTTCGGAGTCCACGCTCCATCCTCAGTGCGGTTCATGCTGTGCCACCGTTGGATTCCAGCCATAGCTTGGCAAAGCTGCAGTGATATCTCTGGAATATGCTGGGTGGTAGAGGAACCAATTGATAATGATCAATAAGAAGGCCAAGTCCTCTACTGTTTTTTAAAATTAAGCACAGTGCACTTTCGGAGTCCACGCTCCATCCTCAGTGCGTTTCATGCTGTGCCACCGTTGGATTCCAGCCATAGCTTGGCAAAGCTGCAGTGATATCTCTGGAATATGCTGGGTGGTAGAGGAACCAATTGATAATGATCAATAAGAAGGCCAAGTCCTCTACTGTTTTTTAAAATTAAGCACAGTGCACTTTCGGAGTCCACGCTCCATCCTCAGTGCGTTTCATGCTGTGCCACCGTTGGATTCCAGCCATAGCTTGGCAAAGCTGCAGTGATATCTCTGGAATACCAGGATCTCTGGTACTTTTTGATCCAACTCATAATAATTGAGATATCTTGAATTTTCAAAATTCCTCCCTTTAAACTGTTCCGATTTCAGCCATTACCGAAGGTGATCTTTCGTTTTACATAAAACGATTAAATATCGAGTTTAACGTTTAAACACAATTTTGGACTACTAGGCAGGTACCTGATATATATATATATATATATATATATATATATATATATATATATATATCTCTATATATATATTTATTTATTTATTTGAACGGACTTCATTTTCGTTATCTCCTGGTAGGATCGATGGACTTTTGAATAAATATTTCGAAAATTGCGTCATGTGTACAACCTCAATAGCTAATTTCCCCTAAGGGAAATCTCCTAAAACATGGATGACCTTGATTTTAGATTGTTGGGAGTTATTTTCATCTTCTTTCGGTACAGGGATTGATGAAATAGAAAAAAAAAATCATCATACCCCTTCATTAGCAGTTCCTGTAAATTGGGTATTAAAAGTAATTAAAATGTACAATGTGCACCACATTTCTTCCTTTTCTCCTATTGCAGTAAAGATACTAATTGTTTTGCTCAACATCGTTTAAAATTATTATATTTGAATGTCGTTAAAAATATCTTTCCCCTCCAATGGGTTGAGTGGAAAAATGTCAAAGAACATAATGTGTGGATCATTTTATGAAAAATAAAACGAAGTCTTATACAAATCTTTTGTATCTTGAATCTGTACGAAAAGAAATTGTAGGTGTTTATTTTTGCCCTCTATATACCGTTCTCCTTTATTCCATCTCGCTCTATAAAACAGGCAGAAATTTAGACCAAATACCAAATTTCTACAGTGTATAGCTAGCTATCTTTTTTGAGTTACGGGTCACGTGGCCGAGGCCGGATTACTTAAGTTAACAGATATCACGTCGAAACTAGACCAAATTGGTTCAAGGAAGGTCAAAATGGTCAAATGTGAAAACTGAAATTTCTTGCGATTACAATACTTCCATTACTTCGTACAAAGAAGTAAAAAAAAATTATATTTACTAAGAAAGGAGTAAGTTTTCTGAATAATGAAAATTGCGGCAGGTGTTTCCAATCATTAGGAAATGTTTTCAAAAGTATAAAGTCATTAAATTAAAAAAGAAATAAGCCAATAAATGTTTATTTAAACGGATATTTAATTACAACATCACGTTCAAGGTTTGAATTATTTCCAATATTTTAGCGGGATGTGGACAGAACCGTTCTGTAAAATGTTTGATCCTCGGCAATTAGTAGAATCAAACCGGCATTAGGGATGAGACTTTAATGTGAAACTTTCCGGGCTTCGGAAACAAAAAAGAAGTAATGTTGGAATAATTTCGTAGTCAGTATAGTCGTTGCGAACTCCGTTTTGAACTACCTTTGACAGCACAGATTGTGGCATTATTTAAACAAAACTTTCACTATAATGTCTTAAAAAGCTTTGACTATTTTCACTTATTCTTGCATTATATTGCCAAATGTAACATGAATATCTAAGTTTGATTAAGGTTTATTATTCTGAGAGGAGCCGTGCATTATATTTGGAATATCCATGGCCACATTAATTGCTAATATAGCACCGAAATCGTACAGCTGTATTAATGCCTCACTTGGCCCAATGAGGAAATTCTAAAGCTTCTCATACTCATACCCTTTGTAGCTCACTCGACAATTTCAATATTGAGCAACATTTCCAGGCAGTGGTCAACAATAAAAAAATGGCAACACTCGTATCAGTTTGGATACACTTCCAGGAAAGTATCCTGTTGCGATCGAATGAGGAAAAAACTCGATAATGAATAAAATAAAAAACTCCACTTACAATACTTCCATAATACTGTTACATATATTGCTTACCACCCCGAGATAAAGCATTCGTTTTCCAGCAATATCACAGAGCAATTGTGAGTTGTTTTTGAAATAAATATATTGAGTATTTATTAAAAATAAAAACCCAATGATTATAAATTGACAGATGATAATTAAAAGCAAAATCTGTTGATTAAAATTCACCTACATCCGAGGGTTGAAGTACTATAATGTTTTTTTATAAACAGGGATAAATTACTATTTATCCAGTTTTATGAACAGGTGTATATTATTATTTTTCATATATATCATAAATGTGTAATGTTCCATTAAAATATATAGTTTAATCCACTAACTTAAATTTAAATTTAACTTAAAATTTCAAATTTTATGATTGAAAATTTTTGTAGAAATGTTTACCTATCTTTCTAAGTGCCTGCTGACAAAACAAACCTTGAGTCAATCTAACAATCATAGCATGGCCAACAGTGTAAAAAAAAACAGTCAGAAAAACACATCAAAAATAAAGAATAAAAACATTAAAACCAAAATAATTCCAGGATAAAAACAGTACAGAATATAATAAACAGTCAACTAATAAAATTAAAGAAAATAAAAACGATAAACTTATGTCAAAGGCTTAAAACTATAAATAAAATTAAAAAACACAACACAAATTTTAGATAGGGAAACTATTTAAACTTATCACAGTGGGTGGAAACCCCTGAAATGCACACAAGAGGAACTGTATTGCAAAAGACAACTAACTAAAAAATAATAAATGAACCACCATATACTAATAATAGAGAGGAGATGTAGGGGGTACCTGATTAAAGCTCCGTAGCCTGGACCACAACTCCCGGGCGACTGAATCTCTGTCCCTGTTGAGACGACAGGGCTCCGACGCTGACATGTCGAAGCTTAGCCGCCTGTTCCTTTTTATTAATATTACCTTCTTCCTTCTCCATTATGTCCAGCTTTATATGCAGCCCTTCAGCCGTGTTTAATATTTTCCCTTTTTTTTCCTCATACAGCAATTCATATATAATCGGACATGTCATGGCCCTCTTTCTTGGCGTATGCGGAAAACTCAGTGTCACGAGTGATGTGCTCCTTAAGCCGTGTCCTTATCTTTCTACCACTTTGCCCCACATAAGAGATATCACATCCCGTGCACGAGATCCTATTCACGCCAGATCTATCCAGGGGGTCGATATAGTCCTTAACTCGAGGAAAACAATTTTTCAAGGACCACTTGCTTCTGTAGGTAGTCGTCATTCCAATTTTCCACAACTTGAACCCTATCTTCTCTGAAACTGGGTCCAAGTAGTGAAAGTGCAGTTTGCATAAAATTAAATACAATAGTAGAGGACAAGGCCGTTTTTTTTATCCTTATCTTTCTAAGGTTAAGTTGTGCTCAGCGGAGCGCTTTCTATAGACACATGTTACCATATACGAAGTTAGATTTTAGGTCTGTGTCCCCGGCAAGGATTCTCATATTTCTGGCATTATGTTTATCTGTCTGACCTAACAACTGGAACTCCAGTTGTTTGAAAATGGTAGTAGGATATTCTGCTTGCTTTTGCATAATTTTATTCTCGGTCCAGTTTAAAACTGCATCGCAGGTATTATAGCATAATATCACTTAATATAAGACCAATGGCTTGTAGACCACTAAACCAATTTAGGAGATTAGTGGTCCTGACGAATAGAGGAATGTTTCTTTATTGCAAGTACATGTAAAATGCTAGTTGCTTCCGGCGGTCAACATTTTTATCATGTTCCCATTTTGAATCATACTTTGTTGGCTTTAAGTTCACATGGTAAACCTATAGTGGTGACCAGGGCAATAGGAATTTATTTAATTACGAGATCATTAATTAAAATCCTTAGTCCCACCTTGGTTAGGAAAGGGTTGAAACCTATATATAACCTGTCCTAATTAGCCATAGTAGCAAAAGGCGGTCGTTAAAAAATAATAATCATACTTAGTCGTCTAGTAACTATTTCCTGCGCATATGTCGATGAGCATGTTTGACATCTGATAACTGGGAAAAGAGGCAATAATTAATTTACACGCTCCGCAAAGAAGTGATAGGCCAGTCGGAAAATGGTTTAGAAATAGTGTTTAACTCGGCAGTGATCGGAAAGAGAGCCTAGCTAACGAGTTGATGTGTTTGTTGGAAAACTAGGTTAATCCTTCTTCTGAAGCTAACTCCAATCGGCAGTCCGCAGCTTCCTTATCCGTAATTTATCAACGTCTCTCTTTATCGCCCTTGCTCCATGTTCGCAATTTAGCATAATATATTGTCATGGGGATCCTACGAAATGAATTCCACCGTATATATTTGTTATGAACGTATACTTCCTTGGTCGATGGATGAACTTTTCCTCCGAGGAAAGAGGGAAAATAAATTACTTATTTATTTATTTATTCAGAACGGCTTGTAGACTATGTAATAGAGCCTTGGAAGTTAAATTACATTCGAAGTCATCGAAGGCACGACGTCCTAGTCATCCCTTAAGACCTGACTAAATTACGCTGTTCTCTAAATAGGAAAAGTATTACATTCTTTAAAAAAGTAGGATTATACAATGGCTTGATATCTAATTACTACCTAAAGCGATAAAATGTGGAACATAAGTACTATCTAAAATGGTATGATTTGGAAACTGAATTATCTTTTAACACTATTCAATTTGGGAAACATTTTACTCCGATTCGGAAACTAGATACTTAATACTCTGTATTTCGGGGGACAGGTAAACCGTGTGAGTTAAAGCGTTGGCCTTAATCTCACATGGCATATCTGAAGTTGGCGAGTTCAAGTCTCGCCTGGGCAAATAGGAAATTATTTAGTGACGAACTCACTAAATAAAATCCTTGGTTCCATCCTGGCTAGAAAAACGTGGTAACTTGTAGATATCCCGTACCAATTTGCCTTAGTAGGAAAAAGTGGGCGTTAATAAATAACAGTACTTCTTAATTCATGAAATTGAGATTTGATTTGTGAACGCGTATACATTTACAAAACAAAGAATGCATCCAAAAAAATGCATTATATATGAGTATATGTATATGTGAGTGTATATATATTATCCCATAAACATCATACATAAAAGTCATTGAATCTTATCCATTGATTGATTGGCAGACACGTTTGGTATCCCATAAAAATATCAACTTCGTGGTCAAAAAAACAATTTGAAAAATAAAAACCCATTTAAAAATACATTGATGAAGTTCATATATGTGTTCACCAATGTATTTTTGATTTGATTTATGAGAATAAATTCTATATTTCTGTCTTTAATTAGTGAGTGTGGGGAATGTTAAAGTTTATATATGTGTTTAACAATCCCTCGCTCACTAATTAAAGAGAGAAACCTAGAATTTATTCTCAAGAAATCGCTTTTGTTCAATATAAAATATCTAAAAGGCAAGGGGTGGGGGGTCAAATTAAAGCAGAAGAGAGAGTTAAATAAAATTTCACTCCAGAGATAACTTTCATTTACTTTTCGGGAAGGTAACTTCCTCTCACTTCTCCCTCGGAGCCTCCTCTTCCGGGCCTTCATGAAATTTAATTCTTTTAGCATCAATGAAAGGGCCGTTAATTTTTAAAGTTTCACTTCTACTTATTAGTTGAGACCTTTTTTCCGTTTTATTGGAAATTTAAAATATTCACCAAGCCTCTTATCTACAAATTTTAAATAATTCGCTTAGATTAGTGGACCAATAAACTATGATATTTCGTTTATTTCATACATACCACTCAGCATATTGTCAATCAAATTTCCATTAAAATAAATAATATAAACCTTCTCATTTCGATTTTTTTTAAACAAGTCAGTGTTAAGTGTTCTTTTTCTCAATTGTGTTTATGTCGGAGGGAGAAAAAGGTGAGTGATAAATTCTATCAATAAAACATCAAAATCAAATTGCATTTAGGACTAATAACTATTAGGAACAATATAGGTTAATAAGCCATAACTAAAGTTGGGGTAGTAGCCAAATAGAAATAATATAGAAATTTCTCTTTGCTCTCAACGGCGGTGCAGTTGTTTAGCCCATTTATCAGGCGAGTTAGGAATTTTAGGTTCCTGCTCCACCCGAATCAGACTAATTTTTGCAATAATGTGGTAGGTATTTTCGAAAATATTAACAACGATTTATTTTTTAAATTTCCCCTCTAAGTTAATCATTTTATTTATCTACTTTCCCGATAATTAGTTGTTAAAGTTAACTAATTAAACTTATCTTTCGATGATCTTTAACGTCGGCACATTTGTAATAAAGCAAAGTAAAGGTCATGTTTAGACAGAATGCTGTCAGATTAATTACAATTGTCCGAGCAACTTCGGAGGAAATTTTCAAAGTTTAATACTGTTTGTATAATAAGCGTGAACTTTTCTAGTCTTGACGAGACAAGGCATAATTAATCCTGATAGCTGCTCATCATTATATCCTATAAATTTAGATCCAAGGAGGCAAGATGGCTGCTTGGAACAAAGTTCTTTTCTTCTTGAAGCTCTTGTCAGCCCTAATGGTGGCTGCCATGATTTATTGTAAAATATTTTCTATAGTCTACCGACACTTAATTTTGATCATTAAGATAAATTATTTATATTAAGCACAATAGATATTTCCGTAATTCACCGCGAAACAACCCAGTAGTTTTAACTTTTAGCAGATTTCTCTTGAGGGAAATCAGCTATTGAGGTCGTACTCATGGCGCGATTTTTGAAAATTTTCTTCAAATGTCCATCGATCCTACCCAGGAGATGACGAAAATGAGGTCCGTTCAAAATTATATATATATATATATATATATATATATATATATATATATATATATATATATATATATATTTGTCTGTTAACGCTCTAGCGGTCGCAATTTTTGTTTGATCGTCACCAAACTTGACATTTAAACGTTTTATGCAAAAAGACAGATCAAGTTCGTTAATGGCTGAAATAGGACCAGTGGGAGGGGGTGTTTAGAGAGGAGGGATTTTCGAAAATTCAAAATATCTCCGTTACCATACGTCGGACCAAATAATTGTGTAGAACCAATCTTATTGCAAATTAAATGTACTATAAATAT